>CM024336.1:28495256-28903911 GCA_014170255.2 Drosophila triauraria
TGGCGTTAAAAACAAAATACAGAAAAAGAATAGGCGCATTTAAAGTGGCTGTATTCACAAGAAAAGACCCGCCATGGGCCACAGCTCAAAAGCTACAAAATGAAGCTTGATTTTTAAAATCGCAATTGAATAAACCAGAAACCCAATCACAACTCACTCAGTGGTGAAACATATATATGAAGAAAAACTAAACCCCCATCTCCCAAGGAAATACCAAGAAGAATCGACAGCTGCCCGCCGACTGCCCAGGGCCGCTGTACAGCGGACTGCAAATATACGTGCATAAGGAGAAACAGGCGTCGCCTGAGCGCAAAGGCCAGGACAGCAGCAGCGGTTATCAAGCGTGGGAGGCACAGCCGCCACCTGCGCCATCGAGCCATCAGCGTAGCCAAACCGGCGACGACCAGCTGACGTGGTCAAAAGCGGCCTGGACCAAAGAGAGGAAGAGCAGAAAGCGCCAAAAAGCGCATACCCTTGCAATGCGTTGCATAATTTTTATTGCACTGTGATGCATATTTTTTAATATAAAATATATTTTGTAAAATTGAGCGAAACCTTTTCTGCCCAATTAGCCGTGTAGCCGTAAAGCTATGCAAAATTTGGTAGGAAACCTGTTAATTTAAATGAATAGTAATGCAGTAAGCAAATTTTCAAAAAGAAACAATAACAATTATAATAATACATATAGAGTAAAAGTATTTTAAAACCCACAAAAATGACTTTGGACATAAAAACAGTGTATTCCACTGCCAATGTCATAAATAAAGTAGAGTCGAGTAATATTGATTTATATTGGGTACATATACTTTTAATAATTGTTGTTGTCATAATGTGCACCAATTTTTTATAAATTGTACAAACTACACAATAAATGTTTAAAGAAAAATATATGAGCCAAGCCAACGACTTGGACAAAATTTAAAAAAAATATAGAATGAAACACACAAACAACAAATAAATAATCTAGTAAAACATACAACTTTTAATTAAGTAACGTTAAGAAAATGAAATAAAATAAAGTAAATTCAAACCAAAATATATATATATTAAAGTATGGATACACAAAGGGCCATAAGCGAGACACATGAAAGGGACCCATTCTTTTTCTGAACAAGTTCAGCAGTTAGTATCTACAACACCAATGAGTATATATGAGCTACAGAACATCTATTTAGAAACTTTCAATCGTAATGATTCCCCTATGATACACTGCACGGCAACCAAAAGGCAATAGTACTAACAACCATTCCTGGTGTGAGAGTCAAATCAAGAATAGATGACCATCCAATTCTAGGTAGAGCTATAGTTTTGATGGTATCTAAGAAATAATCCATATCCATAATATAATGGAATGGAAAGAATTATCTAAGAATTATCAAACATTAAAGCAGACTTTGACAAGTCGCATAAATCCTTACCCACAATAGGCCAATAAGAAGACTACAGTTAGAAAACACGTAGAAATATTAGTTAAATGCTTTGAAACACGAATACTAATATGAACATAGAGATAAACTTAATCAAGATCATTGGTCTCAGGTATCAAAGCTTTTGATCAGACTAAGATAATCTAATAACTATTACAGATAAGTTCAAGCTAGAATATCAATACCTAATATACTTAATGCTTCAATAGTTGAAACTGGTGAAGCCAGAATCAAAAGTAATTGATACTGAATATATGAACATAGAGATAAACTTAATCAAGATCATTGGTCTCAGGTATCAAAGCTTTTGATCAGACTAAGATCTAATCTAATAACTATTACAGATAAGTTCAAGCTAGAGATATCAATACCTAATATACTTAATACTTCTGTAATAATTGAAACTGGTGAAGAACCAGAATCAAAAGAAGTAATTGATACTGACCAGAAAAATTAGTAGAGGAAGATTTAAATAATCTCACTATCAGCTATATTAATGTCTGATTTGGACGATTCAGCAGATTCAGACAATACAATACACGAGCATAGTAGAAGAAAAAGTTACTACAATGGCACAGTCAAATACCGATTTTATCAACACTGCATCAAAGCTTATACCAGTATTTGATGGTAAAGCAGAAAACAAGTTTTCTCGATGCATTGGAAATTATAGAATCAATAAAAGGCGAACACGAACAATTAGCTATTTCAATAATAAAACAAAGCTAAAAGGTGGCGCCAGAAACTTAGTCGGAAATGAAACAATATCAGAATCATCTCCGGACTAAGAAGCAATGTCAAAGGCGAAACTGTAGAAGTGTTGTCAGCTAAGCTGATGAATCTACAGCAGCGCAACAAAACTGCTAACCAATATACTTCAGAGGTTGAGCAGATGACAAAAGCTCTGGAAAGTGCGTACATATCGGACGGCTTACCACTTGCGTTAGCCAGAAGTTATTCTACACAGTCTGCAGTTAAGGCAATGACTAAAATTGCGCAATTGATAAGGTAAAACTTATCATGCAGGCTGGCACTTTCAACACCATGAATGATGCCATATCCAAATTCGTAAACAGTTGCACGGAAGCAACTGGCCAACCAAATACTGTCCTTTATTATAGGAACTATCCTCAGCGTGGTGGAAACCGCGGACGTGGAAATTTTAGAGGTAGCTATCGTGGTCGTAACAATAGTTACAACAACTACAATAATACCAATCATAATAATACGAATTATAATAATGGAAGTGGACAATACAGAGGAAACAATCGAGGACGTGGTAACTCAAATCGAGGCCACAATAACAATAACCATAACAATGTGAGATTTACCCAAAATGCATCGGAAAACTCACAAGCCCTTTAGGTACTCAACAGTAGACAATGTAATTTCTTGCAATTAATCTCAGTCAGAATATATTTGTTAATTTTACTAACGTAACCACAGGAAAAGAACTAGTGTTTTAGTAGATACGGGTGCAGACATTTCAATAGTCAAAGAAAATTCCGATGTCTATCATGACATAAACGTTAATTATATAATAGATATAAAATGAATAAGTCAGGAGGTTACTAAATCAAAAGGGTTAACCTCTATTGAGATACAAACAGATAAATATATAATCCAACACGACTTTCATATCGTGAATTTAAATTTCGCTATTCCATGCGATGGCATATTAGAAATCGACTTCATAAAGAAATACAACTGTCAATTAGACTTCAAGCCATCGGAAGACTGGCTTATAATCGAACCCGATAACCTTAAATATCAATTTACGTTCCCATAACGTACAACAACTCAATACTTCTGCCAGCAAGATCCCAAGTTATTAGAAAAATTCAATTAAATTCTCAAGAAGACAGTGTATTGATTCCAACCCAGGAAATTAAACATGGTATTTATATAGCTAGCACAATAGCAACAACAAAAATGCATTTGTAACAAATACCGACCAAGTAGTCAGTACAGATGATCTAACATATTAATCTCTTTCGAACTACGATGTAGTCAACACAAATCTAGACAATAGAGAAAAATCTGTATTATCTCAACTTTCAAAAACTTCCCTCCACAGTTCAAGTCACAGCTTTCTAGCCTATGCACCCAGTATAGCGATATATTCGGATTGGAAACCGAAGCAATAACAACAAACAATTTATAAACTGAGATTAAAAGATGATGAACCAGTTTATATAAAGAACTATCGAAGCCCACATAGTCAGGTGAACGAGATACAGAAGCAAGTCGGAAAATTGATCACTGACGGAATAGTCGAACCTTCTGTATCTGAATATAATAGCCCATTATTACTTGTCCCCAAAATCATCTCCCGGTTCAGATTCAAAGAAATGGCGATTAGTGATCGACTATCGTCAAATAAACAAAAATTATTTTCCGATAAATTTCCACTCCTAGAATTGATGACATTTTAGATCAACTAGGGCGAGCAAAATATTTTTCGTGTCTTGACCTTATGTCAGGATTCCATCAAATCGAACTTGAAAAAGTTCACGGGATATAACGTCTTTTCAACGAGCAATGGCTCGTATCGCTTCACGCGATTACCTTTCGGTTTAAAAATAGCGCCTAATTCATTTCAGAGAATGATGACTATTGCATTCTCTGGATTAGAACCTTCACAAGCTTTCCTTTACATGGATGACTTAATAGTTATAGGTTGTTCCGAAAAACATATGATTAAAAACTTAACAGATGTTTTGAGAAATGTAGGAAATACAATCTAAAGTTACATCCAGAAAAATGCTCATTTTTATGCATGAGGTGACTTTTCTCGGTCATAAATGCACAGATAAAGGAATACTTCCAGATGACAAAAATATGACGTCATCATGAATTACCCAGTGCCGCACGATGCGGATAGCGCTAGACGTTTTGTAGCTTTTGCAATTATTATAGACGATTCATTAAAAACTTCGCCGAATATTCCCGGCACATAACAAGATTATGTAAAAAGAATGTTCTTTTGAATGGACAGTTGAATGCCAAAACGCATTCCAATATTTAAAAACAAACTAATGGAACCAAAATTATTACAGTATCCAGACTTTAATAAAGAATTCTGTATAATTACGGATGCAAGCAAACAAGCATGTGGAGCGGTTTTAACTCAAAACCATGATGGACTCCAAATTCCCAATGCTTATGCATATAGATCTTTCACTAAAGGAGAAAGCAATAAGTGTACTACTGAGCAGGAATTAGCTGCAATACACTGGGCGATACTACATTTCAGACCATATATATATGGAAAACATTTCTTAATAAAACAGACCATAGACCTTTAATATACCTCTTCTCAATGACCAATCCCAGTTCTAAACTGACACGTATGAGGCTCGAGTTAGAAGAATATGATTTCACAGTTGAATACTTAAAGGGAAAGACAACTATGTAGCTGATGCGTTATCAAGAATAACCATCAAAGACCTACAAAATATAACTGGCAATATCAATAAAGTCACTACAAGATACCAGAGTAGACAGAAAATCCGCGCGGAAAATAAAGAACAAGAATTGCCTACGCAATCTTTAAATACAGCTTCTAGGCCCAACGTATATGAAGTCATAAACAATGACGAAGTACGTAAAGTAGTGACATTGCATGTAAAAGATATGTTATGTTTATTTAAACATGGCAGAACAATTACTGCAAGATATGATGTTAGCGATTTATATACCAATGGAGTCCTTGACTTAGGTCAGTTTTCCAAAGGTTGAGATGCAAGCCGGTATACATAAAATCAGCCAACAAAAGTGGCACCGTGGGAAAATATCTTTGAACATGTTTCTATAGATAATTTCAAGAAAATGGGCAATACAACATTAAAATCATTGAGAGTAGCGCTACTCAACCCGGTGACCCTAATAAATTCTGAAAAGAAAAAAGCAATTCTGTCTACATTTCATAATGATCCAATTCAAGGAGGTCATACTGGCATATCAAAAACTTTGGCCAAAGTAAAAAGACACTATTACTGGAAAGGTATGTCTAAAGATATAACTGAGTACGTACGAAAATGTCAAAATGCCAGAGATAAAATTTAGTTATTTTAGCACTAGTTATTTTAGCACACTAACAATTACAGACACACCCATAAATGTTTTCGACAGAGTGATAGTGGACACTATTGGTCCGCTACCAAAATCAGAAAATGGCAACGAGTATGCAGTCACTTTAATATGTGATCTAACTAAGTACTTAGTTGCCATACCTGTCCCAAATAAAATGCTAATACTGTCGCTAAAGCAATATTCGAATCTTTTATCCTGAAGTACGGTCCAATGAAGACGTTCATTACGGACATGGGAACAGAATACAAGAATTCAATTATAGACGATTTATGCACATACTTAAATATTGAAAATATTACATCTACAGCACACCACCACCAGACAGTAGGAACAATAGAAAGAAGTCATAGAACTTTTAATGAGTATATACGATCTTACATATCGGTTAATAAAACTGATTGGGACGTATGGCTTCAATATTTTGTCTTTTGTTTCCACGACCCCCTCTATGGCACATACTTATTGTCCATATGAGCTAGTATTCGGTAAAACAAGTAAATTACCGAAGCATTTTAATAGCATAGATAGCGTAGAAGCACTATATAATATAGATGACTATGCTAAGGAGAGTAAATATAGATTAGAGGTAGCATATAAAAGAGCTAGAGTTTTGTTAGAAGCAAATAAGAGTAGAAATAAAATACTATATGACCAGAAAGTAAGGAATATAGATATATCAGTAGGAGATCAAGTTTTACTAAAAAGATTAAAATCTTTATTTCATAAATTGTACTATAGTATAGCCATACATAGATACATACATAGATACATATAGATACACACATAGATAGATACATCCATACATAGATACATATATACATATTTTTTAGTAATTTCATTTTCTTTGATTATAATAATATACAAAAAAAAAAAAAAAATAAAATAAAAAAAAAAAAACGTAAAAAACAAAAATGTTTTAAGTAAAATTATTATTATAAAAATAACCTCATTATATTACGTTATTTTTCAAAGGAGAGATGTAGTATGCACGTATATTGAATACCCACTGTACCGAGTAGCTTAAAGGGTACGCACTGTAACACTTTGTTGCAGTGTTTGCATATTCACTGTCCCGGTCATAAACCCTAAGTGGCCGAAATATGAACCGATCGCTATGGCTTAGCCCGCACACAGAGAGTGCTAGCGTCGGCATAATTGTAACAAACGGACAGCATGTGCATATCCCTCGCGCCTCCACTTGAGAGTGCATAGCCAATGTATATAAGTACATTCATACATACATAAGTATATACCTACCTAACCGTCTCTGCCGCCGTCTGCGGGCGCACCTTCTACGAGACCTAGCCTAATTAGACTTAAAGAATAATGTCAAAACACAGAGAGGAATTCGAACATTGGGCGGCACCATTGCTGCTCCCAATAAACAAATTAATATTTATAATTCAAATACTGGACTCGTTTACTTCAGCGTATTCAAACCATCGAACGCGAACATAAAATTTGTTGATTTTGCAACGCCGTTTGTTCTAGAGGCCCCATAGTACGTCGTCGAGTTTTTGGATATTTAGCATAAATAGTTTAAAAGCGTAATTTTAATTTCAATTAGTTTTCATAAACGATTGTTCTAATTCGACAGGGTGTTTGTTCGGGACGTAAAAGTCTGGGTACCGGGTATCTCACAGTCGAGCACATTCGACTGTAGCTGTCTTAATTGTAAGGCCTTAAAAGTGCCAATTCAAGCAGTGCATGATACTTTGACTGCGATTTTCTCAAAATTGGTACGTGATGGAAACTTTCAACTAGTAATGTACCGGTTAAGATCTATCAGAATCAATAGCCTTGGTTGGAGCCAAAAAGTTCGATTTTTGTCGACTTGTGTTATTACTCCAGAGTTTATCGGTTGTTAACAAAGAGTGAGACTAAGTTTGCCGACAAACTGTCTTTCTGTTTTTAACGTACATGGTTTGTCAACCTCTTTATACTCAGTAAGGACTTCTTTCGAAAAATAAAATATAATACGAAATATCTCTATTTTGTTAGTTAATCTGAAAGTATTAATTTATATAGGGACCCTGTTCCCCGGATCACCTAATACCTTATATGTATTTTTGAATTTTTATTTACTAATTTACTTTTTCCATTGGTATATATATATTTATAGAGTAAAAGACGTAAATAGTTTAATGACGCCACCCATTGAAGCTGTCGACCGATCTAAATGGTGGCACTGATGAAGATCAGACGACGCAAGCGTTCGGTATTATATCAGGTATTGTTTTCTTTTTAATGCAGCACTGCCGTGTATTGAGTGGTATTGAGAAAAAAGCAAAGGGGTCTAATTTTTTCTGCAGGGTAGCAAAACATAAACATGATTTAGGGGACAGCATTATTCCGAAAAACAATTTACCTCAATGACAAAGTTAACATGATATTGATTCAATAGACAAATTATTATGGTTGTATGTGTTTATTGCCCTGTGTTTAGTACCCTGAATCAATCTGTACAAAAACGTGCACAATGTTGTAAGGGATGGAATCGATATGCGCAAGTTTGTATAGACCTGAGCAGACAGACTCGAAAAGAAATATGCGGAATCTGGCAGCTCCGATATGGGAGAGCTTTTAAAGGACTTGGGTGAGGCCACGCGATCGAGTTTCGATGGTTTCAGCGAAGTTTTCTGAATATTCAAATATGTATATATATTATTTATTATATGTTAATATATTATTATGATTATTATTATTATTCTTATTATTATTATTTTTTACTATTATTATTATTATTATTATTATTATTATTATTATTATTATTATTATTATTCCCGCAAGGGCACCCCAACCGGGTGACGGGCCTGACACCCGCGATTCCCTAGTCACGGCACGACCATGGATATCACAAGGACCAACGGCTGGATAACATTATAACTGACGATTGCGGGCTGACGAATGCGGCATTCTGTTACCTTAGTAAGCAAGTGTGACATCCCGCAGAAACGGCTTTCAGGACAATGCCGCTTTCGCCTCCGTCCAAATAAAACTTTGCAAGTCTCCAAGTACGTTCGAACCACACACCGATGGCTCGGTGGTGCAGGCGCAGTTGAACGGATTCCTGCCTAGAGTCTGTCCTGGCTCTGAAGCTCTGTGTCAACCCTCGCATGGACCTCACTGCTTGCATAGGGACCCATGGGGACATTTTGGACTACTGCACATATGCGGGAGATAGCGGCTTAGAGTTTGGACCCACTCACACAAGATGATTAACGCACAACGAAATAAGGACAATGAAGGAGATGCATTCAGGAAGAGTAACTTGAGGACAAGATCACAGGACAATAACGAGACGATGATGACCCACCCAAAGGACATCTCAGAGGCTGAAGATGGAGCAACCCCAAACCGACGCAACAGCCCCTCTGCTTACGCAGATCTCTACGTTGAGCTCCCGACAGGAGCTGATATATAAGATGCGGGCATTAGAAGAGAAGGCCTTATCAGAATGCAAGGCAATTCTAAGGAAAATGAAGATAGCGATGCAAAAGCAACGAAATATTAGTATGGACGTCAAGGACGGAACCTTAGAAATGAGCGAGCTTTTCGATGTCATCGAAAACTATCGGTCGAGCTGGAAAACCGCAGAGCTGGAGCGCTCAAAGGAATTGAGAAAAGCCAACGAACACATATCTGGCAATACAGCGAGCGAGACCCCGTTTCGACACTAAAGAAGAGGACGGCCACTAGCCCAGCAGCGCAGGAGCTGAGCAAGAAGGTACGAAATAAACCGTCAAACGACGGATTTTAAACGGTCACATACAAGAAGGGAAAAAAGAAGCAAAGACTAAAGAAGGACATGCACAGCACAGAGGAGCTGAAAAAGTAAAACAAAGCCTAGCGCAAGAATGCGCACTCGCCCAGAAGCCGTTCTTATCAGACCGGCAGAGGGAAAAGCTATGCCGAAGTGTTGAGCAACCTGCGGAAAACCTCAAACCAGAGGAATCCGACAGCAATATATTGTCGGTCAGAAAAACGAAGGCAGGGGACATGCTCCTGGAACTTACCAAAGGGAGCCAAGCAGACAAACTATGCGAGAACATCAAGGACACACTTAAAGAGTGCGGAACAGTGAAGACCATGAGCGACAGCATCATCGGAAAGACGAGATAATTTCTGTAATCAGAGAAGGTTTAGGCGATACAAGCCAGGAAATAACAATACACCTGACAGGAGTAAATAGCTCTGAGCATTCGTCACACTTCCAATGAAAGACACGTCGAAGATACTGACGGATCAAAGAATTAAAATAGGGTAGACCCGGTGCCGTGTGAAGCGTTGTCTCGATGTAAAGAGATGCTTCAGGTGTTTCGGGGCTGGTCAAGTGCAAAAGGATTGCGAAGGACCGGACAGGAGAGACCTCTGCATGAGATGTGGCGAAAAAGGTCATAAAATAAAGACCTGCGCTAAAGCTCTGAGATGCTGTATCTGCGCATCAGAGAACAGGAGCGACGTTGGACACCTCCTGGGTCAGCGTACTGCCTTAGCGTGGCCAGAATAGGAAAAACATGAAGATCCTTCAAGCGAATATGCACAGAAGCAGAACTGCAAATGATTTGCTGCACCAAATTGTGGTGGAAAACCAAATCGACGTAGTCATTATTAGCGAACAATATAAGAAACGGGAGAACGGTGTCTGGATAGAAGACAACACAAAGACGGCGGCAATATGGATTCCGAACCCTACAACGGTATCACATAGAAGCGACAAAACAGGAAGATGCCACGTCCTTACACACATCAGAAACTGGTCGATATTTAGCAGCTATCTGACCCCAAGTGACGACATTTAGACCTTCCAGACGAAACCCGATGATATCGAAGACAACGCAAGGCAAATAAGGGGAACCTTATAATAGCAGGAGTCTTTAACTCGAGAGCTCAGCAATGGGGTATGGCATCAACTGACTCTCGAGGCTGCAGAGTCCTAAACATAGGAATGACAACAGAAAATGTAGGTGCAATACCGACATTTAATCGAGTAGGGAACGAGGGCACAATCCCCGACATAACCCTAGTGACAGAAAACAGCGCGCACAAAATCGCCGACTGGAAAGTCCTCGATACCTATAACGGAAGTGACCATGGTTACATAATGTTTGACATAGCAGAAACGAAGTGACTACAGTAGCACCAACGGGAAAAGGATGGAACGTTAACCGACTGGACAAGGAAAGGCTGATACAAGCAATTGACGCAAGACAAAACCGACAGAAAGGCGGTAACATAGTAAGCAACAACATGGCAATCATAAAACAGGCCTGCAACGCTGCAATGCATGGGCCGGGTCCTCGGCGGACGTGCAGTCCTCCTGTCACAACGCAGAGGGCTGTTCTCGAAAGAGATCAGGACGAGATCACCACCGTGGACTAAACTAGAGCGCTATTGGAACCTGGCGAAGATCCAAGGGTCTCTGGTGGTCAAATCCCCTTCCATATGGCAGCCATGCTGCCACGATCACCCTCCTGGTTTGTGGCTATTCTTTCTGAACTGGGCAAGCTAAGCCTCTACTGAACACGCTGTCGAGGAATGGAGTTAGACCCGCGTAAAGGATGCTTCAGGTGGTGCTGCTTCAAATGCGGGACAAAGGGCCACAAAGCGGCAGACTGTTCCAACGATATATATTTCCTGTACGCGAGCCTCGGAAATCAAGAAACGAACCACCAAGCAGGCACCCGGAAGTGATCACTGGGAGCAATGATGCGACTGATTCAACTTAACCGAAATCACTGCGCGGCAGACCAGGCCGTGCGGGCGAATACTGTGCGTGATTGCGGTGTGGACTTTGCGATCCTAAGCGGCCTATAGCGCAGGCGCTGCAGCTCATGGAGGCTTTGACGCTTTTGGAGCTGGAGGATATCATCTAGGAATTTTATCGTGAACCAAAATACAAAACAATTTATGAAGACACAGACGCGGGACTCCAAATGGCGTTACATCGTCGAGCTTCCGTTAAAGGAACCCAATCAACAGTTTTCAGATATACTACAGGAAGCACTGGTCAGATTTAAGGAAGTTAAACGCCTTCTGGACCTAGACCCCGAACTGCACTCACAGTATGTACAGTTTATGCGTGATCATATGAAATTAGGTCACATGAGGGAACGATTTTCAGAAGCATTGATAAGAAGCCATTGTTTTACTTGCCACATCACCTAGTTATTACTCACAATATAAGGGTTATTTTGACGGTTCGTTTAGGGATGCTAGTGGAACTGCCTTGCGAGGAGATTCACTTCTTTCAAACATACGGCACGTCAAGCGCACCATTCTTGGCTGTGAAGTTCCTAGATCAGTTAGCTCAAGACCATCAACACGAGTTTACCACTGCAGCAAAAATCTTACAACCAATGGTCAAGGCAGAGATTTAATTCTACTTTAATGGCAAAGAGCCAGAAAAGTATAGTTTATCGTACAACGATTGCATATCGTCGAGTCCGGACAGTATCAAACGACAAGTTCTGTCGAACGGATGTCACGTATCTTTGATCCGTCGCCAAAGGTGCCAGTGCAATTTTAGATTCAGTTTTAAGAATTGAAGCTACTCGATCTCGGCTGGGATATGGAAGACGTACCTGTCAAGCCATGGCATCATGTAAATTCTAAGGAAAGCTTTGCTGACTGCGCCACGAGTATGCTGGCCGCAGAGTTGCTAAATTTTGACCTGCCGTGAAAGGGACCTCCGTGGCTGCAAGACCCAAAAACTAAGCTGAATTAAATGTATTTCATCTCTTTTAGAAAACAAGGGCGAAGAAGTGAAGACCACCGCCTTGACAACGTAAGAAGACGACTGAGGTCGACCATCCGAGGCACTGGTCAAAATCCGTTCGCATAGTGGCTGAGGTCTTGCGCTTCATCCAAGGACCACGGTTCTTAAATCAGGCATGTTGGCAAAAAGCAAAATGCAGACATTTCAAGAATGTCGCATGATTTGCCTACAAATGGCTCAAGAATGTTTCAAAAATGATTGAAATCAACATCGGAGCCGGTCTCAAGATCCCGAATTTAGTTGGGTTTACATCCTCTGGCATTGCTGCCCTGTTATTGGAAGGCGTTCAAACTGGACATTTTTTATGTTGATATGGTTGACAAGCCTATGTTGACAAAGACTTGTGTCGGCGGATCGCATCCGCTCATTCAACGTATTGAACTAAAACTTAATAAATAGCAAATGACAGAATGAGCCACAATTCTAAACACGCTCCAAGGCATGCTCACTTTGAGAACCCGGCTTGTAATCGGCTCCACAGACCTGGGACGGATCATTGAAGTCACGGCGTGGTTAGTAATCAGCCCGAACCGATCGTGATCACTAAGGCAATCGGTCTTCAAGCTGAAAGAGTTACCCAGAAGTCACGTCCTCAGGTCCCCACCGAGGATGAACCCGAACACACCTGCAAGTGAGACTAAGAGAAACTTTGACTTACATTCCACATAGACCAGAACACGTATTTGCCGACAATTTCCCGAACCCGGTGCATCCACATCGATGTACATCCGAGCACGGCCTCTCGCAGCGCCAACAGAACAGGAACTTACAGGGACGTCGCACCACCAGCAACGACACCCTAGGAAGCAGTGCAGCAGCAGATCCTGGACCACTAGACGGTCCGATACACTACATTAGCACGAGAATTATTATTTGAAATCCCATTTTTTCTAGCTAAGCCTATATTTAATTACTATTCTACTATAAAACTATAAAACATAAACTAGCGTTTCTCACGAGCAATACCGTCTCCTGAAACAAGCTCGTTAAAGTCGCGCTCGAGCATATAAAGATATTTGGGCGGTGGCCACCTCAATTAGAAACACAAATGATCGTTTACTCAATTCCCTAACACACTACAGTATATAACAAGGAAGGAAGATAACTTTGGCAAGCCGGAGCTTATATATCGTTCAGATAAAACTTAAAATAAAATAAGAAATCAGATATATAATTTCAGGCGACGTCGACACCGTGTCCTCTTCAAAGTTAACCGACATATTTAATGGCTGATTAATATCTTTACTTAAAGCTTTGAAATTTTGTTTTCAAAGAAAATTCATAATTTAATAAACATAAGATATTAGGGAAAGGTTTGTTGGTTTAGGGAAGGAACCTACGAAATTACGGTTTTTTGTCGTACTTCCGTAGAGAGCGGACGTGTTTCGCGCGAGCTCCGGGAAAATTACAGAAAGTGGATCAATTTAAGACAAAAATTAAGCTTATAATACTGGAGTATTTGTAGCTGATGCGGAGCTGATGCGACATTTTCTGTCCCTTTCTGACCCATGTATTGCTTTCGGAAAAAAAGTCGTTGCTGCGATTTTTGAGAGTTGAGGCAGATGCGCCTCTGTGTAAAAACACTATTAAACAGAAAAATAAATAGTTTTCGATTCACAAATTAGTTATATGATTAAAACAAGTGCATAACTTTTCATAAGAATAAGAACCGAAATAGCTCAATGAGCGACGAACAAAAGATAGAGCGTAGAAGCTCCGTAACCCCAAGTAACGGTTATTTCTCGTGTATCTCAAATCGCGACAGCAGCGAAATGGCGACAAAGAGGAACCGACTGGCGATCGATAGCCAAAAGCACGGTATTGCTCACCCGCTCTACTCATTCTTACACCTACATCATGGAGTTCTCAGTGTAAAACCCCAACAACAAGCAATGATAAAAGCAAAACTACAGTAACGGCGGAAAAGCAACAGCAACGTAAGTGGTCGGACACAATCAAAGATAAACCGCTTTTAAAGAGACAACGATCAACCCGGGAGATCTAACAACAACAGATTTGCCCTCTTAGCGGATGACCAACCGGAACTGGGTCAAGAGACCCAAAAGAAACCAAAGGCCCTACTAATTTACATTAGGTTAGGTTAGGTTAGGGCGGCGGCTGACACTAAGGTCAGCTCAATTAGGCCATCACTGGCCCATTGTGATACCGCAATGGATCATTTATACCCTTTACCACAAAGTTAGAAAGAGTCCCAGCCCGTTTCTCTTATGAAACCTGCCATTTTCTTCGGTGGGATAGCTGCTAATTCAGCTAGATTGTGGAGAAAACATTCTCCTATATACTTTTCCTGCGCCTGATTAGGGCCACAGGAGCAGAAGAAGTGCTCTACTGATTCTACTTTTCCTCGTTTTGGCAACTTCTACAGAAGTTGTTGTTGGGAACGTTTAGTCGGGATGCGTGGGCTCCTACGAGCCAGTGGCCTGTGATTGCTCTAATCACAGCTGAGCACTGTGTACGGTGTAGACTAAAGAGCCTTTTGTGCGTTTGGCGTCAACTTTGGGCCATGTTTGGCTACTAATGTTGCAGTGAGTGGTATTGTTCCACATTTCTTGTTCAAGGGATCTGAAAATTTCCCTTGTCCTGAGCTTAAAAGTGGCTAGGGGCATACGGAAGGAGAACTGTGGTGGTGGCCGCGTCTGGCCAGTTCATCAGCTATTTCGTTCCCCTCAATATTTTGGTGCCCTGGCACCCAGACTAGGAGATAACGAACTGCTGTGCCATCTCTTGAAGAGATTTACTCCGTTTAAAAGGCTAGAGTGGCGTAGGCAACTAAGAACCTCGATTACGGCGAGAATCTCTGCCTGAAAAACGCTGCAGTGGACCGGAAGACGGTCGCAGAAGACTCGTCCTCCAACTCGATTGTCGAGTTTGGAGCCGTCTGTGAAGAAATTTATGCAGTCCTTTTGTCCAAAGGGTCTTGCCGCCCAGGCCTATCTGGAGGGAAAGACTGTTTTGAACGTTGTAGATGCTCAGAAGTGTGTTCTACGGGTATGCAATAATCTGTTAATTGCTTGCTTGCACCCACTGATAGGATGGATGAGTGCCCATATTGATGGACTGTCCAGCAGTTTGCGTCTCTCAGACGTCGTGCTATAATGGTGGCGGTTTCTTTTGCCACTAGTAGAATTGGGGATATGCTAGTAATAGCGTTGAGCGCTCCACTAGAGGTTGTTCTAAGAGCTCCTGTCATGGATAGTTGAGCTACTCTTTGCACCTTGTTGAGCGCCTTGAGTTTAGAACTATACAGCAGCGCTGGTCACCAAATGGATACCCCATACAGGAGGATGGGTCTTACTATGGCGCTGTATAACAAGCTAACTACAGACGGGGACATCCCCATTTGAGGCCTACTGCCTTTTGCAAGTGAAGAGTGCAATGTTGGCTTTCCCCACTCTATCCGATATAGTGAGATTCCAGTTAAGATTCTTGTCCAGTACAAGCCCCAAGTATTTTGCACTATCGCTAAACTCTAGAACGGAATCATTTAATTTTGGGGCAGATAACTTTGGGATCTTAGTCTTCCTGGAGAAGAGAATAAGGTCGGTTTTGCTTGGGTTTACGTTGAACCCACTTTCAGATTCCCATCTTAACAGTTTTCTTAGTTTAACTGTCATAATGTTACAAAGGCTTTGCGGAAATTTTCCCGTAGCATAACAACCACATCGTCCGCATAAGCAATAATCTTGCACCCGCCGTCTTCTATATCGCGTAGCAGCGTGTTTACCGCTAAGTTCCATAGAAGCGGAGAGTACCACCCTTGAGGAGTACCTCTGCTGACGTGCCTGCACAGAGTAGATGCTCAAGTGAAGAGGTCACTTTCTGCTCAGGAGCAGCTGCGTGACTAATCTCACCAACAAGGCTCAGCATTGCATTGGTTATTGCCTTGAGTCCATGTTATTGAAAGCTCCCTCTATGTCCAAGAAGGCGGCTAGGGTATACTCCTTGTATTGCAGGGATTTTCTATACTGGATATGACAGAGTGAAGTGCTGTTTCTGTCGATTTGACTTTACGGTATGCGTGCTGAGATTCAGATAGCAGAGAGGGATTGATTGATGTTCTCAGGTGTAGCCCTATCAATCTTTCCAAGATTTTTAGAAGGAAGGAGGACAGGCTTATTGGCCTGAGATCCTTCGGTGTTGTGTGTGAGGCTTTGCCGGCCTTGGGTATAAAACTACTTTGGACGTTAGCCAGGAATCGGGAATTTGGCCTAACGCCGTAATGTTCGTGAAGATGGCTTTTAGCCAAGGGACAGCGAGATCTTCCCCTGCTGCAACTGTGCAGGGAAAATCCCATCAGGGCCTGGAGATTTGTAGGGAGCGAAGCTATATAGCCCATTTGATGTTGGATTCAGTCATAATGCTATCCAATGCTCTAACCCGGTGGTATGGTCTTGGGTCGCTTGTTTGGGGGCCTAAGGTGTTTCCTGGAAAATGCGTGTCTGAGAATAGCATCAGTGTTTCTTCGCTAGAAGAAGTCCACGAGTCAACCTGTTTCTTGAGATAGCCCAGATTCGAGGAAGATTTTGAGAGTACTTTTCGTAATCTTGCAGCTTCCGAAAAGGATTTAATTCCCGAATAGAACTTTCTCCAATCCTCTCTTTTTGCCTGCCTAATGATCTTTTTAATTGAGCTTGACTGTTTTGTATTCAGACCAGTGTTGTCCACAACTTAGTCTTTTGCTCTGTTGAAGAGTTTCCTACATTCCCCCTCAGATTGTCTATTTCTTGATTCCATCAGGGTGGTTTCCATTTGCCTCTCGGCCTGCTGATTGGGCAGGATGCTTTATATGCACTGTTACAGGCTTCAGTAAAGACTGTCGTGAGGTGAGTGAAATGTTCCTCCGATGGAGGAAACTGCTCTGATGGAGCTGGAAGGGCTATAGCCAATCTATTTTTAAAGAGCTGGCCAGTTGGTTCTCCGGGGGCTTGAGAACGTTACTGGGTCAGGGTTGGGAGCACACAATCTTGTGTCGATATATTTGTGATCTGAGAAGGAGTGTTCTTTAGAAACGCTCCACCTATAGCTGGTCATACATGTAGTTAGAAGTAAGGGTTAGGTCTATGACCTCCTCCCGTCCTTGATTACAAAAGTGGGGTCGTTTCCCCTATTGCAGATAAGTAGGTTAGTGGAGAGAAGGTATTCAAAAGTAACTTACCCCTCTCATTTGTGTTGGTGCTGCCCCACATCTCGTGGTGGGCATTTGCGTCGCATCCGATCAACAGGCCAGTGCCACGATCTTCGCAATCCCTTACGAGTTTCCTCAGTTTGCGACCCGGTATTGGGTCCATTATATCGTACGCTAACTATGCTGACACCACACTTAGCGACCTGTCTTGGAGCTCCAGACTTATCGATGTAGTGTCGGCATCGCTGTAATTATAAAGCATAAATGCACTTAGGTGCCTTTTAGCTAAAATACAAGTACGGGCTTTACCTTCTCCTTGAGCTGCGAGCAGTCCACAAATCCTGTTGGATACAACCCAGGGTTCCTGGATCAGCACCAGATCGGCTTCGTCTCGCTAGACGAAGCATTAGGGCAACGGAGGCTGCTTTACTGTGGTGGAGGTTTATCTGCACGACCGCTAGAGACATCGAGCAGATTTGCCTCTATCACCGTCACGTCAGCGGCCAGGTCATCCTCGGGGTCCTTACTCATGGAGTCGGTACCACCATAACCCAGCTTGCTGAAGCCCGGAGAAAGGATGCGTCGGATATCACCGACTCGCAATCCTCGTCCTCTTTGCCTGGCTCCTCCACCTCGGTTGCCAGCACCTCTTCAACACCAGGCTCGCTCAATAGTTTGGTGTCCGACTTATACACCCGGATAGGAACCGAGCTATAACCGAAGTTTAGCTCTGCGTGCATAGCCTCAATGGGTGCGGTTGAGTCCTTATTCAGGATAAGCAAAACCTGACTCAATGGGCCCTGCGTCTCTTCCACCTTTGCCACCTTCCAGTCGGAGGACGGCAGGCTGGGGTTACATCTCTGCAACATCGAGAGGATCTTCTCCGGCTCCATATTACGGCTCTTGGCCTACTCGGAATGTCCTTCCAGTCAACAGCGACCAGCTTGGCACCCGGGTAAACCTCTCCCAGTCTCGATACGGCTGTTTTCAATAGCTCTGTCGACCTAGCCCTTCACACGCCATCACCTTGACGTTGCCCTGATACCACCCTGCATCTTTGCAGATTGGTGGGGTCAGGGTCCGCTTCCAACACCTCGATGCAGTGTACAGCCAGTGCTGCCTCAACCCACTTCCACTGGTTCCTCGGAATTCTACCTTCCGTGTCGCCTTGGTCCAGGACTCCAAGAAGGATCTTGTCCTTGGCCATTTCCAAGAAGCTTTTGTTCGCCGCTACTGGCATGTGCGTGCGAATCTTCTTCGGGGCATTTTGAGCCGCACTTTCCTGGGAGCGTTGCCGTTTAGGATTTTTAGGGTCCTCCTTCGGTCTCTCCAGTACGAAATTGGGCAACACCGACTTAGCCCAATCCAGTTTCTTGAGCCACTCCGCTGAGGGGTGGTTATGTTGCTCTTTTCCTGTCTTTTCAGGATGGCCGCGGCGGATTTAGTCTCCTCGTACCTGTCCTGCTTGGCCTTGCTTGCGGCAGACCTTCCCTTCACCCTGCACCTGACTGAGCTGCAGCTGCGCTTGTAGTAGCGCCTTGCTGTTCGCTCGAGGTGACAGAAGTGTTGGTATCGGTCACCGCCTTGCCTCTGACCAGGGGCGATTTAGCCCACTTGGCTGCTGTTTCGCCGGGGTGGAGTTGACCTTAGCTCCAGTGAGCTCCGTCATTCCTCCGGTGGCAGTGACTGCCGTTGGGTTGACTTTAGGTGCGGTCACCTCTGTCATTGGTTTAGGAACTTCGGTCCTCGCCGGATTTGTAAGAGTTCCGGTCTCCTTTTGTTTATATTCTTAGCTTGGTCCATATTTGTTCCCACGAGTGGCGAAGAAAGGGTGGTCCACCTCTCGCAGAGATCCGCAATGCGGGGGTAAGGCTGGCTAATCCGGAGGGCGCCAGGTATCCGGATGCTCCGTTTGCGACTGGGCTAGTTTTAAAAGGGCCCCAGCCAGACTGATTATCGGCAAGGGTCGCATGACACCTTGATCCAGCCCTTCACCTTAGCCATTATAAGAGATCGCAGAGGCCTGTGGCATGGCTATGGAAAAGCTCCGCCCTAGTCTGCGAATCCCAGATCTTAGCTGGTACCGTCCCTAGAGACACTGGAGCACCATTACCAGTTGGCACCCTCGTGGAGGGTTCAGCTATAGGATTTTTGCCATTTTGGGCTAGTATCTTTGTGTTTCCGAAGTCCGGAGAGTCACCACACTCGGCACACTGGGCCATGAGTGCTGTCTTTTGCGTCTGAATATTGTCGGCTTTTATAGTCAGATTTGTGTTGTGATAGTCGGGTTTTATAACCGGTACCCATAGGGTACAAGGGTATCATAAGTTAGTGCCAACGGAGAATGTATGTAACAGGCAGAAGGATACATTTCCGACCCAATAAATTATATATAGTCTAGATCAGCATCACCAGCCGAGTCGATTTAGCCATGTCCGTATGTCCGTCTGTCCATCTGTTCGTCCGTCCGTGTGAGTAAACAGATCTTAGGGACTATAAGAGCTAGAGTTACCAAATTTGGTGATTACATTGGAATCTGTTGCACGCAGTTAAAGTTTGTTTTAAAATTTGGCCACACCCACTTCCGCCCCGAAAATCATAAAAAATGTTATATAAGCTATAGTCGTTATTTTCGGCTTAAAGTACATAGGTAAAACAAATAAAAACAAGAAAGAAAGCTATCTTCGGTAAACCGAAATTTGTATACCCTTGCAGTTAGCAAAAGGATTATTGAAAATCGATTCATTTTGGTTACAGTTCAAAAAATATCTTAGCTTGTAAACATTTAACATCTTTCATATCAAATTTTACATTTTACATGTAAAATTTTACATTTTACATGTAGAATTTTACATTTTACATGTAGAATTTTACATTTGCATTTAATTCGACCGATCGTTTCTATGGCAGCTATAAGATATAGTTTTCTGATCTTAATGAAATTAAAACCGTAATTCTATAACCGTAAAAACTGCTATATCTTGAAATTGATTAATATACGGTGAAAAACAAAATAAGTTAAAATTTTTTTAACATTAATTTCGATATCATTCCAATGGCAGCTATAGGATATAGTGGTCAGATTTCAGACGTTCCGACATACATATAAACTGCGTGCTAAAGAAATAAGACTATGCTGAACATTTTAGCCCGATTGCTCAAAAACTGAGAGACTAGTTCGCGTAGAAACCGACAGACGGACAGACAGACGGACAGACAGACAGACAGACGGACATTGCTAGATCGACTCAGCTGGTGATGCTGATCAAGAATATATATACTTTATATGGTAGGAGATGCCTCCTTCACTGCGTTGCAAATATCATTGCAAAATTATAAAACCCTCTGCAACGGTATATAAAGTGGATGATAAACATGGGAGATTTTAGCAATAAGGTTAGACTTTTAACACACCCCCCTAAGACGCTGCTGTTGCAAGCTGCGTAGCCTGTAGCCGTCTAGGTCGTGGGTTCGAGCCCTGACCGCGCCAAAACTTTTTTTTTGCATTTCTTTCTTTTTCTTTTGTTATTATACCCGAAAAACAACTAGAAACAATTATAGAGTTAAATTGCAAAAAAGAAAAACATTTTATATTGTGCCAAAATTGAATTCGGCCCACTTCTGCAAAATTTAAATACATTGGCCGCTTAAACAACTTGCCCATTACCGATATTACATATGAAGCGACGATTTTTATACTAACTCAACTTCGACAACTGTTGTAAACAAGAATGTTGAGCCAGTGAGCTTTTTCACTAACTTAATAAAAACAAACGAGATTGTTTCATCAATTTCAATATGTTTATTGGGCCGCGCAGGGCAAAATGTAAAGTTATGTACACCAAGGCAACTATGCCTTAGCAAGATTAGCGGACAGCAATATTGGCTGCGCTCGAGAAGTTAGATAAGCGAACAACAACTATGCTGCGCCCGAGAAGTAAGAGAAGCGAATAGCAACTATGCTGCGCCCGAATTGATCTCTCGTATTGAACGATCGAATGACAACTGGCCGATAGCTTCGGCAAAATAGGCGGCCGAAGCTGTGCTTAGGGCAAAGGCCGAGGTTGTGCATAGATAAATGCAGATAACTATGCGTGCAATATTCGGCTGCTGCTGGGCCATTACTTCGGGAGGGCATGACCAAACATCCTCCCCCCGTTGCAAGACTAGGGCTTGCAACAACATCTTGGTCAGGCACGGCAGCGTGATGTAGTGCAGCAGCAGGGGCACGCCCACCTGGCAGATGTGCGAGTGCTCCGCGTTGCAAAGCTCCCCCAGGTTCTTGATCAGCAGGTTCTTCTGGCACCAGATGATGAAGCCACGCTGCTCCCGCGCTGCCTTGGCCAGGACATCGCCATGCAGGGCCATCGTGTTGAGGCACTGCAGCACGTAGTAGAGTATCTCCGGCTTCTTGATCGTGGGGATTTTCGTCAACAGATGATGGATATACTGCAGCGGCTGGGGCAGCGTGTCCAGCGCGAACTTGAACTTGCCGACGGAGGTGTGCCAGAAGTCGTCCCTGTCCTCCTCCTCCTCGTCCTCCTCGGACCCGCTAGCATTCTCGCCGCCGCCACAGGCTGCTCCGCCTTTGGCGCCGTTCTCGCCCATCACCGAGGCTCGTGTCACGCGGACATTGGCGCTGCCCACGTCCGCGTCGGAGAGGATGCGGGCTGTGGCCCGGTCGGTGGGCAGGATAGAGGCCAGGTCGAGCTGTTCTGAAACTATCTCTACCGTGGCCGTCATGAAAGAACAGACGTGGGGCATGTGGACGAGCGCTCCGCCCACGGAGTGTGGCTCTGGTTGGGGAACGGACACCGGCATAGGACTACTGGCGATTTCCGTGCAGCCTTCGATGAATCCTTGCAGCTTGGACTCCTTTAGGACTGGGGTCTGTTCTTGTCTCCTTCCAATTTCACGGTGTAAATCAGTCAGCAGATCCACCAGCACCTCATCAAAATCTTCCCGAGTTTTGCTGCCAATCTCATCGTAGTCCAGCTCCTCCAACTTATCATGGGCCAAAGAAAACATTGCCTTTAATTTCTCAACCATTTCCAATCGGATTTCTAGCTCCAGACTATGCATATCACTCATTTTACTCCTGGTGAGCTGGGTGCGGAGGCCTTTAATGCAATTGAGCAACGCTAAAGCTTTCAGCTTGTAAAACAGTGGATCGAGCGACATTTTAATATCAAATGTTTGCAGGTTATATATAGGCCAAAAGGGAATCCGCAATTAAACTCCGCTTCTCTGTGATAGTTTGAGGATCACTGTGCATTTATTTACCACCGAAGACAGCGGTGGTCGATGAACGCAAATAGAGTTATGTATTGGGCGCACGTATATATGTACCGAAACGCGAGGCAATGCAAGGGGACAAGCATTAAATATTTAAGACGAATTATTTGTTTAACGATAATGTTAATCACGTCGGGGTCACCAAATGTTGAGCCAGTGAGCTTTTTCACTAACTTAGTAAAAACAAACGCGATTGTTTCATCAATTTCAATATGTTTATTGGGCCGCGCAGGGCAAAATGTAAAGTTATGTACACCTAGGCAACTATGCCTTAGCAAGATTAGCGGACAGCAATATTGGCTGCGCTCGAGAAGTAAGATAAGCGAACAACAACTATGCTGCGCCCGAGAAGTAAGAGAAGCGAACAGCAACTATGCTGCGCCCGAATTGATCTCTCGTATTGAACGATCGAATGACAACTGGCCGATAGCTTCGGCAAAATAGGCGGCCGAAGCTGTGCTTAGGGCAAAGGCCGAGGTTGTGCATAGATAAATGCAGATAACTATGCGTGCAATATTCGGCTGCTGCTGGGCCATTACTTCGGGAGGGCATGACCAAACAAAGAACTTACGATAAAAAACTCAATTTTTAGCATTACCTTATTTTGGCTAAACTGAAATAAAATGTATTCATTGAATAAAAAGAAGAAAAACTGAAAAAGCTAGTAAAACAAAAATTACAAAAAAAAGATTGTGCGGGAATTGAACTTTGACTCTTCTTGCATAAAGGAACGATTGCCCAGCACTTAGACCCCTGGACTATGATCTATATTACGTAATAGGCGGCGATTTTTTTATCTAGTGGCTTTCACATTTTATCAATAACTAGCCGTACCCGCCCGCTTTGCTGGGCTGTCCGCTATTTGAAAAAATAATAATCCTGTATTAGCGCAACCAAGCAATTGACTATTGGTGAACCTATCACGCACAAAATTAAACATTCTCGTACAACTTAGAATTATCGAAAAACAGTAATATATTTATGCTTATTTATAAGGTTTTAATTTGATATTGACAGACACACACAGTTATGTTTCAGTCTGTTAATCAATTTAAAGCTATTTGATAAACTATGTTTTTTGTTTGATTTTATGGTGCATATATTAACAAAGACGACGGCTTTCCGACCGCCGAACACGCGACGTATAATTGTCCATGCGCGAAACAGGGAAACTCCAAGTTGATTCCGCAAACTTCCAACGACTGGCCTTGCGATTTATTTATAGCGAAGGCCAGACGTAATGGAAATTGCAAACGCCTGAAATTAAATGGTAGATCCGTTGGAATCATTGGTACACGCGGAATCAAGACATCCTCTCCTTTGTATATTCCCTTTATGATTGTTACCTCAATGACGTTATTCATTAACTTTTTCACAGCCAATCTTGTTCCATTGCACAGTCCAGGTTGGTTAATGTTACGCAGCATGATGACAACTGAGCCTACTTTTAACTGCAAATTGTGAGGTGGTAATCCAGGCAATTCCAGTGAATTTAAAAACTCCGTGGGATAGTTGACTACGTCATCCTGGTTCATGACGGTGTCGAGTGATTTGAAGGAAACCAACTGTTCCGGAAGAAAATTCTGAATTGTCGCATTAAGATTCTCGACATCTTTATTTTTCGCCGCTAATATTGCTCGTTCACCCAGCCAATTATGATTGTTGAATTGATGCGCTATATCTGGGAAAACACGCTGAATGAGCTCCTCTTTTGAGTCTGTGATGTGACAGAAATCTGTGGGTATTTTGCTGAGTCCGGTTGAGGGGTCCGCTGCGACTTCATTGTTTCCATTATCTAACAACTGCTTCGCAAACACATTTGCAGTTTCATCTTGTTGCAAAAACACTCGCATGTTAGTTGTTAATTGGAGTGTTTTTTCGTACCGCCACAAATTTGATGATTTTAGGCAGGCGTTCAGTTCATCGGCAACAGTTGATCGGGGAATAACTGGAAGAGTCTGACGAAAATCAACTGACAACAGAGTCATGGCCCCACCAAAAATATTTTGGTTTTTAAATTAAAGCCAAAAAGGTTTAGTGGTAGCCTTTAAGGGATGGAGAAAAATGGGAAATCGAAGCTTTTTCATACTGTGGATTAAACCATTACCAAATAATTAAAAAAGGTGGAAAAAACTAAAATTTTACATGCAATCTCATGCGGGTCGAGTCCTGCTATGGGAAAAATACAACGGGAGGCATTTTTAGGGCATCCACTGAAACGGACAGGCTGGTTCGAGATATTTGTTGAAACAATGTTGAACCTAATTAGATGAGCGGCAGTGTATAATTTAATACCTTGAAAGTGGGCATGAAATTGTCTTGTATAATATGTGTAGCGCCAAACGATGTCATCTGGAAACAGCTGTTACATTTCTGAATATTGGCCAAGAAGTGCTTAGAATCATTTCCAATTCCAGAAACTAAAGAGCGTAAAGGATCTGGTGGTGGGACCAATTGTGGCAATTTTACTTTGCCTCCAGCACAACATAATCCAGTAAATTCGCCACTGTATTTTAACGCCTTACAATATTTACAAATTATTGTCATTTCCCCGATTGTTACCGATTTGTCGGCACAATAATCTAATGCCGGATCATAGTGGAATGCAGCTCGTTCCAGAATCACAGGAGCATTGCGTCGACGGAATCGCTCAATTTCATTATGTCGTGCTCGCTGTTGTTGGGTTTGATGTGGACGAACGCGTTGCATTCTAAGCCTATCTACTCCATTGTCACTCATTGAAGAACGCAATTCTGAAATGGCAATACGACTATTTTCTTGATCTGTCACTCTCTGGTCATCAGTGCGGTTAGCACGTGTGGTAGCTCTTCGCACATTTGTTTGACTGTGGCGACCTAAGTCAGGTCGTCTTCTCCTCGGCATCGTAAATTGTAATTAACAAAGTAGTAAAGCTTCACTTTCACAAAAGTGAAAAAACCACAAAACTTGAAAAGTCACTACCACAAAGAATCACTACCACACTCCGTGATCGTCTTTGTAATACCCCATTTGTAATACGCGTTCGCCTTCCTAAATTTGCTCGTCTTGGTCTTGAGAAAATGAGAAAAGTACACACACATATATATAGTACACTTTAACAGTTCTAGACTCACCATTTATACAAACGACAGGAAATGTTTGACGAAAATTACCTGACAATAATATCAAAGCAGCCGGTTTAGTTATGTATGTGAAAAAGAAAATGGCTGTTGAAAATGGCTATTGGCTGCATACTCATATTTGTTTTACTTTTAAACCTTCCCTGGACTTCCACGAATAATTCAAGACCAAAATTAGCCAAATCGGTCCAGCCGTTCTCGAGCTTTAGCGAGACTAACGAACAGCAATCCATTTTCATATACATAGATGAGGTGAACTTTTTATTGTAACGGAGATGCACAAGCAAGTGTGTGTAAAATAGAAAAGAGATCGACTGTTGACCAAACAAATTGCGTCAAAATCCAGAAAAGAACGAGCGTGACCAAAAAATAACATAAAATAAAAAAAATTCACTTTCATAACCGAACTTTGACAAAACTTATATAAAAGGTAATAGTGGAATATTTATTTATTTATTTATTGCATAACAAAATATCTGTTAGCACAGCTATACTTAAATTCTAAACAATAAGGCTTAAAACTAAAACTATAAACTTAACAAAATTACAGTTCGGACGACTCAAGAAACATGTAAATCTTATTTGTAATGATTTCGATTGACTCGTTAGAAATTATATGGTTGACAGCATTGAAATTTTTACATAAAACATTAAACGGGTCGTGCAGTGCATAATTAGATTTACATATAGGCAAACGTTAAGGACGGAAAGAACGAGTAAATCTTGAAGGGACAGCAATATCAACATTATTTAACAAGAATTGCGAGTCGATAAGACCAAGAAGGAGCTTGTGGACGAAGATCGCTCCCCTGCAAACTCGGCGATGATGTAGGGACGGAAGGTCGATTAATTTAAGCCTATGCCGGTATCTCGGTAAGAATCTTTCAGAATCCCAGTTTAAATTTCGAAGGGCAAAGATAAGAAATTGCTTTTGAACAGATTCAATAAGATCTTGCTGTTCCTTATACTGCGGGCTCCACACACAGGAACAATACTCTAAGATTGGACGGACTAAGGATACATAGAGAGTCTTTGTAGGATAAGGGTCATTAAATTCTTTGGACCATCGCTAGATAAATGCTAAGACACCTTTAGCTTTATTTACCATGGCAGTAATGTGGCTCTTAAAACTTAATTTGTGATCAAAAAGAACTCCTAGGTCATTCGATGATTCTATCCGATCAAGTGAATGATTCCCCAAGGTGTAGGAGACAAGATGAGGAGAATAGCGATAAAAGGTCATGAGCTTACATTTAGAGTAGTTAAGAAATAGAAGATTTATCGAACACCAACTGAGAAGAGAATTAAGGTCATGTTGAAGGTCATTATGTGAGAGTCGATTTGAGTATGGTAGGCAGATCTTGACGTCATCGGCATACATTAGAACAGATGAGTAGGATATCACTTTTGGAAGGTCGTTAATAAACAAGATAAAAAGAAGTGGACCAAGTTGACTGCCTTGTGGGACACCGGAAGTGACATTAATAACATTAGACAGTACATTATTGAACAGAACACGTTGAGTACGGTTTGACAAATAAGAAGCGATCCATTTCAGAATAGAAGGGGAAAATCCTAAAAGAGATAGTTTTTGAAGAAGGAGTGAGTGATTTACAGAATCAAACGCTTTACTGAAGTCTGTAAAGATAACATCGACTTGAAAACTTCGGTTGATCAGATTAGAGAATTCCAATAGATTCGTAGTTGTGGATCGCTGTTTAAAAAAACCATGTAGGGCGAAAATATAAAAAGGAATCTAAAATAATAAAAAAAAATAAAAATTTTATCACCGTCGGGATAGTTGTCTATCACCTGGCCAGCAGTTGAGTCGACGTCCTCCCCCGTGAAGTTGGACACCCGAATGACCATGGTGCCCGGTCGATACTGGTAGTCGGAGTGATCCTTCAGGTCATACACGCTCAGCTCCTCCATCTCCTTGAACATGGGACTGAAAGAGAATGTGAGTCTCCAGAAAGTTCCACGAATACAAGCCATGTAAATACTTACATTGTATTCTCAGCCTTCTGGTAAACATTGAACCAATTCACCTTGGCGATGCGCTCGTCGTGGTCCACACACTGAATAACCCCGTAGTTGGTTACTGCAGTGCTGTCCTCGTTGGCCTTGCCCGGAAAGAGCTCGTGGTTGTCCAGATGATGGATCGGAGACAACTGCGTGGAATGAATACCCTCGCGGATGCGGCCATATCTGTGGCGCCGCCAGATTGTTTTTGGGCAATCACTGAGGGCTCTGGTGGCTCTGGGGGCTCGGTAACTTCCTGCTCATCCTCCTCCTCGTCAGCCTCATCGTCTATCGAGTCCCAGGTCTCCTCGTTGCTACCCAAACGGATTTTTATTTCAGATGCATTAAGTGACGCAGACTTACGGGACGTGTTGGCATTGGCGTGGTCGTTGTCGACCGCTGGGCGAGGCTGGCGCATGCCGCTGAACTTGTTCTCCAGACGGCGGAACTTGGGCACACTCCGTGCATTGCTACTGCTGAAAGCGACATGCGGACTAGCCGTAACGTTAAGCTTGCTGCCCTTTTGCTCGGGCTTGTGATGGCGATTGTAAATTGAGGTGTATTTAACCGCTTCACCTTGCTCAAGTCCCTCAAGTTTGCGGGATTTGGCCAGCATCACCAGCCGAGTCGATCCAGCCATGTCCGTCTGTCCGCTTTATCCTATAGCTGCCATGGGAATAATGGCAAAATTAATATAAATAAAATTTTAGCTTCTCTGTTTTTCAACAAATATCGTTTGAAAGTTTGATATTTTTCTCAACATAACCAAAATGGATCGATTCTCAATGATCCAATTGCAGAGGGTTTACAAATTTCGGTTTACCGAAGTTAGCTTTCTTTCTTATTTTTGTTTTTGTATTTTAAAATTTTGTTTAAACTTTTAATTTTAAATTTTAAGCCAGGAAAAAGAGTTCCGAGCGTGCATGCAGAGTACGTGGAGCAGAAGTATGCCTACGTTAAGTAGCAGTTTTTCATCAGCAACAGCGTCGCCTTCGAAAGGTCCACCAAGCTGACTTTTGCAGCGGTCATGTGCTACCAAAACGCAAATAAATTCTGTTATTTTTCTTTACTTACATTTTTTTTTATACCCGGTACCCATAGGGTTCAGGGGTATTATAAGTTAGTGCTAACCGAGAATGTATGTAAGAGAAAGAAGGAGGCATCTCCAACCCCATAAAGTATATACATATATTCTAGATCAGCATCACCAGCCAAGTCGATTTAGCCATCTCCGTCTGTCCGACTGTCCATGTTTGTAACCAGATCTATAGACCAGATATATAGCCACCAAATTTGGTGTCGGCATTGTAATCCGTTGCACGCTGATCAAGTTTGGCCACGCCCACTTTCGCCCCCGAAAATCTTAAAAAACTTTATATAAGCTATAGTCGTTATTAACGGCTCAAAGTAAATAGATAAAATAAATAAATAGCAATCGCGGACGTTTTCTGAAAATTTCAGTAAAATCGGATGATAAAGATGGGAGATATTAGCATAAAGTTAAAATTTAACCACACCCCCTATGACGCTGCAATTGCAAGCTGCGTCGCCTGTAGCCGTCTAGGTCGTGAATTCGAGCCCAGACCGAGACAAAACTTTTTTTTTTGCATTTCTTTCTTTTTCTTTTGTTATTATACCCGAAAAACAACTAGAAACAATTATTGAGTTAAATTGCAAAGAAGAAAAACATTTTATATTGTGCCAAAATTGAATTCGGCCCACTTCTGCAAAATTTAAATACATTGGCCGCTTAGGCAACCGTTCCATTACCTATATAACATATAATGCGCCATTTTTATACTTATCATGCTTCGACAACTGTCAACTTAATTTTGGCAAACTGAAATTAAATCTATAAACTGAATAACAAGGAAATAAACTCAGATCTTACTTGCAAATCGTTTGCCCACCGCCGAGACCTCTAGGCTATGCCGTTTATTACGCAGTTGCTAGCGATTGTCACATCTAATAGCTTCTACATTTTCTGTATGAAGAGATGCTTTTTATTTTAATAGAGATGCACAAACAAGTGTGTGTAAAAGAGAAAAGATATCGACCCTTGACCCAAAAAATGGCTCCAAATCTCTAGAACAAAAAAAGCCTCAGCTTTTTCACTTGCATAACCCATATTTTTTTTTTAATTCTTGGATTTTGCGGGATTTAAACTCAGACCATTCTTGCAGAAAAAAAATTTGGCCAGCGCTTACACAGCTAGGCTATGCATGGGAGCAAATTCGAGCGGCGATTTATTTTAAGAAGTGTCGAAGTAGTATTGTATAGTATGTATTATTCCTAATTGCCTAAAAGGCAAGGTAAAGCACAATCGTTTACGTACCGGGTATCTCACAGTCGAGCATACTTGACTGCGGCTTTCTTATTTGTTTGGTAAAAGAAAATGACAAAAAAATTGAGCACAACCTTTTTCGTCAACGTTTGACGAACGACTGTCAAAATATCGTCCTCAACTGAGGGCAGCTTTTTCGATAAGACTACCTTAATAATGGTTGGACCTATCGACATGATTTTTTAAATCCTTCGTTCTTGGTTGTAGATGCATACTCAGAATGGATTTTTTTATCAGCCTACTAAAAAGTCCGAAAAATTCGCATTTTCCCAAAATGTACTGTTGCACGTTGGTGCACAACGGTCAGTTCTCTCAAGTGGCATTTCGAAACCAAGCACGTGCTGGCATCTCGATCGCTATCTTGCATGTAGTACACATTTTTGATTTGTCATGTTAACTTTTATCATTCAGAAAAATTGTTATTCGAAGTAATTTAGTCGCACAAAATCATGTTTGCACTTATCTGACTGACAAATTTTTAACTCGAGTTAAAATAATTGTTATAAGTTTAGGAAACCTATCTACAGACGAGGTTATTTTGCAAAACTAAAGGCAAGTAGGAACTAGTCGGCTTACATGGTACGTCGAAATTCAACTGATCAGGTTTTTCATAAAGACAATGCCTAGCATTGTTCTACGGTTTGCTAAGCAAGGTAGGTTAATTTCGAGAAGTCTCCAAGAATAAAAGTGCAACCTAAGGTTTGCATCTCAGTTTAAGTCACGAAGAGCGAAAAGTAAAAAGTTCATTTGAACTGGCTCAATTCGCTTGCTGGGGACTGGGGACTTCAAACGCAAGATTCATATCCTAAGATAGGACGAACTAACGAAATGGATTAATTCTTCGTGATGTAGAGGTCACCGAATTCCTTCCACCACCGTTAAATAAATCCCGTAGAACATTCAACAAGTTGGTTTTAAAGAGGACCTTTTGCGTCCCGCCATTCAGATAATTTGAGATCCACCTAAGAAGGTCGACAGGAAAGCCCATTAAGCCGAGTTTCCGAACAAGAAGGGAATGATTAACGGAGACTAATGCTTTTCTGAAATTAGTATAGATCACATCTGTCAGTAAATTTAGTGGAAAGCCCCTTATAAGAAAAGAAGTGAGCTCCAAAAGGTTAGTTGTCGTGGATCTTCGTTTAGTAAATCCATGTTGGCATGGAGAAATTACTGATCTACACAGGTGCTGTAAAAGTTTTGGAATGGCTGACAGTAGTATAAAAACAGGGTTTTCGGGACCTTTGATGTCGCTCAATGGGGTCATAAATAAGCTTAATTAGGGTCACCTGTCAAATTTTAAGTGTTAATTAATAATAATTAATTAGGGTCAGCTGTCAATTTTAAAGGATTTAGCAATAAAAGTATAATTAATTAGGGCTCATTCCCAAAAGATAAGTGGTGGGATCGAGGAGACGCTTGAGAAGGGTGCATGCAAATTGGTCCTGCACGATCATGTCCCATCGAACGAACCATCACACGCCCTCAATTTAATAGGTTACGATGTCGCATGAAAGGGTGCGCGTGCGTGGGAGTTACAGTCTTGGGTACGAGGGAGCAGAGGAGGCATCCTGCGAGTATGACTTTAGAATATGCTGGAAAGGAGCTTGCAAATAAATCGACTGTATTGCTTGGAGTACCAAATGAGAATGAGGATGACATTTGTTACAAATGTATGTGTGTCTATCAAATTACAAGGATGCGTGCGTTCCTCAGAGTTCTTGCATGTTGGCGATTTTTGTTGTTGCAGTTCCCAAGTCTGCGTTGTATGCTGTAGGTACGTTCATGCCGGGGAGTTGGGGCATGTTAACTCCTCTCCCCCCAGTCCGAAGAGAAGGCCATTAAGAGGCCGGATCGGAGAAGGGTGGCTAGGCGACGTGTTGTGGTTTTACGCTGAAGTAGTTTTACTGGGTTCTAAGGCATTTGTGCTGGTATTGGTGGATGTTGTTGTTGGTGTACTCCATGAACTCCGACGATATTATCAATTTTGCATTTTGTATCAAAAATGGGTTTCTTAATGTTAACCAAGAGAGTTGTGTTGAAGGTATAACAAGAGGGTGATTTGTAAATGTGTTAATATAATGCTAACGTTACATTTTGTTTACATATTATCTCTCTATATGTTGTATTTGTTCCTTATTAAATAACAATTTAGGGATAGTGTTTTTGTGTCTTTGTGTCTTTAGTGTCTTTAGTGTCATTAGTGTCTTTAGTGTCTTTGTTGAATAGTGATGTCCATCTTGTGTTTCTTTATCTATATTTTGTCTTCTATTTGTTTGATTTGGTTTCGTAGGACTTCTAATGATACTTTAAAGTTTAGGGGTTTTTGGAAAGATTTTGGAACTTGTTTGTTGTTGAGAATTATGTGTCGGTGTTAGTATTGTTCTTAACTGTTTTTCTAATTTTTTGTTTGTGTAACTTTTGACCTTTCTGTGGTCGCGTTTAAATGTTCCTGTACTTTTGGGTATTTGACTTGTCTAAATTCGTTTAATTTGTTAAGGTAGTCGTGGTGGTTGTCGAATGTTATTGTTTTGTTGAATATGTAAGTTCTTCCGTGAAAGAGTTTGAAAGGGGTATAGGAAGTGCTGGAGTGTATTGCATTGTTATATGTTGCTACTGCTTCTGCGAGTATTTGGTTATGTCAGCATTCTAGGCATGCTTCCCATCTTTTGTTCATGATTATCCTGTATAGTTTGGTTAAGGTGGAATGCAGCCTTTCGACAAAAGCGATGCCCGTATGAGCTTTTATTTGGAATTGGGTTAAGAGGTCGTTGAATAGACTGCCCGAAAATTCCGCGCCCTGGTCGAAAATTATTTTCTTTGGTGCGCCGTAGTGACTTATGAATTGTAATAGGGCATCGGCAACTTTTATTGTAAGGGGGTATGCTTGCGCTAGCTTGGTGAATTTGTCGATAATGGTGAGGTTACAAGAAATGTTAATGGAATATATGTAAGGCATTAAAGCCTGTTTATTATTAAATGAATGTTAGATATTACAAATATTACGTAAAGAACGGCGCAATGGCGACTGCAACGGAATCGGCTTTATGGCGACTTCTGGCTTCCACGAACGACTGCTGCTACTTGACGACTTGAACGACGATCTGACCCTCCGACACACCGACTGTAATGCTCGGACTTGATCCCTCGACGACTACTGCTACTACTTGACAACTGGACTCCAACTTGACAACCTTTTGCTACTTTTCTCGTACCGCTTCCACTTATGCTTATGCCTCGTTTTTCTCTCCGACGCTAATTTTGCTAGTGGCTCCCAATTCTTGGCTCTAGAGACTCCTCGTGCTACTATCGTATATCTATCGGCTGTCAGGGACGGTCGCAACCATCGATAACACCGACTGTACTTTACATTCGGCCATCCTGATACTCTGAGTCTGACCCAGACGACGCCTCTTCTTCATTTTCCACAACATACTTCCAGAGTTTCATGTTGTCCGAGCTAGTGGAGGTAACAGCGGGTCCTTCAACTAATGCTGCTTTCTTCACGTCGTAACGCCCGTTCCGCTTCACCTTGGTTACTGTATATGGGCCGATGAACGAACTAGCCAGCTTTCTTCCAGCTACAAACTGTGTACGCTTTATCGCAACAAGGTCACCTTCTTTGTACAGCTTCTCCATGGTTCTGTTCTTGTCGTAATTCCTCTTGTACGCTTCTTGGGCTTCTTGGATTTGTCTTCTAGCCTCCATACGCATCTGATTCCTTTCCTCATCAAAATCGTTTACCATTTCCTGCTCCAACAACGACAACACATTATCGCTAACTTTGTTGTGCATTTGTACTCCAAACAATAATTGGAACGGAGTCTTCTTAGTGGAGCAGTGCACATGCGAGTTTATTGCTCTTTGAACTTGCGCTACAAACTTATACCACTTGGGTGGATCTTCAGCGGACAATTTGGCCATCATTGAAATTATGCATCTGTTTACGCGTTCAATTTGTCCGTTTCCTCTCGCAACTCCTGTTGTAGTCCATACATGTTCAATTCCATTTTTCGTCACGTGCTCTTGAAATTGATTAGACGTAAACGCGACTCCTCTATCGCTTACGATACGAACTGGATGGCCAAAAACGGATGACCACTCCTGCAACTTCTTCACCACCTCCTCGCTTCCTGTGCTTTTTGTTGGAAATAACCACACAAACTTGGTGAATGCGTCAACGGCTGCAAAGATAAACCGATACTGCTTAGAGGTTGCGTCCATTGGTCCGAGATGATCTACATGAAGAGTATGCAGTGGCTTATCTCCCTTGTCAATACAGTACAGCTGGCCTTCTTGCTTTCCAACCTTCTTGTTAACCAAAATGCACCTCACGCAATTGCTTATGACTTGAACTACTTTTTTCTCCATATGAGGAATCCAAAACTGCTGCTGCAATGAATGCATAGTTTTCTGCAGGGCGAAATGGCCGAAATCGTGTGCTTCCTTTATAATTTCATACTCCATTGACTTAGGAACGACCATAACCTCATTACCGTCCACTCCTTTGTAAAGTATTCCACCTTTCAACTGGAAGTCTTTATAGGGTTGTGATTTAAGTACTTCCAAAACTGCACAGATGTACTTATCTTTCAGCTGGGCCGTCTTTATTTGGATAGATATCTCTGACGATACTGTGAACACATCTACTGGATAGCGACTTAAACTGTCGACGTGTTTCATTTTATCTCCAGCACGATGTTCAACTTGAAATGTGAAATCTTCAAGATACAGGATCCACTCAGCTACTTCTCTCGGCACATCTTTCTTCTTCACAGTCTGAGAAAACGCTGCGCAATCGGTTAACAGCTTGAATTTAACTCCCAACAGGTAATGGCGAAACTTCTTGACTGCTAAATAGGCAGCTTTTACTTCGAGGATATAACTGTGGCGCTTTGAATCAGCTGTTGACGTTTTCTTGCTCCAATATGCTACTGGATGAAGTTCGTCCTCAAATCTCTGCATCAGTATGCCACCAAACCCATTCATAGACGCATCAGTATGTAGTTCTGTTGGTGCTTCTCTGCAATACAACTGAAGGACTGGTTCGTGCGACAAGACATCTTTTAGCCGGTTCATTGCATTTATCTGCTCGGCTTCGAATTTAAAATCGGCGTCCTTCTTTAACAAATTTGTCAGCGGTCGGGCTATTACTGCATACCCTTGTACAAATTTTCGAAAAAATCCTGTCAGTCCTAGGAACGATTGGACATCTTTAATGTTCTTAGGTCTGGCAAACTTCTGAACTGCCTGTGTTTTTTCCTTTCCTGGCCAGATTTTGCTGTCCTCGACTGTATGACCCAAAAAACTGATCCTCTTTTCCAAAAAACAGCATTTCTTCCACTTGATACGCAATCCATATTTAGCGGCCTCTTGTAAGACTTTCTGCAGCTTGATTATGCACTCCTCGTTTGTTTGCGCAAATATGATAATGTCATCAACGTAGATCTGCATGACATCTTCTTTTATCAAGTTTTGAAAAATTACATTGACAAAACGGTTGAACACGGCGGGTGAGTTGCAAAATCCAAACGGTGCTTTGCAGAACTCAAACAAACCTTCTTTGGTGATAAAGCAGTAAATCGGTACATGTAGGAAATTGTTCTCGAGATCCATGACAGTGAACACCTTAGCGGATTGCAGCTTTTCTAGCACTTCATCCATGTATGGTACAGGGAAACTGTCTCTGAGTACCATTCTGTTCAGCTGACGGAAATCAATACAGATCCTGTTGGTCCCATCCTTCTTCTTTACGATGACCACTCGGCTTGCGAAGTTTGAAGTTGACTTCCGTATTGTTCCCTCCTTTAGCCACTTGTCAACTTGCTCCCTTACGGTGGCTGATTCTATAGCTGAGTATCGACTTGGTTGGTGACGAAAAGGTTTTATCTGCTCATCCGGTACGATCTTCATTTGTACAGGACATTCGACTGGAGATTCAGCTGGCTTGTAATTATCCACCAACGACTGAATTATCGGTTTGAACTGCTGAGAAACGCTAATGTTATTTTCGACCTCGACAATGTTATAAATACTTAGCTCATTCTGTCCAGCGCTGTCTGGTCGCGCTGACACCTTGGTGAATGTAAATCCTTCCTCATCCAACATGACTCGAAACTTAGATGCGAAGTCAAAACCGAGAAGGGCGTCATCTTCAATGCTGTTATTCGGAACTACGACAAATTTTTGTTCCACCTCCACTCCATCGACATTTACAGTGCCCGTGAATGCACCTAGCGGCTTTGTTTGTATATTTCCTAGGCCTCGCAGAACGGTATAACATTTTTCCAGCTTCACGTCAGTCAGTTTCTTAAAAACTGCGTTGCAGACGATTGACACATCCGCTCCTGTGTCCACCAGACACTTTATTTCGACTCCGTTTAAGTTGATCGCTTTATGTCGTTTTGACGACTGAACCACCTGCACAGATCTGGTTACTTGTGGACAATCCCTTGCGATATGTCCTACGCCCTCGCACTTGAAGCATTTGGTATCCATCTTGCAGTCCTTCCTCAAGTGGTCCGCCGACCCGCAATTAAAACAACGAGTATTACGGTTGCTGGCACTGGACAGGTTTTTCTTGCCACCACTGTGTACCTTGACTTGATTGTACATGCACTTGCGTTGGTATATTTCAAATTTCTCCTTGAGTTCTTGAAATCCTTTACAGCTGTACAGGTTAAACTTGAATTCACTTGGTATGTCTAGCCCGTCCACAATGTATCCAATAAGGGACTCTTCGTCGATCGTTCCCTGTGCCGCTATATTTTTCATAATCAAAATATACTCCTGGAAACTCTCATCTTTCTTCTTCTTTCTCTCTCCCAGTTTGGCATGTAAATCGGCACTTCTCATTGTACGCTTAAATTCTCCAATTAACACATTTTTTAGCTGTGCAAACGTATTAACTACTTCCGAATCTAAGAACAGTTTGGCCAGCTTTGTTATCTTTCCGCGCGCTTGTACATATTTCTGCTGCTCACTCAGGCCATAGGCTTCGGCATTTTGTTCAAAATTACTGAACCACTTTTCCACAGCAATGCTCTCTCCGTCGAAGTCCGGAACCACATTTGCGAAATTTTCAGCCGAAATTGTTGTTCTATTTCGCTCCCTGTCAGTGGCTTCGTCCGCTTGTATTTTCAGCGTTAGTAGCTGAATTATTTGTTGAAGACTCTCGTTACTCATCTCTTCCTGACTTTGTATTTCCACTTCGTTTCGTCTTATCTCTCGCTTTTCTTCTTTACCTCCAACGGCGCCTTCCCTTTCGTAGCGAGCTTGCGATCGTGTTAGAGCATGCGTTCTCTCTTTCTCTTTCTTTCGTTCGTCGTCGCTCATGCTCATGTATTCGCTCTCACCTGACGACGTTGTGACGCTTCGAATTTCACAACTAACGGCCACAGATTATGTTTTGCGTATCCAACGAATTTTACCGGATCAAGCCTCAGATGTAAGGCTTAAGACCGGGACGAGCCCCCAAATGTAAGGCATTAAAGCCTGTTTATTATTAAATGAATGTTAGATATTACAAATATTACGTAAAGAACGGCGCAATGGCGACTGCAACGGGATCGGCTTTATGGCGACTTCTGGCTTCCACGAACGACTGCTGCTACTTGACGACTTGAACGACGATCTGACCCTCCGACCTCGACGACTACTGCTACTACTTGACAACTGGACTCCAACTTGCCGACCATTTGCTACTTTTCTCGTACCGCTTCCACTTATGCTTATGCCTCGTTTTTCTCTCCGACGCTAATTCCGCTAGTGACTCCCAATTCTTGGCTCTAGAGACTAATCGTGCTACTATCGTATATCTGTCGGCTGTCAGGGACGGTCGCAACCATCGATAACACCGACTGTACTTTACATATATGTCTATACTAGCGGACCCGGCGAACTTTGTCTCGCCCTAATTCGACGCCATTATATAACCCCAGGGTAATAGTCAAACACTGCATTTCTTTATTTAGTATAGAGCGATATGATATACTATGTTTTTTGTTTTATTTTCCGGCGCAAAAACAAACAATGAAGACGGCTTACCAACGAACATGTAACGTACAGCTGGCCGTGCGAAAAACAGGGAAATTCTAGATTTATCCCGCAGACTTCTAACGATTGGTCTTGCGATTTGTTGATTGTCATCGCAAATGCCAATCGGACGGGGAACTGAATCCTCTTGAATTTGAGTGGTAGATCAGTTGGAATAATCGGAATTCGTGGTATAAGGACTACCTCTCCTTTAAATGTTTCCTTGATGATCGTCGCCTGAATCACGTTATTCATCAGTTTCTTGACGGACAACCGCGTACCGTTGCACAATTTCGGATGATTTAGATTCCGCAGCATTATAATAATTGATCCCATCTTCAGTTGCAAATTATGCGGTGGAGTTCCTGGCACATCTAGCGAGTTCAAAATTCTGTCGGATAGTTCGTCGCTTCATCCTCGTCGGTCAGGCTGTCAACGGATCTGTATGAATGCAGTTCTCCATTGATTTGATTTTGAATAATGTAATTCAAGTTATCTACATCCTTGTTCTTCGCTGCTAGTATTGCCCGTTCACTAATCCAGTCGATATTTTTATAATTTTGCGCAATGTCGGGGAACACTTTGTTAATGAGTTCCTCCTTTGACGATGTGAACACGCAAAATTTGCCGGAAACGATATTGATCCAGTCGAAACATCAACAGGAATTTCGCCATTGCCAAGTGCCAGCAGTTGTCTCGAGAATTCAGCAGCGGACGGGTCATTCTGCAATGTGACTCTCATGTTCGTGGTTAATTTCAGCTTTTGACATATCTCCACAATGAAGACGATTTAAGGCATGCATTAACTTCATCGGCAGCCGTAGATTTCGGGATGACGGGAAGCGTTTGACGAAAATCTCCGGACAGCAATATCAAAGACCCACCAAATAGTTTCGAATCACCGCGTAAATCTTTCATCGTTCGGTCAACTGCCTCCAAAGCTCGCTTATGCGCCATCGTGCATTCATCCCAAATGATGATTTTGCATTCTCGCATCAATTTCGCTGTCGCCGAATTCTCGCTTATTGTGCATGTTGGCTTGTCAACCGTGAGAAGATTCATGGGCAGCTTCAAAGCGGAATGTGCAGTTCGACCGCCTTCCAACAACGTGGCAGCAATGCCAGATGATGCAAAAGCCAACGCAATTTGAGATCTTGATCGAATCGTTGCCAGAATCAACGAAATGACAAATGTCTTGCCTGTCCCACCAGGAGCATCGAGAAAGTATAAGCCTCCCGATCCATCGTCAACAACCTTCATTATCGAATCGTACACGTTCTTCTGCTCGGCATTCAAAACGGCACATTGGTTCGGACTCTTTCGGCCAAGTTATCTTGGTTATAGTGTTGCTCCCGTTGAAATTCGCGATTGAAAGCATCGTGCACTGAACGATGTGGCGTTGGCATTCCCAATGTCGACAGTAGACTGCCGCACATGAGCATACACATGTCTTCGATCCGTATTAAAGCTTCGTTGTGCATTTCTCCGTTAATGGCAAGAGTGAAATTCATAGTTGTCCTGCGAACGTCTATTAAAATGTCGTCAGCCATATCGTCCTTGTACTTTTCCCACAGTGCGGTTGGGTTCGACGGATGACATGTGGCTATGATTATTGCAAATAATGCACGAATTTGATTTGATCCAGAAAGAGAAACAGTGGCATCAGCGAGCGTTGAGTCCCAATGTGTGTCGTTTTCAAGCAAATTTAAACGTTGGCAAGCCTCTCGAAAAGTGGCGCAAAGCACACCATCCACAGTTCGCAGGGACTCAAAGGATGTAGGGCCTCTTATGTTCACCAAAAGCAAGCGAATATAAAAGCATTCGTCTTGGCGTGGATGAACTGTGTATATTCGTCCGAGAGCATCAGTCGAATAGATATCAGCGAAACCATCAACAGCATCGCCTCTTTTCGGCGTTGAAACTTTTCGATGCAGCGTTCCATGTATAATAGCGTGGCATTTCCGAATAGAGTAAAGTCCTTGCGAACGGATCGCTTTCGCATGTAGAAAAGAAATTTGTCAACGTTGTCGCTGGTGGTCGTTCTGCTCTTTGCGCTGCATTCGCATCCGTAAAGTAGACACGCTGGCCGTTTTCCAAGTGAACAGATAAGTGTACGACCGTCGGATGACGTTCATGAATCGGAAATGAAAACAAACGCCAAATGGCCTCGTTACAACTTACGTAACGTCCAAGTTGAAATTTCGTCACCTCGTCGTTTGCATTCGGATCAGCAATGCCAAACACCGCCATGTCGCTCCCTTTGTTCACATATTTGCAAATGTATTTGATTGATTTTATAGAGTTGCAGTACTCAACATTGCAGTGCGTTGAAAACGTTTTCGACAAACGCGGACAATATGGAACGATCCAGCGGTTATCGACGATGACTTTGTTATTTTTACCATCATTTCGATCCATCTGCCGTTGTCATCTGGAGAACGACGCCTATACAATGGATATCCATCGTTTCCACTGATTGTTTCAGCCACCAACGGACGGGGAAATCGTTTTGTGCAATTTCCGTTTTCCATGCATGGTGATTCTGGGTTGTGGACTCCGCAAGGGCCATGTATCATACTCGCTCCGGATCAGTTTCTGGATCTGGTATTTCGGCAGAAATAATCGAATCAATATGTTCTGGTCGGATCTTGTCGAACATCCAAAGCAAAATGTGCGCATGTTGTAAGCCACGCTTCTGCCATTCAACCGAGTACATCCAACAACGAACTACGCCAAAACCTTCTGCTTAACGATGTAATCCATAAGAATTTTACCTTTAGCTTGAATACTCGTGCAGTGATGTCATGTCGATCGCTGGATGTTTGTCCTTGGTGCAACAAATTCGTAATTTCGGGCCATTTCGGATTGCATGTAAACGTGATAAATAAATCAGGTCGTCCGTAATTCCGCACGTACATCATCGCATCTTGAGCGTACTCATGCATATGGCGCGGGCTCCCAACATAAGTAGCTGGCAGAATGGTCAAACAACCAATGTTTGCCGCGTGTCCATCAGTAGCGATGGCGTCACGCAAGTGGATGTACTCGTCAGATCATAACTTTGACTGATTGATACGAATGAAATTGAGACGCTCCGTTTCTACTTTTACATACATGTCGACACAGTACTGCTGAATCAAACGGCGGTATCTCAACAGATGATTGTCAACATCTAGTCGAATCATCAATCGATATGCATAAAAATTCATTGAGCTGACTTTCTTATTCGTTTCTTCTCCTGTAATATGAATTCGAATTTACGTGCAGAATGAAAAGAAGTGATTAAACAAACCTGTCGTTGGATTGACCATCTTTATGTTGAAGTGATAGCCATCTTCTCCACGACAGAACATCAACGGATATTGAAGTGCATCATATGACCGATGTCTCACAAACGCGTTGCAATTGTCCATCATCCCGACGCTTGAGAACAATATCGCGTGATTCCACTTTCTCGCCAACAATCACCACTGCGACTTCATTGATAGTGGGCGCATTGAATTGTCTTGAATGGCTTCCTGCTGGTCTTTTATCTGCTCTGATAATGATTTTGTGGTCGTCAGAATGCATTGTATCCAAAGCTGTTTTGAACAATCTGACCAATTCATTACACTCATGAAGAAGATTTTGCAATTGTTGTATTATTTCACGTTTAGTTGCAGTGAAAATTGCACAACGCTGATTAAGTTCAACTGCCGAATCACCAACGAAATAGATCAAAAGGAATTTATGATCTTTGTTTGGTGGTGGTAACAAAGCGCCCGCTCGATGGTGAATTTGCCCTTGAATCTGAATTTTGTGATGCAATTTCGTGAAAAATTATAGTTGTTCATGTTGATAAAAGAGTGACGCTATTACCTTATAACTCGGATTGTAGCCTGGTTGTTGAACAACCTCTGCTCCAAATGACGTCATTTGAAAACATCCGTTATATTTTTGTGCGTGCAAAAGGAAATGGTTTGATTTGCTTGTATTTCCATATAGAAGCGAATACAATGGCTCTGGTGGATGAGTCAAAACCGGCAATTTTACCTTGCCACCTGCGCAGCATAAGCCGGGAGCTTCAATCGAAACTTCAGTGCATTGCAGTGCTGACATACCACAGACAATGGACCGATAACAACGCAACTATGGTCTTTGTAGGACGTTGAGAAATTGTATGCAAATGCAGCGCGATTCAAGTCTGTTCTTGGTACTCTTTGTGTAGAGCGAATCTGTGCTAAACGGGTTCGTCTCGATTCATTTCTTTCTGCACGTTCGTCTTGCGTTTGACTTTCATGGACATTCCGACTATATGTTGCTCGACGTGTACGTCGTCCAATGTTTGGCCGTCTTATAGCAGGCATTATTCCTACAAATCACAGTAAGAAATTAAACAAATCCGGACGTCTGATAAAAACGAATAAGAAACCGAATAATATTGAAACGATTTGTTTTTACTTTGACATATATTTCGATACACTACTGTTTTATATAATTTGATATTTTAATTATCTGTTTTTCACCATTACCCTGGAGGATTTTCTAAAAATTGTATTACGTTCTGACCTTCTCCTGTTAGTTACCTACAACTGAAAAAAAATTGAACCAAATCGGCCCAGCCGTTCTCCAGTAGTTTTTTACGACACATTTTTTGGGCTCCATTTTTATATATATATAGATGCATGACTGCCAATGGTCCCTCTGGTGCGGTTGGGGCTTGCATCAATGGTCTATGGGGTGTCTATCATACTTGAGCGTTAGGCAGGTGTCGCAATCTTTTATTATTTTTGTGATAATGTCTTTTAAATGCGGAAAATAAATGTCCTTTTCAAATGGTTATATGTTTCATCAATCCCCCTATGATTGGTGTTAGTATGGTATTCACAAATTTTGTTTTCCTGGTCATGGGGATAAGTGATTTCGGCTAGCCATATTTTGCAACGCGCAATTTTGTAGAGGTCATTTTCGCAGAAATAATTATAATAGGACTCTTCTATTATATTGAAAATATCGTCGTTTTTTTTAAAAGATTTTTTAAAGTTTTACACAAAAAAATTCTGCTCATTTTACGTTTCTGTACCTGTAAAATAAAACATTCGACGGCTAAATTGGTTGGCTACAACTCGAGCTATAAAATGAGAAACGTAAAATGAGCAGAATTTTTTTGTGTAAAACTTTAAAAAATCTTAAAAAAAAACGTATCCATAGAAAAAAAAATTAAAGCCATTTTCGTGATCTGGGGACTCAACTCTACCAGAATTTCTCATCAACAGGCTTGGAGCATTTATTTTTTTTTATTTTGTAAACTGGTGTTGTTATAGATTTTCCTTTTAACTGTCTTGTTATGGGTTTAGTTATTTTCGCGAAGTCCTTTTTGAATTTCCTGTAATACCCTAGTAGTCCTAAAAATGACTTAATTTCCCTAGTTGTCTTCGGGGAGGGGAAGTCCTTGATGGCTTGAATCTTAAGTGGGTTTGGTTTGACTCCTTCTTGGGTGACGATGTGTCCCAAGAAGTCGATTTCCTTCCTTAAAAAGTTGCATTTGCTCGGTTGGATTTTTAGGTTTGCGTTTTGGAGTTTTGTGAATACGGATTTAACATCCGCTATATGTTTTGGAGTGAGGGTGAGAATATTATTATGTCGTCGAGATAGACGAGACAGACGTTACCGACTAAGTCACCTAAGACGTTGTCCATAACGCGTTGGAAAGTGGCAGGGCGTTCTTGAGACCGAAGGGCATTCTCGTGAACTCATAATGCCCATTTTCGACGGTGAATGCCGTCTTGCTTGCGTCGCGTGGGTTCATTTGAATTTGGTGAAAGCCACTTGCTAAGTCTATGGTTGTAAAATACATGGTCTTTCTTAAACTGTCTAGGATATTCGCAATTTTCGGGATAGGGTATCTATCAGAGACAGTTTTCTCATTTAATTTCCGAAAATCGATTACCAAGCGCCACTTTTTTTTCACCTGTGGTGTCACTTTTCTTGGGTACGACCCAGACGGGTGCACTCAAGGGAATGGCTATTTTATGATATTTTGTTCGAGCATTTTTGAAATTTGCTTTCGAACTTCCTCTTTATGTACAAAAGGGTAACGGTAAGATTTTGTGTGAATCGGTATATTATCTGTTGTTGGGATAGAGTGTTTGACGGCGTTAGAGAACGTTAGTTGATTGTTTTCGTCGTGGATGAGCCTTTTGAATGACTTGCAAAGTTTCAGAATTTGTTGTTTTTCTTCGATGTTGAGGTGTTCCGTCTGAATGTTTAATTGTTGGTCGCCCGGTCGTTCTGTATCTGTTGCCGCGGACATGCAGTTTAGTTATTGGTGGGTTCGTGGAGAGAATTCTTCTGCCTGTAACGGTTCCTCGAGGTATAGTGTTTGGATCTGGTCTGAGTTATTGCAGACTTCGAAGTAGGCGGATCCTGCGATTGCGGTGTATAAGCCGCCTGTTATGGATATTTGATTATCCAAATTCGTGGTTTCATATATAAAGTCTCCCTGCATGATGTTTACTGGGAGTGGTAATCGCATTTTGGTGGCAGGGTATGTAACGTGTTTACAGGATTTGTCCTTGTGGGGATTGGAATGGCGGTTTCTGGTGTTTCTATATTGGAGTCGGCAAAGTTTATTTTTGCATTTAGGCCGGATAGGAAGTCCATGCCTAGAAGACCATTAAAATGGGGTGGAAATTGAATAGTAATAACTTGAAATTGTGCATATTTCCGAATTGTTTGAAATTTATTCCATCTGTATATTCCTGAATTTTTAATGTACTGAGAACAGTGTGGATATTGATATCGGAGGTTAGTTTTTGATTTGGTCTGCATTAATAAGTGCTGGATCTATGAATGAGTAGGTAGATCCAGTGTCTATTAGGAATTTGAGAGGGTTTGACACCATGGGGTTGGGTGATAGGAGAACAAATGGCAAGGAAGATCCATGAGTCTTCTTGCTTATGTAGCCGACTGGCTTCCCGAGGCTTCTAATAAAAAATTTGCATCATCGTTGATGTTACATAGGGGAGCGCTTGAATTATGGTTGTTCCTTTCTTGGTGGTTTAGGGTCTGCGCTGATCTGTCGCCATTGTGGAAGGGGTTCGAATTTTGTTTGGAATTTTGTTGATGTGGGGAGCGTCTATTATTATCGTTGTTAAAGTTCTGTTGGCGCAGTGGAAACGACCACTATTATGGTTGTTGAAATTTTGTTGTCGCTGTGTAAAACGAATATTATTGTCATTGTTGTTGTTATAATGTCGTGGTAAATGACGAGCGTTGTTGGCACTATTATAGTTTTGCTGTCGTGGTATGTAGTGGCTATTATAGTCACCGTTGGTTTGTTGTCTTTCGGCATATGGGTGATTCCTGTATATCGAGCTGTCGCGTCGTCGGTTTTCCTGGTGTTTATTCAGGCTTCTAGAGAAATTTAATTCGATCTGCCCGTACTCGTACGCTTTCTCGATTGTATCTGGTTTTTTGTTTCTAATGGCTGACCTAAGTGGGTCTTTTAATCCAAATAAGAATATATTCAGGCAGAACCTGTCATATTGGTCACGTTTGGCCGTAAGGGAATGTCCACTAGGGTCTGCTTCTCTGGCCAGTGACATTTATTCGCTTCTTATTTTCGTGGCTGTGCTTTCCCATACTGAGTCCATCCGGACGATTATGTAGCTCTCTAACAAGCATTTCCTCTGTTTTCTTGCTTAAGTATAGTCGTTTGAGGTTTGCTTTGATGTCATCCCAGGTGAGGAGTACATCGCAGACGCTCAGCGCTTCGTCTGCTCTGCCTTTAATTGTGTCACGGATAGTTCCGAGTAAGTACTGTCCGCATGGTGTTTGGTCCACTGACCCGGCTAATAAGAGTAGCTGTTCTACCCTAGCTATAAATCTATCGAGATTGTCAGGTGGGATATTATAGGTGGGTAGTTGATGAACAAGGGGTAGTATTTGTTGTAGGTTCAGGCTGGTGTTTGAAAAAGTTGATGAATTGCCAACGGTGAGACTATTGTTTTGGGGTTAAACTATCTGGTTTTGCTCTTCTATTTCCATCGCTTCACTTATCTCAGGTGGACAGGACCCGCTCCTTAGCCCTAATCTGCCCCTAACTGTCCTACTAGTGGTGGCTTTTTTCGACATTTAGGTGTATTGGCAATGGTTATGGTATGTGTATTGAGGTATGGTAATGGTATGTATACAGTGTATATAAAATAGTAATAATATGTAAAATAGTAATAATATATGTATGCGTGTATTAATAATATGTATATGTATTCTTGAAGTATAGGGAATATTTGTTTGTTTGTAAATTAGTATGGTAATATGGTGTGTTATAAAATGTGATTCTATGTATGTGTATCTATGTTTGAATGTAAGAAAATTCGTATGTATGTACAGGGCCTCTATTTATATATATGTGTGGCAATATATGTATATATGTATGTATGTGTATATTTACTACGCGGTTTCCTCTATTCCTTGCTTCCTTGTATATGTACATATGTGTGTTTGTTATAGCCTTGTTCCACTGCTACATTCAGCTCCATTCTCGAGAATGGTCCATTATTTTACATAGGTTTTAAATGGTCCGTTCAAAATCGACAGTCCATCCATTCACCATTCGCCACGAAGGTTTCTATACATACTAAAAAAAAAATTCCGAAAAATATCGATTATCGATGATATTTTGTGAGTGCCTTTTCTAAACACAGGTGATTGAAAACTTGCAGGTTATTCGTGTAGAGATGCTGTTTCCTTTCACCTTTGTTGTTTTTTGAATGGGTGCAATCGACTTCAACTGTAATGAATGTGATTTAGTAAATATTTTGTATTTTATATTAAATAGGTTAGTGAACATGTGACAACAATAGACGTTAAGTTGTTTGGCGATTGTTCTGTTGTTCCCTTCCCGTTGTTTTCTCTTCCTTTGCTTCTTCTTTTTATATATTTTTGTGGTGCGAAAAGGATTCAATAGTGTACAAGACACGCGGCATCAAGTGTTGCTTCGCCAGACTCTGTACATTAGCTGCCAATATCTATGTGTTAGTGTTACGCTGACTTGCGAAATTCTTGGTGCGTCTCTGTACTACAGAGAATTTCACAAGTCAGCGTAAGACTAACACATAGATATTGGCCAAAAGGAAAAGTTTCACGTTGTATGACTTTTATGTTGTTAATAGTATTTGTGCAGGTTTAATTTATTCATTCACTTTTTATAGTGTTATTGTTTTTATGTATATCACAATGTAAATTGATAAATGAAAACGAGCCCGGTGCCTTAACAGCGATCGTTGTACACATATACGGTCGTTAATCACACAACTTACTTTATCTTTATCTTTATAAACCACTGTGTGGGGATGGTCCCGGTGCTTTGTCGGCGATTGATGCTGATGTACGCATTGGTGCGTCGGTGATATTCAAGGCCACGTCGTTATTAATTTTTTTCTCCTGTGCAGCGAGTTTTGGTCCCAAGGAAATCTAATTCTGATCCGTCTTTTTTTCGACTTTCTTCTGCAACGACGGGCAAAATTTCAAAAGACAGCGACGTGTGGTTGTCAAGTCAAATTCTGCCGGCGTCGCTGCCGACACATGTATAGAGAGAATATGTGTATTCTCGGCTGCATTTGCTCTCGCGATACTTGTGATCAGTGAGCGACCGAAAGAGGGTGCGACTGAGCTCAAATTATCGTCGCCAGCTGGAGATACCATTCGCTGTATATGCAGACTTCGAATGCATACTAGAGCCCTCTTCGTTAAATGTAAGTGACAGGACCCAAGTAGTAAATAAGCATATTCCTATAGCATTTGCATACTACGTAAAGTGTGCATTTGATTCAAGTCTAGATAAGTTTGTAAGCAAGACGGGGGGAAATGTCGGGCGGACTTTTGTCAGTAACTTAACATCCGATTTATCCGAAATTCATGAAAACTTTATGAAGTATATAGTACCATTACAAATGAGCACCCAGGACTCATTCGATTTTAATGAGGCTGTTAATTGCCAAATTTTTAAGGGGGTCTTAGGTAATAATAGGACGAGGGACCTTTGTCACTTCACTGGGCAGCACATAGTGAGTGCCATCTTAAATTTAACTGGAAAATTTTTTTCCAGTATTCTTCCATAATTTTTTAAAATATAATGCTAACTTATTTGTTAATGAACTTGGCGAGGTTGAAGGGGAAATTAAAGTAAGTCCCTTGAATAAAGAATACTATATCTCAATTTCAAAGTTGTAAAGGTGTTTTCCCAGCCGGGGTGAGTTCAGCGGTTGGCAAGTACCTCCACAAAAAATTTATAATATTTCAGTGGACCGTGTGTGTGAGTAATGCGTGTAAGGGTGCCTATTCGTCAGGAATCGATAACGGTAACTCTCCAAGGGCCTTGCGAACAGAATCGTCACCAAGAAAAAGGGTATACCCTGTCCCCAACAAGCTTGATCTTACTACTGATGAAGAGAAATGGTTCACCCTAGGAATTCACACCAAAGTTGCTCGTAGTGTCAACTTAGTCATACCTCGAGACTCTAACCCTGGGTCTCAACTCTAACCTCGATTATAGTCTAAGCTAAAGCAAACACGGGCGACCCCAGAAATTTGCGCTAAACTGCGGTTAATATTTAACCTTTGCAAAAAAACGGGCGGACCCCAGAAATTCGCACTTCACTACGATTAACATTAACTACGGTTAATACCTGACTAGGGCAAAAACGGGCAGACCCAGAAATTTGCCTTACACTGCGGTTAGTACTCAATTATTGCAAAAACGGGAGAACCCAGAAATTCGCGTTTAACTATGATTAGTATTTAATTATTTAACTATGGCAAAAACGGGAGAACCCAGAAATTTGCGTTTAACTACGATTAATGTTTAACTATAGCAAAAACGGGAAAACCCAGAAATTTGCGTTAACTCTGGTTAATGTTTAACTATAGCAAAAACGGGAGAACAGAGAAATTTGCGTTTAACTACGGTTAATATAAGTTTCAGTTAGTATACATGCTTACCCTCAATCGGCAGCCGCCGACTCTCGAGCTATTCTTCATAAGATAATATTAATATTATTTTTTTATGTTCATTTCCTATTTTATTCACTTATATTTTCTTGGCTTTATGCGATTTCGTTTCTTTTCGACTTTATTTTATACACTTTTTTCTTTAAATGCCTGGCTGCACCAATTACTTCTTTCTCGCTTACCCGCTATAACCTACTTCTTATCTTCTATCCATCTTCTCGCTTCTTTCTTTCCCTTCCGTTTTCTAGTCCTGGATTAGTTTGGTTTTCACTCGCAGATTGTTCTGATTTTTGTTTCACCGTTTTCTTTTTCACACAGTTTTTCCGCACACGTGGTTTTCGTTTCACTGTTTCTGACTCCGCGTCACTTGCCTTATTTTCGACCGATCCTTTTCGCTGTTCCTCGACAAGTGCCCGGCTTCTATTTTCCGTTCTTGTCATTTGCCTGCCGCTGCCGCCTTTTCAACTTCCAATAACTTTTCCTTCGGCAGCGAGAGAGCGCCGTGCTTTATTCCTTGAAGGTGCGACTGCAGCCGTACGATCGCGTTCCCCTCTCTCCTTTTCTCTTTCCAGCCGCTCGTTGTCTGTCTGTTGCAGTGCTGGCAGAGCGTGGTCCCTTTTGGGCCTATTCGCCTCTCGTTCCCTCTTCACTGCTCCGCATATTCGGACCGTCGCTCGCGTATTTCATTTCACTCGCGGCAGCGCTGTCGACGTCGGGATCTCGGCTTATCAGGTACTTGCTAAACTCTTCGGCCGTGGCCGTGACCGTGAAAATATTCTCTCTCTCCCGTCCCTTCGACTGACTCGCGGCAGCGCTGTCGGCAGCGCGGTTGGCAGCGGCCTCTCTGGCTTATCGTGTATGTGCAAAGATTTTGGCAGTGACCGTGAAACTCGGGCGCGTTCTCTCTCGCTCTCTCATGTGCAGTTCAGCCGATGTCGAGATCGTCATGCACGTGTGATTTCGTGGGCCCTGATTTCATCTCCTTCTCTCCCTCTACGTCCCCCTCTCTCAGTACACTGCAAGCTATTTCTTCTTTAGTTCTGACTTATATTTAACTTTTGTCACTTAAACTGTTTAACTACCTAGATCCCCTCGCGGGCGAACTTAAACTAATAGCAATATGTGTAAGGTTTTCCCCTTAGTGGTGGAAATCTAGATAGCCGCGCGGGCAAACTTACGACTAATAGCGATATATATAAGGCTTTCCCCTTAGTGGTGGAAAGCTAGATAGCCGCGCGGGCGAACTTAAACTAATAATAACCTAGATAGCCGCGCGGGCGAACTTACGACTAATAACGATATATATACAGCGATTCCTGCCGCTTGTTTTTGTGACGGCTCCTTAGGGGTCGTCACAAAGTAGGAAAGAATGTACTAGATATTAGATTTTTTGGATTATTTCCGTTTTATGCCTTCTAGTCTAGACACTCTAGCAGCTAATTTAAATGAAGGTGATTTTAAAGTTTTAAAAAAGGAATATCCGAATACATTCGTAGGAAAGGAGTATTCCCCTATGAATACTTAGATTGTGTTCAAAAACTAACAGAAACTTGTCTCCAACCAAGAAGCAAGTTTTATAGTAATTTAACAGACTTAGAATGTTCTGAAGTCGATTACGTCCACGCATGTCAAGTGTGGAAACATTTCAAGTGTCAAACACCTAAAAACTAATTTTAGTTGTATTTAAAAACTGATGTTTTGTCGTTAACAGAAGTTTTTCAGAATTTTTGATCAATTTGTTCAAACATTTATAAACTTGATCCTGCCCATTATTATACGACTCCAGGCTTGTCATGGGATGCGATGCTTAAAACGACCGCAATTACTTTAGAATTACTCACTGATATTGATTTGATAACATATATTCAGAGTGGAATTCGAGATGGGTTAGTTTACTGTAGTCATATACATACAAAAACAAACCATAAATATTTGAAAGGTTTCGACCCCACCAAGCTTTCAGAATACCTATATTACATCCACATGAACAACCTCTATGGCTGGGCCATGTGTGAACAGCTCGGCAGAACTAAGGCAAAAAGTATTTTTGAACGAAATTTTTTAAAATTAATAAACAATAGTGTTTATGGTAAGTGTATTGAAGATTCTAGAATAAGGGAAGATTTTAGGTTAGTTACAGAATGGAAAGCCCCACCCGTAGCTAGATCAAATTTTCACAGCGGATCAAAGTTAAGTTAAAATCTATATGCAATTCAAACGAATCGAATGCATAACGTTTGTGATAAGCCCATAAACTTAGGTTTCGTAGTATTGGAATTATCCAAATGGAAAATATATAATTTTCACTACTATTATATGAAACCAAAATTCAAAGATGCACTGAAATCAAATTATATGGATACATATTCATTTATTTACTCTATAAAAACAGATGACTTGTATAAAGATATTCGTAGTGATTTTGATTCAAAATTTGACACATCTGAGTATCCAGACGAATTGGCTAGGCTTTACAATTTCCCCAAGTGTAGTAAGAAGCGGCTGGGTTATATGAAAGATGAGCTACAAGGGAAAAGTATGTTCGAATTTGTTGGGCTGCGTTCAAAAATGTACGCCTACACATCACAAAACTCAGATGGTACCTCCGAAAAATGTGTAAAGAAAAATAAGGAAGTGAAACGAAGTTGCTTAGAAAAAATTACGTTTAATAGTTATAAAAATTGTTTGTTTACAGGAGAGCAAGAAAGTGATAGTATGTACATGTTTAGGTCTAGAGAGCATGAAATAAGTACATTACAGTTAACTAAAATAACATTACACAATAAAGATGACAAGAGAAAAAATTTGTGAAGACGGAGTTTCAACTCTGCCAATAAAGCATTATAAAACTATCCAACATGAAATTGAGGGTACTTTGAGCACTCTAGAGTCACAGTCAAGAGTTTGGCGTAGCCAAATGATTAGGCTAGAAAACTCACAAGGTACCCAAGCTGTAGTGAGTAAAATAAATTCACTTAAGAGAAAATTAGAGTCTTAATTATGCATTACATCCTAGTAGATGAGATCAATAAAAAAATAAAACGATATTTTTAAGCTTTTAGTATAATTAATTATTTAAAAAATGTATAACTATAAAACTAATTTAAGAATTAGGTTGTAAAAAATACTTTAAATAAAAGAAAGAGAAAACACAAAATGTTTGATGTTGTTGTACTTATTTTATTACAAAATTTCAGTCTTATCTATCCAGCTGTCATCAGGCTTGGAAAAACCCACCACCGCACAAGAGCTCTTACCCTTTCCCTTTCTTTTTAGCACTTTTTCCACTGGATAGGTATTAGGAAATCCTGTTTTTTTTTAATTCTTTTTTATAGAAACCACCTTTAACTGGACTACCATTTAAATCTTCTAATAAATATGTGGTTGGATACGTTTTTTGAACTTTGGCTATTCTAAAAATCTCGACATTCCTGTTAGGAGTACCCATTTTCAATTATTTCCTTATAATTCGAAATTCGAACATAATCTCCAATCTTCAGCTTGCTCCCCATAAACATTTTAATATTCTTGTAGACAGTTTCCAAGATATGCTTCTCATTGTCAATGTTACATTAATTGGAGGCATTTTTATAGTCCTGTGTACTTTGTTATTGTACAAGTGAATTAACTCTTGATACGTATCAATCCATTTATAGTTTCCATTGAAAGAAAACTCCCTCCACATGAGTTCTTTTAATTTTCTGTTGAATCGTTCAGCAATGTAAGCCCTTAGAGTACTAAATGTTGAATAGTGATTGATTTTATATCGTTTCAACAATCCCTTAAATTGAGCGTTGAAGAACTCTTTACCATCATCCGTCTGAAGATTTCTAGGTACTCCGCGACCAGACATGAATTTTTTCTCCATCGCATTAGCAACATCCTTCGCAGTCTTAGATTTAATTGCCTCACTCCAGGCAAATGTGGAAAATTTATCAATTACTGTTAGTAGGTATTTGAGGAGTCATATTTTCCCTTTTCGACCAAGTCAACTTGAAATAAATCATTTATTCCCTTTGTAATGGCTCTACGACATAAAAAATGTTTGCGTGCTGGAGCATGTATTTCATTTATATTACCCCGTCTAGTGCTTTTTAGAAAGTTACATGAACAGAAAAAAATATAGTTTTTACAATATTTTAATGTTATGTTTTTCTTAATACTTTTTAATTAATTCAATCTCAAACCAGATGCAAATTTTTCAATAATTCTTGAGACAACGACCTCAAGCCTGTCTAATCTGGCTTCAATATCTTCAGTTTTAAAATCCGGCGTGCTAACAGCTATTTCACCCATTCACATTGAATCTTTAAGTTTTTTTATAGAGTTGTCGACATACTCTTTGATTGCTTTGTCTTTGTTTTCTTTGGATTGACACCATTTATTATTCGTTTTTGTTGTATATTAAAGTTTCCATCTGCATTGATGAAGAGACCTGGGATAATTTTTTCATATAGTTTTGAATGATTGGAGCTCTCCGTATCGCTAATTTTATGTCCAAACGGGTGCGCGTCAGCTTTATTTCGCTGCATACATGGCACTAAACTAAGCTTAAGCATAAGACCGCGCTACGGCCCGCTATACTCCGCTACAGCGAGAGCGGGAGATCGGCAGCGGCCGACCGTGAACTTCGGATCCGAACCTGAGGCCCACGCTCCGGAGCATGGAAGATGCGCGAGAGCGAGCGCGGGAGCGCAAGAGGGGCGAGAATGAAAAGCTTGGAAAGCTCAGTGAGTAGCGGTGGTACAGTGTGTCGCTGACCTAAACAAATCTCATTTGAATATTGATAGGTAACTATATACTAGATTTGCATATAAATTGAGCTTCAGTCAATTCGCCAATTATTCAATTGATCTCATTCGTGTGATGCGTGTTTCCTGCAGATTGTGAAGCTATTAAGAGTTCGGATCGTTCCAATAAATATAATTTTCATTCGATTTCAATGTCATGAATTCTTTCCCAAATACAATACCTTTGATACGATTAGGTGTGGACTCGGCGACGGGTGACTCAGTCGATATAAGTGGTTTTATAATTTTTGTATATTTGTATATTTTGTATATATCTATTTTAATTTGTGAGACACCAGTTTTGTCCATCATCAAATTCAATTTTATTATTTGTAACGTTTATTTGATTATTTCCCATCATTAATTGGCCATTATCGTCAAGGGCGTGCCGCCGTTAAAGTTCACTAATGTTCAAATTTTTTGAACTCTCTTCATGCAATAGGGATTGATTTGTTATTAAGGGCTGACTCGGTAACGCAGTTGATGTGCGAGGAGACACTTGTCTTGATAATGTAGGTGAAGGGGGTTGACTCGGTAGTACTCTCGATGTGTGAGACAAGTCGTGATCCTATAGCATTAATGATGAGTCATCTATAGCTGGTTGTGAATAGAATTGGTCATTATCATCATCATCATCATTATTCATGTTTCCACTTTTTAACCCCCAATCCATTGGCTTCTTATCATCATATTTAGGGTTTGAGTTTTGATTAGTCGCACTGTAAAATAAAAACTTCCTTTTTTTTCTTACTTGGTGTGATGTCAGCAATGTGTAATTCAGTTTTAATATCTTTTGCGATATTGTACTGTAGTTTTTTGCTATTATTAACTATTTCGTTTAAAGTTTCAGTTATAGACTCAATAATATTCTGGCTTTTAATTTGCTTTAAATCATTAAATTTTTTTAAGAGCATTTCGAGTTTTGTTTATTTGCGATAAAATATTTTGATACATTATGATAAAGTAATTCAAATCGGAAAATGTTAGGTGGTTATTACACCCTTGAGGTTAAGAATGCACTGTGAAATAATTTATTTATCACAATCATATATAGCCTGTTCAGTTAAGAGCTGATGGAGCTGGTGGTGCTGTTGGAGCTGGTGGAGCTGTTGTAGAGCTGGTGGCGCTGATGGAGTTGGTGGTGCTGCTTGGTGATCTGCTGGTGCGGTAGGAGTTGCTGCTGTTGAGGCTGCGTTCTGAGTGACATTTTTCTTAGTCGAGTCAGCAGATTTTATACCCGTCAGAGAGCACATTTCTCCTACCACTAAGAACAACATGTATTGGGAGAAGGAATTTGAAGGATACATCCTCACACTCAGATTATATACTCATTGCTAAGTAGGTAAAGCATTTGTTGAATTTAACAAAAAATTTAAGACACAACTGACTAACCCGAATTTTTGAAATTGATTATAATTATATCTGTTCAAACATGAACACTTTTATATATAAATATATACATAAATACATACATTTATACATAGATCAGTAACAAATCGCTTGATGATCTGCTTGAGCGCATGTGCGCGTATCTCTAAACAGCGGCCACTTGTGCCTAACACAGATCTATACACTAGACAAATAAATACACTTGAGATGTAATACGAATGCGTTCCTTTTGAAGTTGAGTCTGCTAAATTAATTATTCCACACTTCAGCTTTCGTGGATATTTAGGTAACTCGTCTGTCATAAAAACACCTCGAAATGGAACATTTTTACTCGCAAACTTCAAATATCAATATTAGATAGCGCTCGTTTGAGCAGCACACTTATTAGTTTTTTTGATTGCGTTTTTGAATTTGTTTTATTTTTTGAAAATGATATACCATAGCCTTTTTTATATGGTTGTAAATACATTCCCTCCCCTAATGCTACCGATTCCATTTTTCTATGGTGTCTCTGGTTTTTCTAAAGTTGTGCCTTTGTGTTATTTGCGTTATGAATAGCCTTAACTATTGCTGCACTTCCGGATGCTAAACTGCCGACAGCACTAAGGGCTGTTAAAATAGGGGCCAGTGGTAAGAAACCTCCAACTTTGGGGACGGTTCTAACCCGTGGAATTACAACATCACCGCGTGCTAATCGCTTCTCTGGCTTTGTACCTGGTCCACAGTAATTGTAACCAGATAAATGAGCCTCAAATGGTAAACCTTTTATTATATTATTAACTGGACCAGTGCCCTCTTCGACATTTGGTTTATGACTAATTGAGTTATAAAATTGTTTGCCCATTTTATATCAACCTCAATTATCGAATGATTGTCATTGAATACAGTACTTAACTCTAAAACATGTGTTTATTAAGACAAAATAAAACCATTATAGTAAGAAATATTGAAGGTGGTGGACATGGTGATAAAAAACGCCTGCGTCACAGCTCCTTGTTATCGAACACAATTAGAGCATTAATTGTCGGTCCATCCAATTGTGAAAAAACGTATGTGATGTTAAGCTTAATTGAGAGTCCAAATGGTCTCAAATTTGAAAATATTTACATATTTTTAATGAGCTTATATCAACCGAAATATGAATATTTAGAAAAACTTATTAAACCTATCAAAGGAATGGGATATTACACATTCTCAGAAAAGGATGCAGATTTGTCACCACAGGAAGCTATAATTAACTCATTTATAATTTTTGATGATATAGCAACTGAACAGAAAGAAAATACAAGAAACTATTTCTGTATGGGCCGTCACAGAAATATAGATTCATTCTATTTGTCACAAACGTATACCCATATTCCAAAACATTTAATTCGTGATAATGCGAATTATATCATATGTTTAAACAAGATGACTTAAACATGCGCAATTATATCGAGATCATGTAAATAGTGACATGGATTATAATACATTTATGAATATTTTACGAAAATATTTTTTTTAATTTTTTATAATCTCTAATGATGATGATTTGAAAACTGGACGGTACAGGAAGGGTTTTGATCAATTCATTATACTCGAATAAATAATTATATAAGTATAATGAGAAGAATGACAAAAAGACAGTCCACTTTCATGCTTCATAATGAGTACATCATTAACAATTGCCTTAACTGGAAACACATCAGTTATAACTGAAAACTTTTTCCCACAATTAGAATTAAATCGTTATTATGAGTGTGCTCTCATTGACTTTTACACATTCAATTCAATACCGAATGTTGACATGAGCAATAATCTCTATCATATTGAAAATAAAGTCATAGAAATACCTGTGGGTTCACATTACAAAATATATTATTAATAAGCTTAAACAGTATGAGCTTTATCTTTTATTTAAAAATGAATCGCAAAATGTGTTGCTTAGCGCATAACTCAACAACGCCTGGACCAATTTGCCCAATTCTTTTTTTTTAATGTTCGTTGAAGTCCAAGGATGGTTCCTACGTAGAATAATTGGCGGGAAAACCCTAAAAGCAGACAAATAGGAAGGCGAACGCGTAGTACAAATGGGGTATTACAAAGACGATCACGGAGTGCAGATGAAGGTAATGCACGAAATAGATCTGTAAATAATGTAAAAATATACATAAATAAATATATACATAAATACATACATATATACATAGATACATAAAAACATAGATGGAGCTGTGATCTGCTTGAGCGCATGTGCGCGTCGAACATAGATCTATACACTAGACAAATAAATACACTTGAGATGTAATACGAATCTCTGTAGGCCACCCAATGCGTTCCTTTTGAAGTTGAGTCTGCTAAAAAAATTATTCCACACTCCAGCTTTCGTGGATATTTAGGTAAAAACACCTCGAAATTGAACATTTTTACTCGCAAACTTCAATATATCAATATTAGATAGCGCTCGTGTGCGAGTGCAGATGAAGATAATGCACGAAATAGATCTGTAGTGAACCCTTCAAGGTGATCACGAATACGTCGTGCTGTTTTGTGCTGAAATGATTAATGTACGGATACATTGAAATGATGGACGCAACATGTCCCCGACTCTTTTACCGATACTGCCGCGATACTTCCGCGACTCTTCCGCGTTTTTGTTTTTTTTTTTTTTTTTTTATTCTTGGACGTTGATGATGCACATTGGTCAGTACACTCAAGTGGCCCTTTAAAACCAAGCCTGTGCTTGTTAGGGTTAGGTGTTAAATAGGCGCGAAAGAAAAGTATAAAATATGATAATAGATAAAAGAATGCGAGGAAATATAAACTACTATTAGGCAGCTCGATTGCTATCTTGCATGTGTACTAGGTGGGTTAAGATTAATGTTTTTTAGTTTAGGAAGGCTATATACAGATGAGGTAATTTTATACAAATCATTATAATTTGCACATAATACTCTAAAGAATTCATGCATTTCATACGATGTTCTGCAGTGGTGCAAAACTAAAGGCAGGTAGGATCTTGTGGTTTTACATGGCAGACAATGCCTAACATCGTTCTACGGTTTGCTAAGGAAGGTAGGTTAATCAGGAGAAGTCTACTAGAATAAGAGGGCAACCTAAGGTTTGCATCCCAGTTTAAGCCACGAAGAGCGAAAAGTAAAAAGTTCTTTTGAACTGACTCAATGCGTTTGCTGTGAACGTCCCACGAAGTGTATAAATTCTTCGTGACGTAGGGGTCATCGAATTCCTTCGACCACCGTTCAATAAATCCAAGCACACCCCTGACTTTATTCACAATGCACGAAATATGATCAATAAACTCCAGTTTAGGATCTAGGCGGATACCCGAATCGTCAACTAGAGTGATCCTTTTCAAAGAGCTGCAGTTCAGCGTATAAGGCGCAAGCATGGGAGAGATACGTGAGAATGTCATCAGCTTGCATTTGGAGCCTTTGAGCATTGCACCATGTTTGAAAGTTATTAAGATCTGTTTTGTAAATCCGACTGGCAAGCGCTGTCCTTGTATTGCACACAAAGTTTAACGTCGTCAGCGTACATGAGTACTCTGGAGTTAGTCAAGACTTTGGGCAGGTCGTTAATAAATAATGTAAAAAGTAAGGGACCCAGGTGGCTCCCTTGCGGGACACCAGAGGTCACCCGGAGAACATTTGTCGAGTGGTTTTTGAAGAGGACCTTTTGCGTCCTGCCATTCAGATAATTTGAGATCTACCTAAGAAGATCGACAGGAAAACCCATTAAGTCGAGTTTCCTAACAAGAAGGGAATGATTAACGGAGTCAAATGCTTTACTGAAATCAGTATAGATCACATCTGTCTGCAAATTTTGTGGAAAGCCTCTTATAATGAAGAAGTGAGCTCCAGAAGATTAGTAGTCGTTGATCTTCGTTTAATAAATCCATTTTGGCATGGAGAAATTACTGATCTACACAGGTGCTGCAAATGGGGAGTAATTACGTTTTCGAAAAGTTTTGGGATGGCTGACAACTTAGAGAATTACGAATGATTCCTTCCAAATAAGGGGGAAGTTTCTAAGGATAAGGTAAACTTCAGACGTGAGGTTTGAGTCAACCGCAATGAAGACCCCGCCCCCTCGCCTGGAAGTCCGATCAAGCCTGTACGTTATGTACACAGCTGGAAAAACTTCGGAGCTTAGGATCTCCGGCTTCAACCAGGTTTCTGTGAGCACAATCACCTGGGATGCCAAAGAAACACTATCAGAATACAATTTAGGAAGCTTAGGGTTACTTACCCTTGCATTCTGATAGGTAAGAAGTAGGGAATTGGTTAGTTTTTTGGGGCTGGCACAGTGGTTTTGTCCGGCCTGGGAAGACTTATTCCTTCTTAGCTTCGTACTCCTTAACAACAACATTCTGCGGCCAGAAATCGGCAGAGCATATTGTGTTAAAGAGTTCGTCAGGGACATTTATTTTGAAAGATGAAATGTCCCTAGCGTAAGAAAATTTAAATTTTTCCACCTTAATTTTATCGGACTTGGTTCTGTTTTGAATAAAGACAGTAACATCTTCAGATGTTTGAGATGGGTGAAGCCGAAAGACAAATATCTGCCTCGTTGGTGGTACTGCAATAAGGGCTTTTGGCAACACAGACTGGTTGGTTGTATTACCGATTTCGGCCGGTAATCCAGGCCTGTCACCTTTTGGAGCATTCGGGACGGGGATCTGAGGGGTCGTTAATTTTGATTTTGACCCGCCAGCGGACTCAACGGACATCACTGGAGCTACGGTCCCTGTCGCGGCACATTCGGAGGCCGAATCTTTCCTTGCAGCCGACCTTAATATCATAGGAGTTAAATATATTGGGGTCAGGGGCTGTGCCGAGGGAGTCAGCTGATGAGAACCTGCGTCGAGTTGAAGGGCAACGGCCAAATGCGGTGGGCAAACCGTGGTTTTCTTGCGCTTTGGGGACTCGTTTAACAGCTTAAGGCCATTAAACATGCACTCCAGCGCAATGAGCACCTCACTAGTTTTACGAAAACTAACAAGTAGCTCTTTAAAACCATTTTTGGTTTGCCGCATGAATGCCATCATTTCCCTTTCAACATCGCGACAAGCCTCACAGCAGTAGCGCAATCCAATGTTTTTAGTAATAATACCAGCCATCCGGCCTGTGCATTCAATGCACTTGACGTGCACGACATTGTCACACAGCCAGCAGCCAATACTAGGGTCCTCTGCAGAAATTGCTTTTATGCAGGTTTTAATTACACAGACAACACTAGGAGACATTATAGTGACTTACCACTGTACTAGTCAGAAGTTAAGAGAAAATAAGAGTAGTTAAGAGCACTAAGAGAAAGCAAGAGAGCGAGAGTTAGGGTGCTTAAGCCGTCAAGCTGTAATATCCGCGTAACGGATAAAGCACACAGAGGAATGCAAAAATGCAAATGCAATGCCGCGATACTTCCGCAATACTTCCGCGATATTTTTGCGATACTTCCACGACTCTTCCGCGATTCTTCCGTGATACTTTCGCGACTCAAGCGGGAAAATCTTTTTTTACATACAGTGCCATCTCTGAAATATAGTATGCGGTCCGTGATACAATGTTTGACAGCTTCTCATTGTTCTCTGCTCAGTTAATTTTATGTGACAAACCGGTATTGTGTTCACTGTGAAATTGTGAAAAAAAAATTTAAAAAAATAATTTATTCGTTTCCCTACATTTCCATTGGAAACCATAAAATCAATCACGTATATTGTGCAAATTTTTATTCAACTTCAACAGCAGGGATTTGTCTCTAAGTTGGTAAGTTGAACTATTTAAATTATGTGGATTGTGCATTTGAGGTTAAGTTCACCACTCTGTCCATAGTCCAATATGCCTAGAGGACGACGTGCGAACATCGGCCGCCGCACAAGACATGCAAGCCAGCAACAAGTGTATTCACAGAACTTAAGCGAAGAAAGACAAAATATAATAAGAGAAAATTCCCGACAACGCGTGAGGACACGAAGATCATTGGCATCATACAATCGCTTGGCATTCCAATATGATCCCACAGCGAACTTCAGTGATAATGCAAATTTATATACTGAACCAATGACGACTATATGCCGATATTGCAATGCGTTAAAGTTTAAAAGAGAAACGGTTGGATTGTGCTGCGCAAGTCGAAAATTCATACTGGGTCCATTACTTAGACCACCACAGCCACTGAAACCATTGTTCGATGGAAGTGATCCCGAATCCATCCATTTTCTTCAACATATCCTTGATTACAATAACTGCTTTTGCATGACTTCCTTTAGAGCTAATATCATTCGAGAAGGCGGCTTCATGCCGACTTGCAAGGTAAAAGATACAACACACATAACCAATCACTCACACCAACACAAGACAGTGAAAAGTGCGGTCAATGTGTGCGGACGCCCGCGCGGGTGCTCCGGCTGTAACTCGCGTGTGGCTGAACCCCCTAGGACGAAAAGTGGTCAGAAGGCAACTCGAAGTTGGCAAGAGGGCTTACCCGTCGAGATCCTATCCCGGCAGCCCGCGGGAGGAGCGCCTTGTTCCACCGATCCGGAGAGAGGGTCACAGGTCAGGGGTGAGAGGGGGACATTCTATCCCCGAAACAATCTCTTCTCTCTCTTTTTGCTTCCGCACTCTCTTTGTGCTGCAAATGTGGAGGCCCGCATGTATTATGCCGGTCATGCCAGCTGATCGCACGATCAGCTGTTGGCCAGTGCTCGGTAACGAGTGCTCTGCGGGAGTCTGGCAACGCTGCAACGTTACGTCCTAGAGGGCGCTTGTTGCACTACAGCGCCCTACGGGTGTAGAATCTGCTGCCTGTCAATTGCTACATGCTACAAGACTCGGCCACCGATCGCCGTAAAACCGTAGCATACATTTCCGGGCTGCTGCTCTCGCTCCTTGGCAAGGGAGTCGGAACTTCGTGGCGCGCGTCGGTATGGAGGCACGCACATGGAGCCAACGGGTGGTAAAGGTCACGGATCTGACCGATTGCCATCCCGCCGCGTCGGCGGTACACCTGAAATGGGGCTCTGGCGACCGAGGCGGGGCGGTATATCCCCATCGCATTTAGTCGAAGGAAATACTCGGCCAACGTGGGAGGCTCCGTGTCGTCCCGATTCGACCCAATCACGACCCGAAGCTCCTGGAAATCAGGATTAAGCCCACGCAGCGTCTGCCCACAGTGGGCGGCTGCGTGGTCTGCGTCTGAGCCATATTGGCCGGCAGCTACCGCACCTGGCAGGAGGTATAAAATGCAACCGAGCATTGGGTGACAATGCAACTGGAAAGGAATGTCAGATAAAAACGTAACTACTCCAGGTGGCAGCCACGAAAGTGGAAATCCACCCGTGGAAATCCCACGGTTAGGGCACGGATTCTGGAGGCCCTACCTAACATTCTCCAACACCCTGTCGTGGCGGTGGCTGACTTGGCCGCCACGTTAGGTAACGCACCAAGCCAAGGTGAAGCGAAGGAGCAGCGTAATGCGGACGCAGCTGCCTTCAGAAAGAGCAACCTGCTCCGAAGATCCCCGGTCCTTGCCCCATCCCCGGCGCCTGAGAGGACTGCGGGCGGCGAGCCAAAGAACACGCCAAAAGGGGTAGAGACCCGGCCAGCCCGGCGAGCGTTCAGCGGGAAACGCTGCCGAAAAGGACCAGAGCGTCGCAGGAGGAGCCCACCGGCAATGTGAGCACTCAGACGCCCACATGCGCCGAGAATGTCCAGGCTCGGCACGATGATGGACGAGCTGCTTTGTCTGATACATGACAAGCAGGTGCGCCACATCAACATGGGCATGAAGAATATGCTGGGGAGATGAAAAGCTGCAGTCCGACATCGAGCTGTCGATGAATCGAGACGGACAAGCCCGGCGCGTGCCCTGGAGGGAATATGTCGCAGATGTGAGCACGCCATCTCGAAGGGGGCTGTAGGTGTCGACAAGGAGCAGCAGACGGCGACCATAAGGAGGACGGATCGTGCGGCCCAAACAGAGCCGTGGCGGAGGCTAAGCCAGCCCGATGTCCCGGTCGAGAGACCCGAGGGGCCGAGAACGGCGCGAACCCAACCGGTCCGGCCCACAGCTCTTGCTGCTTCAGCAAAGGGCGCCAAGAAGGCCGGTAAAGCCACCCGGGAACTGCCTGGCGAGGTGGAACAGCGGCAAGGGAGCGCGAAAAAGCCCACGGGGCCCGAGGCAGCGGTCAGGAAGAAGCCGACCCGTAGATCGCGCCCCGACGCGGTGATAGTGGAGGCGAGCGGGAAGTCGTATAACGAGATCCTGGCTCTGGTCACACGAACGGAGGAGCGCCAACTAGCGGAGCTAGGAGTGGCAGTCAACAGGGTGCGACGGACGGCGAGGGGCAACCTGCTCCTGGAAGTGGCCAAAGGTGGCTCAGAGAGTGTCGAAACGATGCGAGAGAGCATCTCTCGTGTCCTTGGCGATGCAGCGGAGGTCCGAGCTATGACGGAGGACTCGAAGGTCAGCATCTTCGAGATTCGTGATCTGGACGCGATCACGACGAAGAGCGAGATCCGCACGGCACTCACGAAGCAGTACCAGCTCAATGAGGGCGCAGTTAAGGTCCGGGTATGGCGAGTCCAAAATAGCGGTGATCAGCCTACCATGCTCGATGGCCAAGGAGGTCAGGCGCCGAGCTGAGGTCCGGATAGGATGGACCAGATGCAGAGTGCGGGAGCGCGACGGTCCCCCGCGCTGTTTCCGGTGCCTGGAGCTCGGGCACATTGCCATCAGGTGCAAGAGCGAGGTGGACAGGAGCGGGTGCTGCATCAAGTGCGGCGAAGCAGGGCACAAGGCAGCTGCCTGCAAAAAGGAGCCAGCGCGCCCTCCCGGCAAAGGATCCTTCAGGCATGAGGCCACGCGCAGACCCGGAGTCAATAGCGGCCCGATCAGACCCGGCGGTGGCGACCCCCAACGGACGATATGCAGTTGATTCAGCTCAATCTGAATCACTGTAGAGCTGCGCAGGATTTACTGCTGCAGACAGTCCGGGAGGTAGCAGCGGATGTTGCCATCCTTAGCGAGCCATATAGGGTGATCGATGGAGGGGAGTGGGCCAAGGACCCCACTGGCAAGGCGGCCCTGTGGCTGTGCGGCGACAGGAAACGGAAGATGTCCAGCATCCTGGCAGCCGATGGATTCGTCCGGGCCGAGGTCAGCGGCTTCTGGCTCTACAGCTGCTACCTGGCGCCGAGTCTATCGCTGGAGGCATTCAGCAGGATCCTGGATAATCTCTGCGGTGACCTGAGGGGAAGAGCCAACGTCGTTGTCGGAGGCGATTTCAACGCGTGGGCCCAGGAGTGGGGCTCCACCTAAACAAATGCTCGAGGTAGGGTTGTGCTGGAGGCACTCGCCTCGACAGACGTCGTGCTCCTGAACGATGGAGCGCGGCACACGTTTGTCAGAGCAGGAGCAGCGTCATTCATCGACCTCACGTTCGCAAGCAGCTGAACTTCCAAAAATGCCAGATGGAGAGTCAGCGACGTGTACACAGGAGCGACCACGAAGCGATCCTGTGCACGGTAGGCGAGCCCGCGAGAGACGCTCCCGGCGCCGAGACCCGCGAGGGCGTACAGACCGGACACGCCCATGTACCCAGGCATTCGAAAATGCGCTGGGTGACATGACAGTGGAGGCTGAGAAGGGAGCAAACGCGGCGGCGAACAGGATTGCTGCAGTCCTGGAACACGCCTGCGACCGGCATGCGGCGTAGGGGAGTTTTTCGGGGCACCACAAGCCGGTGTTTTGGTGGAGCGACAGGATATCCGACCTACATACCACCTGCCTCCGAACCCGGAGACAACTGACCCGCTCGCGCGGAACCCCGCTCGTCGGCGAGTGCAACGAGGCCTATAAGGCCGCGAGGAAGGCTCTCAAGGCGGCCATAAGGGACGCGAAGAGAATCCTTTCTGCGGCTCTGCGACGCGGCGGATAATGACCCCTGGGGCGGCGCGTACAAGCTGGTGGTCAAGGGACTGAAGGCAGGCAGCACCGCCCCATCGGACCCCACGGTTCTGGATGGCATCGTGCAGGCGTTGTTCCCGAGAGGGCACCAGTACGCATCCAGCCCAGGAGGAGCGACATCCCGTCAACCCCATTGGCTCCTGCGACGTGACGGAAGAGGAGGTATCCCGGACGGGGAGAGCTGTACACCCGAAAAGGCGCCAGGGCCGGACGCAGTTCCCAACAGGGCACTGAAACTGTCCATCGCCCTGCACCCGAAGGAGTACGCGGACCTGTTCTCCAAGTGCCTAAGGGAGGGACCCTTCCGGAGCGGTGGAAGAAGCAGAAGCTGCTGCTGCTGGCCAAGCCGGGGAAGCCACCGGGAGCCTTCCTCCTTCAGACCAATTTGCCTCACCGACACCACTGGAAGGTGTTCCAGAAACTCATAGCAGTAAGGCTAAATGCTGCTATCGAGGAGGCTGACGGTCTTTCTCCGAGGCAGTTTGGCTTCAGGAAGGGGAGGTCAACGCTGGACGCCATCGAGGAGGTGAAGGATATTGCGAAATCGGCGATCGCGGGCACGAGGTGGAAAGGCGGCTCGAAGAGCTATTGCCTAGTGGTAACGCTAGACATCAGGAACGCCTTCAACACCGCCGACTGGAGCCGCACGCTGGAGTCCCTCGGTGCCCTGAACATCCTTGAGTACCTACTACGAATAGTACGGAGCTATTTCAGCGAGAGGGTGCTCACTGTGGAGACGGACATGGGTTCCAGAGCATACGAAGTCTCAGCCGGAGTCCCGCAGGGCTCCGTTTTGGGACCCCTGCTCTGGAATACCATGAACGATGGAGTTCTGATGCTCGCCATGCCCAGTAGCACCACCGTCGTGGGCTTTGCAGACGACGTAGCAGTGGTCGTAGTCGCAAAAGAGCGCACCGCAGTGGAGGAGAAGGCGAACGAGGCGATCAGAGCGATCGAAGCGTGGCTCGCTAGCGCGGGCCTGGAGCTGGCAGCGCACAAAACGGAAGCGGTTTTAATCTCCAGCCGAAAGGTCGTAGAGACAGCCGAGATCCGTGTCGCTGGAGCGGCGATAACCTCCCAGAGGGCCAATAAGTACCTAGGTGTCCTCCTCGACACCCGATTGTCATTTAAGGAGCACCTAGAGTACACCCAGAAGAAGGCCAGCGGAACCGCAGGAGCACTCTCTCGTATGCTGCTGAACACCAGAGGCCCCTAGCAGACCATGAGGAAGTTGCTGACAAGCGTCGTCTCCTCCCAACTGCTCTACGCGGCACCTGTGTGGGCGGAGGCGGCTGAGGTAAACACTTATATGCGGGGAGTCGACTCGACCTATAGATTGTGCGCCATCCGAGTTGCGAGCGCATTTCGGACCATCTCGGACGACTCGGTGCTGGTCATAGCCGGGCTAGTCCCGTTGGAAGAGATGGTACGCGAGAAGGCGGACCTGCGCAGAGCACTGAGCGGTCACCTGGTACCGGAGGGCGCCAGTAAGGCCGAAATTAAGCGCGCGGCCAGAATGCGGAGCTATGAGACCTGGCAGGAGAGATGGGAGGCCTCGTCTAAAGGTCGATGGACGCACAGGCTGATCCCCAACATTGAGGCCTGGATGGAGAGGAAGCACGGGCAGGTGGACTTCTATCTGACCCAGGTGCTGAGCGGTCACGGCTGTTTCCGCAGCTACCTCAAGAGGTTCGGCCATGATGAGGAAGATGGCTGCCCGGAGTGCGGATCCGGAATCCCCGAAGATGCGCACCACGTCATCTTCGAATGTCGGCGGTTCGACGAAGAGGGAGGCGCTGGAAGCGGTAGCAGGGTCACCGATCAGGGTGGACACGTTGGTGCCGCTGATGTTGGCGGACCATAGGACCTGGAAGGCGGCGGTAGAATTCTCAGCGAAGCTGATGAAGACGCTTAGGATCCTGGAGAGAGGGAGAACAGAGCGGACGGGCTGAGCGGTCCTTAATTGTGCGAAGCATTGCTTTGCGGCCGTACCGCACAATGCGGGCCCTGCCCCGTCTCATGGGTACACGCGCAACGCATGTCCCATAAATGTTATGTATCGTAGTATAATTGTAGTTGTAAATAAATATATGAATACAAAAAAAAAAAAACACCAACACAGTGAATTGCAACACAAAACTACATATACACCACACACTGCACCATCATACGATCAGAAGTTACACCGTATTCTTCAACAAATGATTGTTTGCAATTACAGATACAAGGAAAAATATATCATTTCTGCAATTTCTGCAAATATATTTCATTTAGTCAATGGTGGATCAGCTGAAAGTGCGGTGAAATGTACAGGGAACACAACAGTTAAAGAGACAAATTATTGAACAGTTGCAAGCATTTTTTCACGCTAATAATGGTATGGTTAATATGTTCAAAACAGCATTGGAACAAATGCCATGGGTTTACCAAAGAGCACTTCAATAAAACATATAGTTTGCGGACACGTATAAAGCTTCGATTCAGTATGTACTTTGGATTCACTTTCATTTACTTAGAAAAGTTCAACTAAATAACACTTCTTTTTTGAAATCGAATTGAATGCGTTACTTTTGTGAAATGAAATAAAATTTTTCCTTTTCAAAAAAAAAAAAAAAAATTTTTTCTTTATCTTTTAATCACCAAACGAAATGCTATATAAAACGAAGCCATCTGGTGGCGAAACGGAGTTCGCCGGGTCAGCTAGTAACACTATAAAAATGGAATGCAACAACAACACCTTTCAAATTCAAGTTTTCACTAAAATAAAACAGTTCATTTTAATCACGAACGATCTATCGGTCAGCTATTCGGATTGAATAAACGAAAATTAAGACCAAATGATAGAGAAATTTACATCTCAGGTAATCCTGTAAATATTTTAAAAATAAATTAAGTCAGTTTGCAATGCAACATAATTAGTGGGTCATACGTGCTTCATGAATTTGGAATCAATGTTCACCCTGGTTATAAAATGAATATTACACCACGAAACTTGAATTATTTACCTGTCAACACCAGAGAAATAAGCACGCTCGAAGTACGGATAACTGATCAGAACGGAGATTTAGTTAATTTGCGTGGAAAATTGTTTCGATTCGGCTTCACTTGCGATCAGCAATATGATTATCTACAATAATTTGTCGCAAGTAGACCACGGATTAAATATTATGATGTTGCACAATATCAACGCCAACAGCAGCAGCAGCAGCTCAATTACAATCAATCAGTAATCAGAATAAATAATTTCATGAAAATGTATAAGGATCAAATTTTTCCTGAACATATGGAATATCTGAAGGAGTCGTTAAAATATTTTAATAAGAGGATGGCTGATTACCGCTAGATCGGATTGCACATGGCCAACGTTTCGCAAGTTGCTGTTGGGCGCATAATAATGTCAGAAATGGTGTTGATACAAATGCCTGCCATTTCTTTGCAGTGCGCTCACAAAAATCACTTAAAATTATAAAAATGTATGTTAACTTTGAACATAGGCTTCTAATCTTTGTACTTGAAAAAAAAAAATTAAAAATTATATTATATTCAAAAGCAAAATTTATGCATTATTATACCGGGTACCCATAGGGTACAAGGGTATTATAAGTTAGTGCCAACCCAGAATGTATGTAACAGGCAGAAGGAGAAACATCCGACCCTATAAAGTATTTATATTCTTGATCAGCGTCACTAGCCGAGTCGATCTAGCCATGTCCGTCTGTCCGTCTGTCTGTCCGTGTGAAACAACAGATCTCAGAGACTATAAAAGCTAGAGTTACCAAATTTGGTGACAACATTGGAATCTGTTGCACGCAGATAAAGTTTGTTTTGAAATTTGGCCACGCCTACTTCCGCCCCCGAAAATAATAAAAAACGGTATATTAGGTATAGGCGTGATTTTCGGCGTAAAGTAAATAGATAGGCGTAATAAGTAGGCAATTGTAGACGGTTTCTGAAAATTTGAGTAAAATCGGGTGATAAACATAGAAGTTATTAAATAATAAAGTTTCTGAGAGAGAGAGAGAGAGCGCGCACGTGCGTGTTGCTCAAAATGTTCCTAGCAACATTTGTCTTTGTTGGGTGTTGCTCAGCATGTTCCTATCAACATTTGTCGCTTTTGAGAGTTGCCCAACATGTTCCTAGCAACATTATTCTCTTTTGAGTGTTACTCAACATGTTTCTAGCAATATCTGTCTTCATTTGTCAGAAAATGTTCTTTTTTCCATGTTCATGTGCTGTTTAATTACACCCACAAAGCTTTGGGTACCGGGTATCTTACAGTCGGTCACACTCCACTGTAGCTTTCCCACTTGTTTTTTTTTTGGAAATGGTGAATGTGATTTGTTTTTTTTTTTTATGGATAGGATGTCTCTTGAATGTTGGAAGCCTGCATCTTTTTTTACCTTTTGAATGTGGGGGTTTTTGTGCAACGCTCTGCGGGTGCCGTATACAAATTAATTAGAAGTCCTTTTTGTCAAGGAGCCCAATGAGAAGACTTTGGCGGTGGTGACCGGTTCTGTTTATTCTCCAAAATCAACTAAAAGCTAAATACATTGATTCTTATAATGATAGCTAGCCCTATGCCTCAAAAGTGCTGACCCGGCTGATTTCGCAAGCAGCGCAATACCCGCTGACTGCGCTGACCGCTGATTGCGCTGACCGCCGATTGCGCTGACCGCTGATCGAATTGGCCAACGTCGTTGTGACACTTCGGCAGGTGTCGTTGGCCTCGCATTTCGTGACCTCTTATGCATGGCCAGCGTGGGAACCTCCCTGTGGCGGCTAGACCGTGTTAACTTACATACCCTTTGATTGTGGGTGGAATTTGTGCGAGACCCCGTCCCATTTCTTTCCCTTGCGCCTTCCTAGTTTCTTCTCTCAGGACCAAATTTTTATAGCGTACTTTTTTTGTGTTTCCCTATCCCTTTTTATTTTCTCGACCCAGACTTGTTTACGATGGCCTGCCTCGTAACGTTCAGATGGATCGTGCGCGACCTTTTCAAGTGGGGTCGTAGACTCACAAAAATCAAAGACCAAACGTAATGCAAGGACATAGTTACTCATAAAAAATTTGACTCTCGATTTATCCGTTAGACTTTGGGTGAGCGTTTTCGTTGACACTTGTTCATTTTTTCCCACAGCACTTACTCGAGTGAGGTGAGCCTTGTATACTTCGGTGCGTCTTGATCGTGCATGTGCGCAACCTTTTCAAGTTTCGATAGATGAGTGTCCTTTGGTGAGCCGTGTTCACGTTTGTGCGCGACCTTTTCACGTGGGGACGGGTGAGTGCGGGATCGCTCCTTCGCACGCGCACCCTTTCAAGTGGGGACGGGTGAGTGCGGGATCGCTCCCGCGCACGAGTTACAGTCTTGGGTCCGAGGGAGCAGAGGAGGCATCAGTCTTGGGTCCGAGGGAGTAGAGGAGACATCCTGCGAGTATGAATTTAGAATATGCTGGAAAGGAGCTTGCAAATAAATCGACTGTATTGTTTGGAGTTCCAAATGAGAATGATGTTGACATTTATTACGAATGTGTGTGTGTCTGTCAAATTACAAGGATGTGTGTGTGTTCGGCTGGAGGTACGTTCATGCCGGGGGATGGGACATGTTAACTCCTCCCCCCAGTCCGAAGAAGGCCATTAGAGGCCGGATCGGAGAAGGGTGGCTAGGCGACGTGTTGTGGTTTTACGCTGAAGAAGTTTTACTGGATTCTTAGGCATTTGTGCTGGTATTGGTGGATGTTGTTGCCATGAACTCCGACGATATTATGAAGAGGGTGATTTGTAAATGTGTTAATCTTATGCTAACGTTACATTTTTTACATATTATCTCTCTATATGTTGTATTTGTTCCTTATTAAATAACAATTTAGGGATAGTGTTTTGTGTCTTTGTGTCTTTAGTGTCTTTGTTAAATAGTGTTGTACATCTTGTGTTTCTATATATTGTCTTCTACTTGTTTGATTTTGTTTCGTAGGACTTCTAATGATATCTTAAAGGTTGGGGGTTTTTGGAAGATTCTGGAACTAGTTTGTTGCTGAGAATTATGTGTCGGTGTTAGTATTTTTCTTAACTGTTTTTCTAATTTTTTGTTTGTGTAACTTTTGACCTCTAGTTGTTAGGAATGTGACGTCTTGCTTGGTGAATTTGCGCTAGCTTGGTGAATTTGTCGATAATGGTGAGGTTACAAGAATTATTAATGGAATATATGTCTATATGCACGACTGCCAATGGTCCCTCTGGTGCGGTTGGGGCTTGCATCAATGGTCTATGGGGGTGTCTATCATACTTGAGGGTTAGGCAGGTGTCGCAATCTTTTATTATTTTTGTGATAATGTCTTTTAAATGCGGAAAATAAATGTCCTTTTCAAATGGTTATATGTTTCATCAATCCCCCTATGATTGGTGTTAATATTGGTATTCACGAATTTTGTTTTCCTGGTCATGGGGATAAGTGATTTCGGCTAGCCATATTTTGCAACGCGCAATTTTGTAGAGGTCATTTTCGCAGAAATAATTATAATAGGACTCTTCTATTAAATTGAAAATATCGTCTGGTGCAAATATCGCGAATGTTTTATTCGGTTTCAGGATTGTTTGAAGGGTGTTTGTAACAGAGTCGAAAGTATGCACGCGTTCTGTGATTATGTGCCTTATTTTATGGACAAATGGTGTTTCTATTTGGCTTGATGGCGTTGTTCCGGTGCGGAATATTATTAGGCTATTGAAATGATTAAGTGGTTGTGAAGCGACTGGTATAATTTGTGGGTCTTCGTTTATGTTCAAGTTCGGTTCAATTCTGCTGAGTGCGTCAGCGACTACGTTTTGCGACCCTTTTTTGTATACGACTTCGTAGTCGTAAGCGGCCAGGATGGTTTTTTATCGGAGTAGTTTTGGGTTCTGGCCCTTCAGATTTTCTAGCCAGACTAATGGCTTATGGTCTGTGACTATTTTGAATCTACGTCCAAAGAGGTATGGTCTGAAATAACCTACAGACCAAATGATAGCTAGCATTTCTTTTTCTACCGTAGAATAACGGACTTCCGTGTCCGATAATGTCCTGCTAGCGAAGAATATGGGTCTGTCATTAGTGTCTGGGTCTTGTGACAATACAGAGCATATCGCATAATAACTTGCGTCTGTGGTCAACGTAAACGGTTTGTTGAAATCAGGTTATGTGAGTATGGGATCGTTACAAAGAAGATCTTTTGACGTTTCGACTGTTTGTTTAAATTCGTCGTCTATTATAATAGATTTCTTTCCTTTTAATTGTCTTGTTATGGGTTTAGTTATTTTCGCGAAGTCCTTAATGAATTTCCTGTAATACCCTAGTAGTCCTAAAAATGACTTAATTTCCCTAGTTGTCTTCGGGCAGGGGAAGTCCTTGATGGCTTGAGTCTTAAGTGAGTTTGGTTTGACTCCTTCTTGGGTGACGATATGTCCCAAGAAGTCGATTTTCTTCCTTAAAAAGTTGCATTTGCTCGGTTGGATTTTTAGGTTTGCGTTTTGGAGTTTTGTGAATAGGGATTTAACATCCGCTATATGTTTTGGAGTGAGGGTGAGAATATTATTATGTCGTCGAGATAGACGAGACAGACGTTACCGACTAAGTCACCTAAGACGTTGTCCATAACGCGTTGGAAAGTGGCAGGGCGTTCTTGAGACCGAAGGTCATTCTCGTGAACTCATAATGCCCATTTTCGACGGTGAATGCCGTCTTGCTTGCGTCGCGTGGGTTCATTTGAATTTGGTGAAAGCCACTTGCTAAGTCTATGGTTGTAAAATACATGGTCTTTCTTAAACTGTCTAGGATATTCGCAATTTTCGGGATAGGGTATCTATCAGAGACAGTTTTCTCATTTAATTTCGAAAATCGATTACCAAGCGCCACTTTTTTCACCTGTGGTGTCACTTTTCTTGGGTACGACCCAGACGGGTGCACTCAAGGGAATGGCTATTTTTATGATATTTTGTTCGAGCATTTTTGAAATTTGCTTTCGAACTTCCTCTTTATGTACAAAAGGGTAACGGTAAGATTTTGTGTGAATCGGTATATTATCTGTTGTTGGGATAGAGTGTTTGACGGCGTTAGAGAACGTTAGTTGATTGTTTTCGTCGTGGATGAGCCTTTGAATGACTTGCAAAGTTTCAGAATTTGTTGTTTTTCTTCGATGTTGAGGTGTTCCGTCTGAATGTTTAATTGTTGGTCGCCCGGTCGTTCTGTATCTGTTGCCGCGGACATGCAGTTTAGTTATTGGTGGGTTCGTGGAGAGAATTCTTCTGCCTGTAACGGTTCCTCGAGGTATAGTGTTTGGATCTGGTCTGAGTTATTGCAGACTTCGAAGTAGGCGGATCCTGCGATTGCGGTGTATAAGCCGCCTGTTATGGATATTTGATTATCCAAATTCGTGGTTTCATATATAAAGTCTCCCTGCATGATGTTTACTGGGAGTGGTAATCGCATTTTGGTATTTTGTGGCAGGGTATGTAACGTGTTTACAGGATTTGTCCTTGTGAGGATTGGAATGGCGGTTTCTGGTGTTTCTATATTGGAGTCGGCAAAGTTTATTTTGCATTTAGGCCGGATAGGAAGTCCATGCCTAGAAGACCATTAAAATGGGGTGGAAATTGAATAGTAATAACTTGAAATTGTGCATATTTCCGAATTGTTTGAAATTTATTCCATCTGTATATTCCTGAATTTTTAATGTACTGAGAACAGTGTGGATATTGATATCGGAGGTTAGTTTTTTGATTTGGTCTGCATTAATAAGTGCTGGATCTATGAATGAGTAGGTAGATCCAGTGTCTATTAGGAATTTGAGAGGGTTTGACACCATGGGGTTTGGTGATAGGAGAACAAATGGCAAGGAAGATCCATGAGTCTTCTTGCTTATGTAGCCGACTGGCTTCCCGAGGCTTCTAATAAAAAATTTGCATCATCGTTGATGTTACATAGGGGAGCGCTTGAATTATGGTTGTTCCTTTCTTGGTGGTTTAGGGTCTGAGCTGATCTGTCGCCATTGTGGAAGGGGTTCGAATTTTGTTGATGTGGGGAGCGTCTATTATTATCGTTCTTAAAGTTCTGTTGGCGCAGTGGGTAACGACCACTATTATTGTTGTTGAAATTTTGTTGTCGTTGTGTAAAACGAATATTATTGTTATTGTTGTTGTTATAATATCGTGGTTGTTACGTACGCCGGTTAGGGCGACATGATTCCCACGGGTAACACGGAAGAGAATCAAGAGTTGCCAATACGCTAATAGTGAATCACTGGCAAGATTGCACCAGAATGTGGCTCTGGCAAATGACACCGCCAAACGCGCCAAATTAGGCCATGCAATCACTAGCAACCCAACACTGCTGATTTTGCGGAATCGTCAAAAGTTAGAACAAAGAACGACCCGAATTGAACCCTAGCCAATAGGAAAAAGAGGGAATCGATGACTCTAACTGGGAACACTTTTGTGTTCTATTCCGGTGATTCCTAGGGAAAAGTTGACACAGTCGTTGGTATAAAAGACCCCGGACTAGCAGTACCAAGAGGAGTCAAAGTCAGCGTTAGGAACTGGAAGTCTATTCAGAAAGTCTAAAAATCCATCAATACCAACTTGAATGCGTGCAAACCGCATAAGTCTAAAAGTCGGATAGCCTTTCGCGATATTGACCGCGGTAAATTTACGGTGCCGATGCAGTCCTTTTAAGGAAGCAAATATCCTTAAGGCTGTTACAACGTCCCGTCGAACAATGCCGAGTGCAATGTGAATCCTAAAGGACATGTGTTAATAATACCACGCCTAAAGCAATCCTGACGATCTTTGCCGTTTCAAAGTCAAAACTGAATACCAATTTTGTTCCACTATGTACCGAATAAATCGTGCAACTAACGATAAAAACTATGTTCCCGTGTCACTAGGCGTAGCCTAGATCCTGCAACTACAACCCCGAGACACATATCAGCTCCAAAGCGCTTCCAGGATTCTGGACATCACCCAAGCGGACTCTACATCAATAATGAAAAGCCGATCCAATACCATCAACGCCACATTAATCTGACAACAAACATATAAAAGCAAATCTGCCACAACATAAACAATTTCCTAAACGTATAAACGCATTTTTCAACACCAACACCTATAACTTGTAATTTAGTGAATGAATTTATTACCCCCAAACCCATAGCACGATATTATATAAATATATGCTTAATTCTACTTAACTTTGCAACAACTAAAACCTCAACTCCGGAACGAGCTCTCAACGATGGAATAACCGAGGGTGAGTCAACGGGACCGTTTGCCCAATATTGTCTGATATATATATATATGATCGTGCCCCATTATATTACACACACCATACCTAATACAATATTAGCATTCAAGGGTACACTTACATACATAACATAACATAAGTGCACATTTAAATATTATTTACACTCATTCAGAATATCACTTGCTATATAAACCACATTTCAATACACGTTCATGTCCAATACACTTTTGCCCAACATATATAATAAACTTGTAATGTGAACCTAAACCCACAAAAAATGCATTGGTAGAAACCTATTAAAGGGGGCAGTGGTACGAATGGAAGACTGGGTCAAGAAAATGACATAACTTTTGACGAACGACATGAACAACAGGGGATCGTATTGCACGGCCCGCGACGATCCAACGGCGCACGAAGTTTGCGAATGGGAGGAAAACGGCCAAAACATAGCCCGATTGTTTTCACGATCAAGCATAAATTTGCTTGCGGGGCAATGTGGACAGAAAGACAGACTGACGAACGATTTCTACTATTTTTCAGGCACGTAAATAATTGTTCTGATTACGTTTGGAGAGGATAGTGGCGTCCAAAGAACCCACCCCAAATCCGGCGAGCTCAGCTGCACAAATCGTGTCTGCTATCCGGGCAGCCGCTTCCTCAGCCCTATGTCCTCCAAGGACTAAGGCACAACGACACCACCGACGTAACATGGTACATGACGAGCGTAGTTGTCATTATTATAGTTTTGTTGTCGTGGTATGTAGCGGCTATTATAGTCACCGTTGGTTTGTTGTCTTTCGGCATATGGGTGATTCCTGTATATCGAGCTGTCGCGTCGTCAGTTTTCCTGGTGTTTATTCAGGCTTCTAGAGAAATTTAATTCGATCTGCCCGTACTCGTACGCTTTCTCGATTGTATCTGGTTTTTGGTTTCTAATGGCTGACCTAAGTGGGTCTTTTAATCCAAACAGGAATGTATTTAGGCAGAACCTATCATATTGGTCACGTTTGGCCGTAAGGGAATGTCCACTAGGGTCTGCTTCTCTGGCCATCTTCAATCCGGAAGATTATGTAGCTCTCTAACAAGCATTTAATCTGTTTTCTTGCTAGAGTATAGTCGTTTGCTTTGATGTCATCCCAGGTGAGGAGTACATCGCAGACGCTCAGCGCTTCGTCTGCTCTGCCTTTAGTTTTGTCACGGATAGTTCCGAGTAAGTACTGTCCGCATGGTGGTTGGTCCACTGACCCGGCTAATAAGAGAAGCTGTTCTACTCTAGCTATAAATCTATCGAGATTGTCAGGTGGAGGTATGTATATAGTGTATATAAAATAGTAATAATATGTAAAATAGTATATGTATGCGTGTATTAATAGTATGTATATGTCGGCGGCAAGGGTATGTCTGTCGGCGGCAAAGGTATGTCGTCCATGTTGATACTTCTGATGATTGACGCGGTTGCACAGCGAGTTCCGATCGGTCCAAATACCCAAGCTCAACTGACTATGTCAGCCTACGCACTCATGTCGTAAATTACTCATGTCGAGTGTATGTAGCCATCTCTGTCTTACTCAAGACTCTTGGTATCTTACCATCGAACCTCACTCAGCAACAGAGCGTCTCTGCCTCTGCTGCCGTGCTTTCGTTCAATATCAGCTAGTAAAGCAAAAGCAGGGAATTCCCCGAATCCCCGAATTCCCAGAATGCTACTGAGGAATGTACCCGCGTATAATTACTAGGAATCACACTGCGACACGGCCTTCCTGACCTATCACACTGCGACATATATGTATTCTAGTATAGGGAATATTTGTTTGTTTGTAAATTAGTATGGTAATATGGTGTGTTATAAAATGTGATTCTATGTATGTGTATCTATGTTTGAATGTAAGAAAATTCGTATGTATGTACAGGGCCTCTATTTATATATATGTGTGGCAATATATGTATATGTGTATATATGTGTATATTTACTACGCGGTTTCCTCTATTCCTTGCTTCTTTGTATATGTGTATGTATGTGTGTATGTAGAGATGCTGCTTCCTTCCACCTTTGTTGTTTTTTTGAATGGGTGCACTTCAACTGGGTGACTTCAACTGTAATGTATGTGATTTAGTAAATATTTTATATTTTATATTTAATAGGTTAGTGAACATGTGACAACAATAGACATTGTTTGGCGATTGTTTGGTTGTTCCCTTTCTGTAGTTTTCTCTTCCTTTCCTTCATTTTTTTTTTATTTTTGTGGTGCGTAGTGTGCGAAAAGGATTCAACAGTGTACAAGACACGCGAAATCAAGTGTTGCTTTGCCATTTTGCTGCGTCTCGCTCTCGCTCACGGTGTATACCAATGTACAGAGACGCACCAAGAATTCCGCAAGTCAGCGTAACACTAACACATAGATATTGGCAGCTAGTGTACAGAGACGCACCAAGAATTTCGCAAGTCAGCGTAACACTAACACATAGATATCGGCCGAAGGGAAAAGTTTCACGGTGTATGACTTTTATGTTTTTAATAGTATTTGTGCAGGTTTAATTTATTCATTCACTTTTTGTAGTATTCTTGTTTTTATGTATATCACAATGTAAATTGTTAAATGAAAACGAGCCCGGTGCCTTAACAGCGATTGTTGTACACATATACGGTCGTTAATCACACAACTTACATTTATCTTTATAAACCACTGTGTGCGGATGGTCCCGGTGCTTTGTCGACAATTGATGCTGATGTACGCATTGGTGCGTCGGTGATATTCAAGGGCACGTCGTTTTTATTATTTTTCTCCTGTGCAGCGAGTTTTGGTCCCAAGGAAATCTAATTCTGATCCGTTTTTTTTTTACTTCCTTCTGCAGCGACGGCCAAAACTTGAAAGGACAGAGACGTGTGGCTGTCAAGTCAAATTCTGCCGGCGTCGCTGCCGACACATGTATAGAGAGAATATGTGTATTCTCGGCTGCATTTGCTCGCGACACTTGTGGTCAGTGTAAAGCAGCAAAACGTCACGTTGCCTTCGTTGCTTCGCACACAAGCGAAACGCTTCCATTGTGTGATTTTGAACACCACTGCACTTGTGTATAACGAACCACACTCGGCGACAGCGACCAGCGGGACTTGAACTCAGACCTTTCTTGCATAAAAAACGTTTCACCCTGCGCTAAGACCGCTGGCGTTTAATTTTAAGAAATATCGAAGTAGTATTACTAATAATAAACAAGAAAGAAGGCTATCTTCGGTAAACCGAAATTTGTACATCCTTGCAGTCTGCAATTGTATAATTGAAAATCTATTCATTTTAGTTACAGTTGAAAAAATGTCTTGGTTTGTAAACATTTTACATCTTACATATAGAATTTTACATTTTAAATGTAGAACTTTACGTTTTACATGTAGAATTTTACATTTTCATTTAAATCGACCGATCGTTTCTATGGCAGCTATATGATATAGTTGACTGAACTTAATGAAATTAAAATCCTAATTCTATAACCATAGAAACCTTGTATATCTTGAAATTGATTGATATACGTTAAAAAAACAAAAGTAAAATTTTTTTTTACATTAATATCGGCATCATTCCTATGGCAGCTATAGGATATAGTGGTCCGATTTCGGCCTTTCCGACATGCTGAAATTTCAGCCCGATAGCTCAAGAACTGAGAGACTAGATCGCGTAGAAACCGACAGACAGACAGACAGACAGACGGAAATGCTAGATCGACTCGGCTGGTGATGCCGATCAAGAATATATATCCTTTATGGGGTCGGAGACGCCTCCTTCACTGCGTTGCAAATATCATGGCAAAATTATAATACCCTCTGCAAGGGTATTAAAAATAATAATAATGTAAAGCCTTCTAACTTGTTTTACATTAATTATTCCATTATTCCTGCGGCAGCTATAGGGTATAGTGATCCGATTTCGTCCGTTCCGAAATATATATACTGCGTGCTTAAGATATAAGACTACGCTGATAATTTCAGCCCGATAGCTCGAAAACTGAGAGAATAGTTCGCGTAGAAACCGAACGACAGACGGACGGACAGACGGACATGGCTAGATCGACTTGGCTGGTGATGCTGATCAAGAATATATATACTTTATGGGGTCGGAGTTGCATCCTTCACTGCGTTGCAACTATCATGGCAAAATTATAATACCCATATAATTAGATATGAAAACCCGAGCAGCGAAGAAGAAGAGCAGAAGAGATAAGAAATGAAAGCACACTGATAGAATTTTCGAGCGAAGAATTTTTTTATTGAAATGAGCTAAATTTAATTTGTTTTATAACAATTTGTGAAATGTGAACACGTGGACACTGAGAGAAATTTATTATTTAAATAAATGAAATATTTAAATATTTTAAATTAAATTATGCAGTAATTAGTTGAAGAGCCACCGATGCTTACAGAGAGAAATTTTTCTGAAGATTTACCTATGGATTTATTTAGAAATAGTAAGGATGGCTTAAATGAACATGTACTGGAAGAAAATATGTTCAAAATGATTTTTATATTATTAAATTTACTTATATCTCTTTTAAAATTTCATTTTAGCTTGATTTAAGTTTCAGCAGGTGCGCTGTTTAAATTACGGTTATTAAAAGAATTAATACACATAAAAAAATTATGTTGAACTAAAATTTTAGAGAGGAATACATAATAAAAAGTTATTAAGTTATACAACCTGGTTGTTTTTCATAAAATTTTCTTGGGAAATTAATTACTAAGAAAAATGATACTCTGAAAAAAATTATTTAAAAAAAAAAACAAATAATATTTTTCTGCACATCGGAAACCAAAACAAACTTATACATTGAAAGAAATTATTATTGAAAATTAAGTACATTTTGAAAATTTAATGATAGCTTTAAATTAAACCAGCAAATTTAAAAGTGAGCATACTGAATCAAAAAAAAGAGTATTAATATTAATGAAGTAAAGAAAAACAAAATAAAAAATGAATGAATGAAAAGACACAAATGTTGCTAGGAACAAGTTGAGCAACACCCAACAAAGACAAATGTACAAATGTAGAGCAATACTCACGTGCTCTCTATCTCTCTCTATCTCTCTCAAGAAGACGAAGAAGTATACACAGAAACTTTATTGTTTAATAACTTATATTTTTATCATCCGATTTTACTAAAATTTTCAGAACACGTCCACGATTGCCTAATTATTAAGTCTATCTATTTACTTTAAGCCGAAAGTCACGCCTATAAAACGTTTTTTATTATTTTCGGGGGCGGAAGTGGGCGTGGCCAAATTTTAAAACAAACTTGATCTGCGTGCAACAGATTCCAATGTGGTCACCAAGTTTGGTAACTCTAGCTCTTATAGTCTCTGAGATCTGTTGTTTCACACGGACGGACGGACGGACAGACGGACAGACGAACAGACGGAGACCAGGGGATCGACTCGGCTGGTGACGGTGATCACGAATATATATACTTTATAGGGTCGGAGATTTCTCCTTCTGCCTGTTACATACATTCTCGGTTGGCACTAACTTATAATACCCTTGTACCCTATGGGTACCGGGTATAAAAATCTATAGATTTATTTTTAAATACTTTTACTCAATTTAATTTTTTATATTTTTTATTAAAAAGTTTATAGTTAAGCTACTCTTAATACTCAATATGTTTATTACCTAATTTTACTTACGTTATTATTATCTATTTTCTGGAATTAATTCAAAGTGTTAAAAATGTTATACGAAGACGAAACTAAAACAACATTGAAAAGCTATATACTAATAACATTTAAACACTGAACTTATAGAAGGGGCCACTGGAGCAATGCTCTAAAGGACGTGGTCATTGGTTGGAAAGGGGATTCAGCGAGCACAGTTACACCAGTGATTCATACTTCACATAAACCATCTATTAAATATTCCAAATAAAGCCTAAACATTTGGATTGGATAGGTGAGCCCGTTCTTAAGATCTAAAGTCTTAACGAAAAGTGGCATCAATTTTTATACATATTTTTAAAACACCTATTTAAGTTTAACATATTAACCTACAAAACTTATGCCAACAAAAATAGAATAATTGAAATTGCCATTTATTTTAAAAGATCTGAGCGCTGAGCTAGTACACAGTTTCTTAAAATTTTCCGTAAAAAACGTTACTCAGTTCTCCCTAATTAAAATTTTTTTTTAGAAATATTGTACTTATTTTAAGTTTAAATCTAGCATTGGTATCCATGTAATTACTCTTTTCATGGAAGAATGCCTAGATCCCTGTGAAAGTTAGCATCTATGTTAAAAACCCATATTATATACATACTAGCGGACCCGGCGAACTTTGTCTCGCCCTAATTCGACGCCATTATATAACCCCAGATAATAGTCAAACACTGCATTTCTTTATTTAGTATAGAGCGATATGATATACTATGTTTTTTGTTTTATTTTCGGCTTACCAACACGCGAACATGCAACGTACAGCTGGCCGTGCGAAAAACAGGGAAATTCTAGATTTATCCCGCAGACTACTAACGATTGGCCTTGCGATTTGTTGATTGTCATCGCAAATGCCAATCGGACGGGGAACTGAATCCTCTTGAATTGGAATGGTAGATCAGTTGGAATAATCGGAATTCGTGGTATAAGGACTACCTCTCCTTTAAATGTTCCCTTGATGATCGTCGCCTGAATCACGTTATTCATCAGTTTCTTGACGGACAACCGCGTACCGTTGCACAATTTCGGATGATTTAGATTCCGCAGCATTATAATAATTGATCCCACCTTCAGTTGCAAATTATGCGGTGGAGTTCCTGGCACATCTAGCGAGTTCAAAAATTCTGTCGGATAGTTCGTCGCTTCATCCTCGTCGGTCACGCTGTCAACGGATCTGTATGAATGCAGTTCTCCATCGATTTGATTTTGAATAATGTAATTCAAATTATCTACGTCCTTGTTCTTCGCTGCTAGTATTGCCCGTTCACTAATCCAGTCGATATTTTTATAATTTTGCGCAATGTCGGGGAACACTTTGTTAATGAGTTCCTCCTTTGACGATGTGATCACGATAAATTTGCCGGAAACGATATTGATCCAGTCGAAACATCAACAGGAATTTCGCCATTGCCAAGTGCCAGCAGTTGTCTCGAGAATTCAGCAGCGGATGGGTCATTCTGCAATGTGACTCTCATGCTCGTGGTTAATTTCAGCTTTTTGACATATCTCCACAATGAAGACGATTTAAGGCATGCATTAACTTCATCGGCAGCCGTAGATTTCAGGATGACGGGAAGCGTTTGACGAAAATCTCCGGACAGCAATATCAAAGACCCACCAAATAGTTTCGAATCACCGCGTAAATCTTTCATCGTTCGGTCAACTGCCTCCAAAGCTCGCTTATGCGCCATCTTGCATTCATCCCAAATGATGATTTTGCATTCTCGCATCAATTTCGCTGTCTCCGAATTCTTGCTTATTGTGCATGTTGGCTTGTCAACCGTGAGAAGATTCATGGGCAGCTTCAAAGCGGAATGTGCAGTTCGACCGCCTTCCAACAACGTGGCAGCAATGCCAGATGATGCAACAGCCAACGCAATTTGAGATCTTGATCGAATCGTTGCCAGAATCAACGAAATGACAAATGTCTTGCCTGTCCCACCAGGAGCATCGAGAAAGTATAAGCCTCCCGATCCATCGTCAACAACCTTCATTATCGAATCGTACACGTTCTTCTGCTCGGCATTCAAAAACGGCACATTGGTTCGGACTCTTTCGGCCAAGTTATCTTAGTTATAGTGTTGCTCCCGTTGAAATTCGCGATTGAACACATGTCTTCGATCCGTATTAAAGCTTCGTTGTGCATTTCTCCGTTAATGGCAAGAGTGAAATTCATAGTTGTCCTGCGAACGTCTATTTAAACGTCGTCAGCCATATCGTCCTTGTACTTTTCCCACAGTGCGGTTGGGTTCGACGGATGACATGTGGCTATGATTATTGCAAATAATGCACGAATTTGATTTGATCCAGAAAGAGAAACAGTGGCATCAGCGAGCGTTGAGTCCCAATGTGTGTCGTTTTCAAGCAAATTTAAATGTTGGCAAGCCTCCCGAAAAGTGGCGCACAGCACACCATCCACAGTACACAGGGACTCGAAGGATGTAGGGCCTCTTATGTTCACCAAAAGCAAGCGAATATAAAAGCATTCGTCTTGGCGTGGATGAACTGTGTATATTCGTCCGAGAGTATCAGTCGAATAGATATCAGCGAAACCATCAACAGCATCGCCTCTTTTCGGCGTTGAAACTTTTCGATGCAGCGTTCCATGTATAATAGCGTGGCATTTCCGAATAGAGTAAAGTCCTTGCGAACGGATCGCTTTCGCATGTAGAAAAGAAATTTGTCAACGTTGTCGTTGGTGGCCGTTCTGCTCTTTGCGCTGCATTCGCGTCCGTAAAGTAGACACGCTGGCCGTTTTCCAAGTGAACAGATAAGTGTACGACCGTCGGATGACGTTCATGAATCGGAAATGAAAACAGACGCCAAATGGCCTCGTTACAACTTACGTAACGTCCAAGTTGAAATTTCGTCACCTCGTCGTTTGCATTCGGATCAGCAATGCCAAACACCGCCATGTCGCCATTTTATAGAGTTGCAGTACTCAACATTGCAGTGCGTTGAAAACGTTTTCGACAAAAGCGGACAATATGGAACGATCCAGCGGTTATCGACGATGACTTTGTTATTTTTGACGTGATAACGTCTTATAAATCGATAGAGCAGGCTGGCTGCACGCTCAAAAATGGATGACTCATACGTCGTTACCTCTGCCGCGACACAGGCAGAGCAAACGTGATGTGAGCAGCAGCAGCAGAGAGGAGAGAGAATGAGAGAGAGTGGTTAAAATTTAATGCTTTGCACTCTTCTGGCAACCGCAAGGGCAAAGCGGTGTATCTCCGTCTCGCTCTCACCGCCCGTTTTGCGACGGTGTTTCTCCGTCTCGCTCTGCTCTCCCACTTTGTCTATTTATAGCTCGAGCACTGACGCAGGCGAATGTGTGTATTTCAGTCTTTGACGTCGCCCTCTTGTTTACATGCGTGGTGCAGAGCTTAGAGTGTTCGAGTCTTAATCTAACAATCGCGGGTTCGAGTACCAGCCGCAGCAATTGTGTTTTCAAAAAAATATAAGTTGGCTTTTATAGACTTTCTATAATATTTATATCCATTTAACTTAACATATCAACAAACAGCCGGCACTTCCTAATCCTCTCCAGAAACTGGCCATTTGCAGCCGGCACTGCCTGGTCCTCTCCAGAAACTTGTCATTTACAGCCGGCACTGCCTGATCCTCTCCTGAAACTTGTCATTTACAGCCGGCACTGCCTGATCCACTCCAGAAACTGGCCATTTGCAGCCGGCACTGCCTGATCCTCTCCAAAAACTTTCCATTTACAGCCTAAACTAAGAACTTTTGTGTATTAAATTGAAAATTATTCGGTCTTAATGAAGTAAATTTTGCACTTTCCTTGTTGTTGAATGTGACAACGTCTTAAGTAAATGCTACCATTCCATCAGTATTTTCTTAAGACGTTGTCACGTTCAACGTCAGTAAACCGACTTTACAGACAACCAATTTTTTACCATCATTTCGATCCATCTGCCGTTGTCATCTGGAGAACGACGCCTATACAATGGATATCCATTGTTTCCACTGATTGTTTCAGCCACCAACGGACGGGGAAATCGTTTTGTGCAATTTCCGTTTTCCATGCATGGTGATTCTGGGTTGTGGACTCCGCAAGGGCCATGGATCATACTCGTTTTCACAACGGAATGCAGCTCCGGATCAGTTTCTGGATCTGGTATTTCGGCAGAAATAATCGAATCAATATGTTCTGGTCGGATCTTGTCGAACATCCAAAGCAAAATGTGCGCACGGGGTAAGCCACGCTTCTGCCATTCAACCGAGTACATCCAACAACAAACTACGCCAAAAACCTTCTGCTTAACGATGTAATTTTTAAGAATTTTTACCTTTAGCTTGAATACTCGTGCAGTGATGTCATGTCGATCGCTGGATGTGTGTCCTTGGTGCAACAAATTCGTAATTTCGGGCCATTTCGGATTGCATGTAAACGTGATAAATAAATCAGGTCGTCCGTAATTCCGCAAGTACATCATCGCATCTTGAGCGTACTCATGCATATGGCGCGGGCTCCCAACATAAGTAGCTGGCAGAATGGTCAAACAACCAATGTTTGCCGCGTGTCCATCAGTAGCGATGGCGTCACGCAAGTGGATGTACTCGTCAGATCATAACTTTGACTGATTGAAACGATTGAAATTGAGACGCTCCGTTTCTACTTTTACATACATGTCGACACAGTACTGCTGAAACAAACGGCGGTATCTCAACAGATGATTGTCAACATCTAGTCGAATCATCAATCGATATGCATAAAAATTCATTGAGCTGACTTTCTTATTCGTTTCTTCTCCTGTAATATGAATTCGAATTTACGTGCAGAATGAAAAGAAGTGATTAAACAAACCTGTCGTTGGATTGACCATCTTTATGTTGAAGTGATAGCCATCTTCTCCACGACAGAACATCAACGGATATTGAAGTGCATCATATGACCGATGAGTCTCATAAACGCGTTGCAATTGTCCATCATCCCGACGCTTGAGAACAATATCGCGTGATTCCACATTCTCGCCAACAATCACCACTGCGACTTCATTGATAGTGGGCGCATTGAATTGTCTTGAATGGCTTCCTACTGGTCTTTTATCTGCTCTGATAATGATTTTGTGGTCGTCAGAATGCATTGTATCCAAAGCTGTTTTGAACAATCTGACCAATTCATTACACTCATGAAGAAGATTTTGCAATTGTTGTATTATTTCACGTTTAGTTGCAGTGAAAATTGCACAACGCTGATTAAGTTCAACTGCCGAATCACCAACGAAATAGATCTGAAGGAATTTATGATCTTTGTTTGGTGGTGGTAACAAAGCGCCCGCTCGATGGTGAATTTGCCCTTGAATCTGAATTTTGTGATGCAATTTCGTGAAAAATTATAGTTGTTCATGTTGATAAAACTCGGATTGTAGCCTGGTTGTTGAACAACCTCTGCTCCAAATGACGTCATTTGAAAACATCCGTTATATTTTTGTGCGTGCAACAGGAAATGGTTTGATTTGCTTGTATTTCCATATAGAAGCGAATACAATGGCTCTGGTAGCAGCATAAGCCGGAAGCTTCCAATCGAAACTTCAGTGCATTGCAGTGCTGACATACCACAGACAATGAACCGATAACAATGCAGCTATGGTCTTGGTAGGACGTTGAGAAATTGTATGCAAATGCAGCGCGATTCAAGTCTGTTCTTGGTACTCTTTGTGTAGAGCGAATCTGTGCTAAACGGGTTTGTCTCGATTCATTTCTTTCTGCACGTTCGTCTTGCGTTTGACTTTCATGGACATTCCGACTATATGTTGCTCGACGTGTACGTCGTCCAATGTTTGGCCGTCTTATAGCAGGCATTATTCCTACAAATCACAGTAAGAAATTAAACAAATCCGGACGTCTGATAAAAACGAATAAGAAACCGAATAATATTGAAACGATTTGTTTTTACTTTGACATATATTTCGATACACTACTGTTTTATATAATTTGATATTTTAATTATCTGTTTTTCACCATTACCCTGGAGGATTTTCTAAAAATTTTATTACGTTCTGACCTTCTCCTTCTTAGTTACCTACAACTGAAAAAAAATTGAACCAAATGGGCCCAGCCGTTCTCCAGTAGTTTTTTACGACACATTTTTTGGGCTCCATTTTTATATATATAGATAGAGAATATATTTTATATTAATTTTTAATTTTTTTTTTTTCAGATTAACGATGCGGCTAAATTTATTTTAAGTTCTATAGATGGGTCCCCCTTGGCTGGAAATGGAAATGTATCACATAACGTACATTTTTGCAATTTATTATCTGTTGATTGGAACTTAACATTTAAACAAAAATTGTGGATATCCCTAAGCATGTGAGTTACGGAAATATTTCAGCACCTGCCCCTGATCGGTCATCTTGCAAATAATAATAAACTCCTAAGTAAACTATTAAAGTATACAATTTTTATCTTCCGTAAATCAACCCAACGCTATTTTGTTAGCTTACGTATCGAATTATCAATAGTTTGCAATTCAAATTAATAAACGGGTTGGTTAGTGTTGGAATTTGCATGTTCAAATGTACAAAAGTCACATAGATAATTGTGCACGCATAGATTCATATTTGCATGAACGTATGTGTACGAGAAGTAGACGCACATTCCGATGGAATGAAGGAAACCGCTAAAAGTAACGGGACCATCGCACAGTGGTCGCCCCCATAGGCCAACATAAAAAAACCAAAGATACTATTACTGTTAAAAACGTGTCAGTACTGTCTCATAACACCTCAAAATTTTTTAGTCTGCTGTTATTTTTGTTTTGCTCCATCTGTCCTCTTCAAGAATAACTATAAAACATATGGCAAAACATTTTATTGTGCTGCAGTGCGAGCGACGCGTCGCGACGTTTCAAGTGAGCTTGTAAAACAATAAAAAATTGGTTGTCTGTAAAGTCGGTTTACTGACGTTGAACGTGACAACGTCTTAAGAAAATACTGATGGAATGGTAGCATTTTTCAAAAGAAAATTTTAATTTAATTTGTTTAATAGATTTGTATGTACATAGAGAAGGAGGTAATTGGAAATCACAATGAAATTGATCAAGTTAGATTTATTTGTACGCATAAACACAATTATGTCAATGTTATTTTTACTAATATTTGTTAAAGAAATAATTTTAAAGTAATTATCCAGTACCAATAAACCCATTTCTATGCATAGCCAAGCATTTGCAATTGTTAAGTCCGTGGCGCATGGATTTTACAACCCTATGTTATCGTTAACAGAGCGATTCCATGAGCAAAGTCATGTGAACGAGCGATTCCATAAGCAAAGTCATTAACTTTAACATGGCTTTGCTTATGGAATCGCTCTGTTAACAAAACGTCGAACATGTCAGGTTGTATTGGTGTATACAAATGGGTTTTTTGGCTACGAGTATTGGTTGAGCGAGCTGTTCGCTCTCGAACTGCGTGACGTCACATCAAGCATTTGGGTTTTATTTCTTCGTTGGGTTCCACCTGTTTTTTGTAAGAACACTAGTCTTTTTTGCAAAAACCGTTAAAATACGGACCGATTCTGATCAATTATAATCATGCTCAACCTTCCCAAACCTTATTATGCTTGAAAATTAGGCAGAAGTACATATTTTTACATAAATAAATATTTGTATTAATCCAAAAGAATAAGAAAGTATTTAACTTTTAAAATCCTTTGGAAATATACTCCTGAAACGCTTAAATATTAAATAATTCATTAAATTACTCTCAGGTTTGAAAGCGTTCAAAGGTGTTCGAATGTGTTCAAAAGCGTTCGAAACAGTTCGAATTACATATTTACAACAATAACATCCTATGCGCTCTGTTTACATCTGTCGACGTCGGCAGAGGAAAATGTTCGACAGCAAAAATTGCGGCTCTATATAGATTCTCTCTGCAAGTAGGAGAGAGACGGATGTCGAACGCTGCCGAACGCAAAGCGGATTGTGCTTTAAATTTTAACCACTCTCTCTCATTCTTTCTCTTCTCTGCTGCTGCTGCTCACGTCACGTTTGCTCTGCCTGTGTCGCGGCAGAGGTAACGACGCATGAGTCATCCATTTTCGAGCGTGCAGCCTGGTCTATATATCGATTTATAGGACGTTATCACGTCAATAAAATCAATTAAGAAAAAGATTTGATGAACAATGGAAGTATTTAATATTTTAAATACAGGTATTATCTATTTTTTTTTAATTTTATTCATGTACTAAGATTTTTGAGTCTATTTTTTATAATTAAGGTAATATTTGTCCACTTTTATATAACATTTGTATGTAAGCTAAAGTTTAACTGAGACTTTTAGTTGTTAAGTTAATCGAAGTTAATAATCAAACTAATAATAAAATATAAACGAATGTTTACAGATTACTTAGAGAAAATTTCAGCTGCTAGTTTTTGCTAGCCGCTGTGTCGAGCATTGTTTTGTTCTGTCTCTGTTGTATTGTCGTTGCCGTTGTAGTTTGTTATTGTATTTTCGATATTTGCTTTGTGTTTTCAGAATTTCTTTTTTTCGTTTTATTATTTAATTATTTTCTCAGGTACCCATAATCAATGCGAGAATTCTCGTAAACATGTTTTCATCATTTAGCTTAATGCATGCGGCACAATTGCGCAAAAAATTGAATATGTGATTGACCCCCCTTATTAAGGACATAAAAAATTAGGAATATTAGCCGGATTTGGAAGAATTGCAAAAACTAATAAACTTAATTTGTAAAATGAATGAATTGTTATTCCAAATCGTTAGGCGAAAATAACGGCCATTTTTTTTTAAATATTCTGATTGGCTAGAGTGCTGGAAATTATAATTCTTAAATGCTGTTTGCAACCAAATTTACATCGTGGAGGTCCAAAAAAGGATTTTCCTGAGGTTTCAAATAGGACGTAATTCCTGTCTGTTATCTGAGGGGATATGCATGGGGGTGAAAACGAGCAATCACACCCACACCTGTATGTATTATAGATCTAGATTGTTAAATAACTTACAGTAAAAATATCAGCCTGAATATGTGAATTTACTGAATTTATGTCTGCTTTCTCAAGTAAGCAAAATTACTGAGGCAATCGTTCCTATGTAAGCGACAAGATATAGTGGTACGATCTGGTCAATTTTTTTACAATATATTTATAATATTTATATAGATTTTTGGTGAAAGTTTCATGCCGATAGCACGTCTAGAAGTATTTATGGCCGCAACTCCATACAAGCCCGACCACTGTGCAGTGGCTTGTTTTCTCAAAAAACGTTGCAAAATTAATAACTTTTGAACTATTGAAGTTATAATATGCAAAAGGGACATAATAAATTCGGCAAATTAAAATTTTCGATTTTTTACTAAAAAATATATTTTTTTATAAGAATCAATGAATTTAAAAATTCAAAATGATTTAACATCTATATATTAATAGGCTAAGCCTTTTTTAGTAATCCCTTTTTCCCCTACTTCCCGTTAACCGATTTTGAAACGGAATATACCATTCGATTCGTATTAATTTGTAGATGTGCAGAATATGAAAAAAAATTGAATTTGACAATGTTACCTGTTAAGTGCAGGTAAACGAGAAATACGTATATGAAGCATACGAAACGGAAACAACAACAATTTAACGAAGCAAGCATTGGAAATCTTTTCCGTTCTATTGCGATAAATCAAAAGTTGTTCAAATTTAAGCAGAAAAAACTGGAGAAAATTGGTGAGTTTGGCAAAAGTGAATTGTGAATCCAAAGAACGTGGTTATTTTGAAAAGATAATTTCAGAATTGCGATTGTTCAAGTTATTCGTTATTCACATCGTAGAAGCGTCAGTCTAAAGGTTGTTTCGGTGAGTGTCTTTCATTCTATCACATCGATTAATTGTGGTTTTCAATTGAAGAATTTAGAATTTCGAACGCGTTATGCCTCGCCACCGAACATTAACAGGGAGGGGGGAGAGGAGAGCCGTTAGACAAAGCGTTGCTTCTCACCGCAATGTAATTAATCCAGATATGATAATGTGAACGAAATCAATAATTATCCCGTAGAATTTCTGAATTCCTTGAATGTCAGTGGCTTACCGCCGCATAAGCTGATTCTAAAAGTCAATTGCATTGTATTGCTCATTCGAAATTTGAACACTGCGCAAGCATTAGTGAATGGGACCAGAATGCGTGTCAAATGCATGTATAACAATATGATAGATTGTGAAGTCCTTACAGGCACAGCGCGCAATTCACGCATATTGATACCTCGCATAAACTTGACATATTCGGGAACAATATTGCCTTTGACTTCCAACGTACTCAATTTCCCGTGATTCCAGCATTTGCAATAACCATAAACAAATCACAAGGCCAAACATTCAGTAAAGTTGGTTTATTATTGAGGGAGCCAGTTTTTCACACGGGCAATTGTATGTAGCGGCGAGCCGTGTTCGATCGTTTGATGGTTTGAGAATCTTCATAAGCGAGCATAAATGGCAAGGTCACTTAGCTCGAGATGACAGAGTGTTTACCAAAAATATTGTATATCGCGAAGTATTGCAACATTGAAAGTCATTCATGAGATATCAAAATAAGATAATGACTGAATCAAGTTAGTTGTAGAACACGTTCGTCATGAGGCTAATTGAGAGGTAATAAGTTCGGAACTGTACAATTCACATTTTGCTCACATTAATCAATTCAATTTGTATTTCAGGAATGTACTTCACCATTTATGATCGGTATCCGTGCAATGAAATTCTATTGGAATTGGCTCTCAGCAAGAGAATCCAAACTTGCGAAACCGATGGCAAGATCATTGTCACTAATACCAATTTTCATGTTTACTGCACATAATCAGGAATGTTTCAAATCTTCATTTTAATTCTTGATTGGATGTTACTGCACATAATCAGGGAATGTTTCAAATCTTCTTTCATTCAAAATAAAATGTTTCATTTGAAATAGAACATCGTTTGTTTGCATTATGAAAAGACGTCGACAGTTGGTAGAGTGGGGGATTTTCCCCCACTGGGCGATCCTAGTATTCTATAATACTCAAACGAAAAATATAAAAATAGTTATATACAAAAATAATGCGAAAAAAAATAAAAAACTTACAATATTACCACTGTACCGATTATAAGTTAAGAGAATATAAGAGTGGTTACTTGCACTATGAGAGAGAACCGAAAGCTTTAAAAGAAGCTTTGCTGGGGCGAACTTACAGATTAGCTGGCCTGAGGTCAGGAAAATCAGTACTTTACAGTACTACAGGTCTAACATAGATGTTTTGTTTAATATTGAACTAAAAAAAATCAGATAAAACCTTTCAGTCACCAAGCAGCCGCCCTAACCGTTCTGACTTACATATGTTCTATCTAGCATACAGAGAAGACTTTAAGAGCAGATTCATCCAGATAGCTAACGAATTGGTAGGGTAATTTGCGACGCATGTAGGTAGATCGATTCTTCTGTTGATGCTGATTTAGACTATCTACTCCATCAATGTGTTACGAAGTGCAAATTGAAATTTTAATACCCTCTACTGGGGAATTAAATGCCGTTGGGGAAAATCGGTGATTTTAATAATTTAATAGCACTTCACTAATACCCAAATCTCTTTTCAGGCTTGCAACAAGTTGGATGTCAGCTGGAATCGACGACGATTATGCATCCCTTTTGAGGTATATTGGGCATATACTAAAACCCTGCGCACATGGATAAGAAAAATAATTAAAGAAATCATAAATCTTGATTAATAACATATTCTGAAAATTGCAGTCAAGGTACTAAATACATGTTTAAAGCCTTCAAGCCCAGAGCTGAAATTTAAGATTTCCGAACGTCGTGGCTCATCCAGTTTAACCGGAATTGAGTGTTGTAAACTTTAATATTTTAAGAATTCAACTTTGTTTAAATATATTCTTTGAATATGACCAGTTCGAATCGGGTAATTTCCTTACAGAATCATAAGCGTTTAGTCTCCGGCTTTACTTTGTCTTCCTGTGTAATCCAATATGATTGATGTCAGCCCGGAACCGGTGTCTTAAAACTAAAACTAAATTATACATAATCTTAAGGTTACCCATAAACTAAAAAAAAAAAAACAACTAAGTTTCCCTTCCTTATCTTATAATATACGGATAATAAAAATGTACTTTCTGGAACTCTAACTTTGTTAAACGAACTATGTGATGACTTTCCTTATTTTGTTTTTGAAAGGAGTCGTTGTTATTATTTTAGAATTTTTATCGCTTTTAAACATAATTTGTAAATTATACTCGTTAATTTTTTTATTTAAGGTTAGAACTTTGTTTGTTTTTGTATTATTGTCATTTGGTATAGAGATATTAGTGTGGATTTCCATTGTAATGCAATTAAGTGTATCTGCAACTATGTTTTCAAATCTTTTTTTACATGAGATTCCGTAATCCATCGTTTCCATCGAACTGCTTTAGAATTAGGTTCTTTGAAATTCATTAACCGTGTTAATGGGCGATGGTCGGTAATAATTTTACATTTTTGTCCGAGCTGGTAAGGGCGGAAATGTTTAGTAGCCCATATTATAGCTAACAACTCTTTTTCAACGGTTGAATAATGTTATTCGGTATCCGTGAGTGTGCGGCTAGCAAACGATACTGGTTTTTCGTTATTGGGGTTTTCCTGAGGAAGAACGGCTCCGATAGCAAAGTTACTTGCATCCGTCCTGAGAGTAAAAGATTTTAAAAAATATGCGTATTTTAATGTTGGATCATTGCATTAAAGATTTTAACATAGTTCAAATGCAGATAAGATCTCTTCGCCTATTTTTAACAGAATCATTACCCCCTAATTGTTGAGTTAGAGGTTTTGTGATCGTAGCGAAATTTTTTATGAATTTTCGGTAATACCCAAGAAATCCCAAAAATGATTCTATTGGTTTTTGCGTTCGTGGAAATAATTTAAAAGCATTGATTTTTTTTGGGTACATGTAATAACGCCCACTGACATAACGCCCATGGGCGTTATGACGCAAAAAAAGTTACATAACGCCCACGGGCGATATGTCACTTTCAAAAGTGTCATTGCGCCCACTCCCAAAGTGTCGTAGCGCCCGTGGGCGTTATGTCATTTTTAAAAGTGTCATTACGCCCTCAATTTCTTAAAACTTGTCAAGTGCATCAGCAATCAATGAGATTACCGATAAGAAAAATACCATTTATTATGTTATCTCTCTAAGCATTTTTCAAGTTTTCGGCACAATAATCTTCATAGTCAGTTTATCACTAATCTGCAAGCGAAATGGAAGCTGTTGTTCCGTACCAGTACAAAATTGTTTCCGGCTTTCGAAAAATTCGAAGTTGTTGCTGCTCACAGCACAACAACAATTGTTTAAATTTAAGAGTTCGCTAAAACTGGTTCGCGTTATACTTGTTACATAGAAAACTGTAGTGTCTCAGTGGTGTTTTCAAATACTGGGGTGTGTACTCAGTTGAGTCTTGAAATGAACCATAGCGATTTTTTTGAAAAAAAAATTTTTGATTGCATCTTTTGATAAATAAATGTTAAAGTTTGGAAGTACTGAAAGCGCCGCAAATTTTTCCAAAAATCGCGCGATTTTTGAAAAAATTTGCCTGCGGCGCTTTCAGTACTTCCCAACTTTAACATTTATTTATCAACAGATGCAATCAAAAATTAGTTCCCAACTTTACCACTTATTTAGTACAAAATTCCTTACATTTCCCTTTACAATCAGCTAGAATTAGAAACTAGAAACGTTGCCTCAATTGTATTCTATTTTACTATTAATTCATTTTTTTAGTTCTTATTAGCTGTGGGCGTTATAGTGTCAAAAGGCCCACAAAAAACTGACATAAAATCTGCGGGCCCTATGACACTTTTGAAAGTGACATATCGCCCGTGGGCGTTATGTCACTTTTTTTTGCGTCATAACGCCCATAGGCGTTATGTCAGTGGGCGTTATTACATGTACCCATTTTTTTTCGGATTTTGCTTGATTTCCTTGTCAGTAACCACGTGGACTAAATATACTCTTTTCTTAAGAATTCAGATTTAGCAGGTTGAAGTTTAAGGTAAGCGTTATCTAGTTTTTTCTAGTCTTTAGGATGCATCTCGATTTGAAAGTATCCGCTGGCTAGATCTTTCGCCGTGAAATTCGATCTAATACATCGTTTATGTTGCGTATAGGATATTTGCCTTTGATGGTTTTTTCATTTAGTTGGCGATAGTCTACAACTAATCGCCACTTTCTTTTTTTGACGCGTCCTTTTTTAGATACTAAAAATTCATGAAACGAAGACATCAACGATAAAGATCGAATTAGAAAAATCAGGTGGGAAAGCTACAGTCGAGTGTGTCCGACTGTCAGATAACCGGTACACAACGCATGGTGGGTGAAATTAAATAGCGCAAATACAAGGAAAATAGAAAATGTTGACAAATGGACCCAAATGTTCCTAAAAACATGTTGAGCAACACTCAAAAAAGTCAAATGTTGCTAGGAAAATGTTTAGCAACACCCAAAAGAGACAAATACTGCTAGGGACATGTTGAGAAACACAGCACACAGAAAATTTATCGTTTAATAACTTCCATGTTTATCATCCGATTTTACTCAAATTTTCAGAGTACGTCCGCGAATGCCTACCTATTTTTTATATGTATTTACCTTAGGCCGAAAGTCACGACTATAGCTTATATAAAGTTTTTGAAGTGGTACTTCTTTACTTCTTTTCGGAGACGCAACCGACTGCATAGGTGCAAGCGAGCCAGCGATATGCAGGTGCCGATGAGTTGATGCTGTCGCTGCTGCTTCTTCTTCTAGCCTGCTCGCTCGCTTCTCTTTTTTTTTTATACTTTGCTGTTGTTTATTAAATCTTCTCCTATACGAGACTAACAATATATGTATAAAATCTTATATAAATAACCTAACCAGTGATAGTTCTCAGGATTTTCGATTGTGCGCGCTGAATGATGTCTATATTGCTGCTGCTCGCGTTCCCCCACAGCTGGGAGACACATGTCCAGATAGGCTTGAAAGTGGAGTTGTAGAGCAGTACCTTGTAGTCCAGACGCAGTGTCGATCGGGCGTTTAAAATGCAGTGGAGGCTGCTGGCTTTTAGTTTTAGATGAAGTTTCTTGCATTCGTCTGTCGAAGTGGACGCCGAGATACGTTACTTCATTGACTTGGGGAGTCTGCGTACTATTCAAGAATATTGGAAAGTATGTTTGGCTGTTGAGAGTAAAGGTTATGTTTTTACATTTTTGTTCGTTAATTTTAATACGCCAGTCAGATAGCCTCTTCTCAACTACCATGAGGTGATTTGCTAGTTGTGGCCGGGCTCGTCTGGCAGACGCTTCGGAGATTTAAAGCCAATGTTTCGGCTCTATCTTCGTCGCAGCGGGCCCAGCAACCTGATGATTTTCTTATCGGGGTAACTGTTTCGATTGGAGAGCTTTGATTTGGGTGAGCCCTCCAAAAAGGATGCCTTGTACTGGTTGGCGAAAGTTTTTTGATGTACCGTAGTTGTGTATTTTCGGCGTCTTGTTTCTGAGCTCGCTTTAGTACGCGATCCGCTTTAGTAAGCGAGTTGCTTCCTTAAAACGTTGTTTTGAAGATGGCGATCTGTTGGTTTGCCAAGCACGTCGCAGACGCCACTTTTTACAGGACAAGATGTTCAATTTGTTGATTAGTTTTAAATTTGTTGGAGTCTACGTTCTGCCCTTGGGGTGTTGAAATAGTTCTGCTTCAAGAGCATCAGTAGAGCAGTCGATATCCGCTTCGATGTTGAGCTGCGGGGAGTTCAATGTGGAAACTTACATATTTCTTATATTTAAGCCAGTTTGTTCTGTGCGACGTCAGCCTGTGGGGATGATCGGTAATTTCTGGGCTTTGAAGAAGAGTTATAAACTTTGGCAAATGGTCTGATGAAAGATCTGAAAGCGCTTTGGCACTTATTATGTTGCGTGAAAATTAAAAAAGACTAAAAAAAATAAAAATTTCATATAAAAATGTATCATTTTTCTGCAAAGTTGTTTCAAAAATAAGGTATACATAATTTTTCTATCGTCGCAGTTAATTTTTTTTCGGGTCAAATTTTTATTTATCTCATAACTGTAATTTGCGACCCCGGATATTTAATATATAGAATATATATTGTAAATTAATTAAGTATCATAGACAATGATGATATTGCTTGTTAAATAAAGGATTAGTTATTGTTAGTTTTCTTAAACTTTCCCGCTAGAAAAAGCTAGTTCCCGCCAAAATGCTGTCAGCGCTGATTCTTAAGTCCTCCTTTGCTGCATTCTGCCCATGCCCATGAGTAAAAGCGAGATAGCATGCGATGGCTTGGTGCGCTGCCGCCGGCACGCTCCAGTAAAAAGAAGATACACATACGCACATTTGCATACAAATATGTAAATACATTCATACATATCTATTGCTTTGCGGAATCGCGCCTTTATTTGACTGCAAATTATGAATTAACTTAAACGTAATCCGTTTACATAATAAATATGATGTTTTTAGTGAATTACCTATTTTATTTTAATATCGGGTTTTTAATTTTTTCAAAGGGTTATAAACAGGGACCGTAATCATTATAAGTTTTAAAATAAAAATTACATAATAATGATTAAATTTTGAATTTTTACTTTTAAATTATCGATAATCATTATTTTTAAGTGATTTTTTAAATCTTAGACCATAATTATTATTTTTGATAAAAAAATAAAAATCATTTATAATAATTATTAATAATTTTTATTTTTTCGCTCAAAATAAAACTCAACTGTAATTTTCTTATTCTGTGCTTGAGATTTCGCCGATATTATTTCATATCCTTAATCTTGGACGTTGATGATCTACTACGGTCAGTACACTCAAGTGACCCTTTAAAACCAAGCCCGTGCTTGTTAGGATTAGGTGTTAATAGGCGCGAAAGAAAAGTATAGGTAAAAAGAAAGCGAGGAAATATAAACTACTATCAGGCAGCTCGATTGATATCTTGTATGTGTACTAAGTGGGATAAGATTAATGTTTTTAGTTTAGGAAGGCTATCTACAGATGAGGTAATTTTGTACAAATCATTATAATTTGCACATAATACTCTAAAGGGTTCATGCATTTCATACGATGTTCTGCAGTGGTGCAAAACTAAAGGCAGGTAGGATCTTGTGGTTCTACATGGTTCGTGGAAATTCAACTGACCCAATAGATCGCTGCTTTCCACGTCACCACGGATCAGATTATACATAAAGACAATGCCTGACATCGTTCTACGGTTTGCTAAAGAAGGTAGGTTAATCAGGAGAAGTCTACTAGAATAAGAGGGCAACCTAAGGTTTGCATCCCAGTTTATGCCACGAAGAGCGAAAAGTAAAAAGTTATTTTGAACTGATTCAATGCGTTTGCTGTGAACGTCCCACTGGGGACTCCAAACGCAAGATCCATATTCTAAAATAGGACGAACTAACGAAGTGTATAAAATCTTCGTGACGTAGGGGTCATCAAATTCCTTCGACCACCGTTTAATAAATCCAAGCACCGAGGCAACCAATATATTGCATTCGCAAAGCTCGAACACTTGCTCATTGTTGAACGCGTTCTTGCAAAATATTGAGGTTGCTTCTGATGATGAAAATGAAGATGGTGAGCCGAACGACCTGTTAAAGAAAGGATATGCTGAAATTTATGGCTACAGTCCGAAGCCAATTTGTTTGACTTTAAACATTATGGAGTATTGGGAGGACAAAAAATATATGTATCCCAATTTATACCAGTTGGCGAAAGTGGTGCACTTCGTTCCGGCTACTCAAGTAAGCGTTGAGAGAACCTTTTCGGCCCTTAAGATGGTGCTTACCGATCAAAGGTGCAACCTCTCTGAAGACTCGCTTTCAAAGATGCTCTTGGTTAAATTAAATAATAATAAAAAATGAAAATCAACATAGAAGTGTTTAATAATTTAAAACAACAGGGGTTTGACTTCAATGCTTATGGCTGCCTTATAGGCCTTTTTCAAGGATATGAAATAATATCGGCCAAGTTTCAAGCACAGAATGAGAAGATTACAGTTGAGTTTTATTTTGAGCGAAAAAAATAAAAATCATTAATAATTAAAATAAATAAAATTTTTTAAAATAAGTTTTGGGTTTCGAGGACAAATTTTTAGCGTATGTTGTTGACTTGTGATCCTTTTATAAGGATATCAAATAATATCGGCGAAATCTCAAGCACAGAATGAGAAAATTACAGTTGAGTTTTATTTTTAGCGAAAAAATAAAAAGTATTAATAATTATTATAAATGATTTTTATTTTTTTTATCAAAAATAATAATTATGGTCTAAGATTTAAAAAATCACTTAAAAATAATGATTATCGATAATTAAAAAAGTAAAAATCAAAAATCTAAAAATCTTGGCGGAAAGGAATGGCTTGGCCAAAATGAATAATTTCGGTCTAGTTAATATATTTCAAAGTCTATTCCAAGTGTCTGATTTTTTGATTTAAAAATAAAAAAAAATAATCATTATTTACATTCCCTGGTTTGATTACGGAACAGGAATCTTTAGTTGTTTCGATTAATCTTACCCAAAAATTTTTTTGAAAAAAAAGGTTAAGCTAAGTCAGAAATACATATAGAGGCAAAATTAGAAGAATTCCGAGACTAGTTCTGCGAACTGGTTCGTTCGGAGGATGATGTGATCAAGGCTGATTGTATAGAGGCAGGTACTGATGGGAAGCGTTTAGAAGTCTAGGGATCAGATTCTTGCCTCAACAACTTTTCATAATTATGAGGGCCACGATTTTGCAACGCCAGCTCAAGCTGCTGCATACTATATTGAGCTTCCTAAGGTAAAATTATCCATATTCAGCAAGGAATATGTCTAGCTATCCGTCTGTGCGTGCTATTGTATGGTGCGTAGCCTCTAAACGTCTGGGTCGTAAGGTCGAGTCCTGTCCGCGCTCAAAACTTTTTTTTGTGGCTTATTTTCTGTTTTTATACCCGGTACATATAGGGTACAAGCAATTATAAGTAAGTTCTAACCGAGAATGTATTTAACAGGCAAAAGGAGGTATCTCCGACACCATAAAGTATATATATTATTGATGAGCATCACCAGCCGAGTCGATTTAGCCATATCCGTCTGTCCGTGTTGGTAAACAGATCTCAGAGACTATAAGAGCTAGAGAAACCAAATTTTGTGACAGCATTCTAATTCGTTGCATGCAGATCAAGTTTGTTTTAAAAATTGGCAACGCGCACTACTGCGTCCGAAAATCATAAAAAACGTAATATAAGCTATAATCGTTATATTCAATTTAAATTAAATACATAAACTAAATAAATAGGACTGTGCGGTCGTGTAGGGCAAATTTGAGTAAAATCGGATAAAAACTTGGGACTTTAAGGCAGTTAAGTGTGAATTTGAAGATAGGCTCTACCAAACATCTTATGCTGGTTGCAAAGCTGCATGTAACCGGCCGGGTCGAGGGTTCGATCACTGACGCAGGCGAAATTTTCTTACTTATTTTTCTTCAATATATATTTTTTTTTTACCAAAAACTGAATAGAATTTTACTTAATTTATTCAGGCAGGCTCGAGTTTTCACTTTCACAAGATTCTTTCGTATTGAATACTAGCTGCAATAAAAAAAAAGACTATTTATGGAGATGCTTCCGTCGGAGATGCTTCCGTCACTGCGTTGCAAGGTAGGTAGGTATAAGTGGTGAGGCTCTTGCTAGAGCCTCCAAGTAGAGCCATACTCCTTTTTGTCCCACATTCTCTGCTTGTTCATGCTAGCTGAGTCGTCTTCAGTATTACCCTGAATCGTTGAGGAATCCTAGGATTGCTGTAATGTTCAGCTTTCCTACGTCTTTCAGCGATTCTAGCTGGTAGGCACCAAAGTGACGTTCTCTGATCCTTTTTAGTGCTGGACACTTGCAGAGCAGATGCTCTGGTGTCTCCTGTTCCGTTGTGTCTATGCCGCTTCTGCAGCTCGCGTTGTATGGCAGACCCATCTTCATTGCGTGCGTTCCAATCGCCTAATAACCGGTGGACACTGCGGTAATCCCGCTGATATCCCGTTTGCTGTTGGATATTAGTTCCTTGGTCCGATTACTATTAAAAGCCGGCCAACATTGTTTCGGTCTGTGGACTTACTCTTTATTGACCATTCCTTGTTGGCTATCATTCTGAAATGGTCATGAATCCCTGTCTGGACTGAGTTGAGCGGAATCGGTATCCTTCTAGATTCTGCGCAGCCAGCCGAGCCTGCTCGGGCTAGCTCTTCTGCTTTTTCTTTACCTTGGATGTCGCTATGTCCCGGCACCCAGGAAATTTGCATGTTATTGTATTCGGCAAGATTATTTAGGGCGCACTTGCATTCTGCCTCTAACTGCGAGTTTGTTTTCACGGCTGTAAGAGATTTTATAGCCGCTTGGCTGTCCGAGTAGATCCGAACCTTTTTATCCCTGAGATCCTGCTGTCTGCCTCCGACATAGCGAACACCTTAGCCTGAAAAACCGTTGCTGAGTCTGGGAGAGTGAAGGCTGTTTCAATCCCCCAGCTTTCAGCATATATTCCAGCCCCCATCCCGCAGCTCATCTTAGAGCCGTTGGTGTAGAGTGATATCGCATCATGTTCGGTTTCCCGGATTTGGGGTGGGTTCTTTGGACGCCACTATCCTCTCCCCAAACGTAATCAGAACAATTATGTACGTGCCTGAAAAATAGAAGAAATCGTTCGTCAGTCTGTCTTTCTGTCCACATTGCCCCGCAAGCAGATTTATGCTTGATCGTGAAAACAATCGGGCTATATTTTGGCCGTTTTCCTCCCCATTCGCAAACTTCGTGCGCCGTTGGATCGTCGCGGGCCGTGCAATACGATCCCCTGTTGTTCATGTCGTTCGTCAAAAGTTATGTCATTTGCTTGACCCAGTCTTCCATTTGTACCACTGCCCCCTTTTAATAGGTTTCTACCAATGCATTTTTTTTGTGGGTTTAGGTTCACATTAAAAGTTTATTAATAAGGTTGTTCAATTGTGTTTTGGACATTAAAGTGTGTCAAAAAAATGCGTGTGCTAGGGTTATTGATTAAACATGTGTAGTCAATCTTTACGTGAGTTAAAATTAACATGAATATAATTTTGATCTATAGTGTCATTAACGCGAATAAGATAAAAGGAGTAGTGTGTCAAAGATGTATGCTTAGACGTGGGTAAAAGGTAATAAATGAAAAAATAAAAAAGTGGTTTAAGCTACTACTAACAAAAGGCTATTTAAATATAAAAATTATATTATAGATTCAAAGATCTGTGTTAGGTTAAAATATTTCTCCCAGTGGAGGTGTAGGTTTGCACATAAATATATATATATATATATGGGCATGTTGAGTGGTTAGGAATCTGGGTTCCGTAGAGCTTACCCTCTTTAAAGGTCCAACGACGAGAGATCTCCCGGTCGAATCCTGGGCTGTAGTATTTGGGTTAACATATATTGATATTTATGTGCATGGGTAAATGTGGGTTTTAAATAGTAACATGTTACACAAAAAAACTTAGAGAAAAATAGATATATAAAAACTAAGAAGCTCGGGTAGCGGAGTGACCGGTAGTCATTCGACGAGGGTGTCGTCTTCACTTTGTTTCACTTGTTGGAGGGTATAGGGACGGATGTACATTGGTATGCGCACTTGTATATATATATATATATATATTCATGTTTAGATGGAGTCAGTATCTACTGCTTAAGTATGGACTGAGGCATGGGGATCCGAAGACAAGCCGACACAATCACCAGTGTAAGTTTGTGGGGCTGGATTTTCACTACACGGAAACTATTTTGTTTGAGTTAGTTTTATGCATTTATTGATTTGGATTTGTTTACATAGTTAAGTTGGTCTATTTCCTTAGTAAGTTTTCTTCTTTTAAAGTTTAATTTATAATGTTTATGGGTGGTCTTAAATGTTTTAAGTTATATTATTGTGGCCACTTCCGGGACATCCTTCGGGTGGTTACTTGTGGTCGCCGGACCAGTTGTTTGCTAGGCACACGACTTTCTCTAGTTCGTGTCGACGGTCATGATTTCCTGGATCGCCTTCTTGTATGTGCTAAGTCCTTTTAGCAGTAGGCTAATGAGCATCATTCCAGCCATGAACATCAGTACTTTGTAAACCTGTACAATTTCATCTTTATGGTCGACAACTTCTATATTGTTAATGACGTTGGCCGTGCTATCGTCCACCTTGGAAGTCTTGGAGCCCATAGTCCTTGAAGTCTTAGGTGCAGGGTCTTTGATGTTACTATTGCACTCCGAACTGACGTGTTTTTTTTTCTCTTGTTAGGACCGTTGGTGGTTTTCCGAACTAGGGACGAGGCGCGTTTTAGTGATCTCCACGAAGGCTTGATGGTTTTGACTTGCTTGGTACTGGCAAACCGGGGTCTTTTATACCAAAGACTGTGTCAACTTTGCCTAGGAATCACCGGAATAGAACACAAAAGTGTTCCCAGTTAGAGTCATCAATTCCCCTCTTTTCTCCTATTGGCTAGGGTTAAATTCGGGTCGTCTTTGTTCTAACTTTGACAATTCCGCAAAATCAGCAGTGTTGGGTTGCTTGTGATTGCATGGCCTAATTTGGCGCGTTTGGCGGTGTCATTTGCCAGAGCCAAATTCTGGTGCAATCTTGCCAGTGATTCTCTATGGAACTAGCGTATTGGCAACTCTTGGTTCTTTTCCGTGTTACCCGTGGGAATCACGTCGCCCTAACCGGCGTACGTAACAGGCTCGGGGTCGTCGATGCTGATCAGCATGGAATGATCCCGTAAAAAAAATTTTACGTACAGGCTGAGGTTAAGAGTTTTCAGCTCTACCGACTGAGCTTGCCGGGCTGATAGGGCCTCTGAATCTTAACTTGACTCCGCAAGAAGTGTAATAAAAAAAAAAACCTGAAAAGTAGAAATACCCCATTCCCTCCCGCATATTCAGAAGTACAATTTTTTTTTATTTTTTTTTTATTTTTATTTTTGAAGGAAAGATTTTTATTTTGCTTTCTTCCATTCTAGACTGAATCCCTTCGAGCTAGATATCGCGGGTCGCCCTCGTAGTCCGGCTCCTCATGTTCGCGATATCCGATCCCCTTCCATACGAAAATCCGGGTGGGTAGGGGTCGGTCATTTGGTGACGTGCTCCTTCGGCGCGCCGGATGATGTACATAAAAGTGTCGCCGGTTCTGCTCTCCTTGTTTCCAACCCTCATAAGCTTGGAAGCAGAGCTTGCGTAGGCTCTCTGTCTCAGTCCTCGGGGGTGGCGGATCGAATGTGGCGTAGGCGCGCTCACGGTAGTAGCGATCCGAAGCCTCTTCGTAGAAGGTGGCCCCTTTTCCAAGTACTTCCTCCTCGTACGTCTGGTAATCCCGTGGGGGATTGCTCTCATAAGACATGTTTTCGGTTTGTAGTCTGACAGGTCTTTAAATTGCAGGTGAACTGCCTTGGTTGACTGCGCTCGGTGTGGTAAGTTTTTCATGCCGCAAACAAGTCTTTAGCATGGTAAATTCCGATACTTTTCCCAACTACATTTCCCAACTCATATAAGGAATTTCCTTTCCATTTGAGTACGACACACCGGATCCTGTTAGGTCCTAATTTTGCATTATATCCTTCTGCGCGGTTACTTTGCTTATAGTTTTTCCGGTATACAACCTGACCTACAGCAAGTTCGACCGGTCGGCAGCGTGTGTTGTACGCCCTCTCCGCCTTCTCGTAAGCTCGGGTCAGTCCTTGTTTCACTTTCTCTCGAATTAGCTCCATTTTATCTGGTAATTCTATGAGCTGCTCTTCCGTTTCTAGATCTCCGAGGCGCCTGCGTACTGGGTACGCACTGGCATGCGTAACCATGCGTGCCCCAAACAGAGCATAATATGGTTCTAACCCCAATGCTTCATGGTGCCCACTTCTTAGAGCACACGCTATTCGGCTCAGCTGCGAATCCCAGTTTCGCTGGTTTTGGTCAGATGTTGTCCTAAGCATTTGTAAAACAGATCGGTTTACCCTTTCGGCTGAGTTGGCCTGAGGTGAATAGAACGCCGTCCGTACGGGTTGAACGCCATATCTGGTGAGTAATTCGGTGAAGTTATGTGACACGAACTGTTTTCCATTGTCAGAGTGAATGTACTCCGGTACTCCGAACTGATGAAAAATATTCTTTTCAAGGAAGTCGACGACCCCTGCGGCGGTAGCTTTTCGCATAGGTTGCAACCAAACGAATTTGGTGAAATGATCGATGCACACAAATATTACTGTGTTACCGGACTTTGACCTGGGGTATGGCCCCATGAAATCGATAAACATTCTTTGCTGTTGCCCCATTGGAGGTCTGGCTGTTTTGTTGGAGGTTTTGCTGACTTTGCAAATTTCACAGTCCCTAACTACTTGTTGTACTTCGGTCGTCATAGATGGCCAATAGTAAAATTGCCGCAGCCTTGCGAGTGTCTTGTGAAATCCTCCGTGTCCAGCGGTGATGGCATGATGTGATCTCCAAACTAGGTCTGCGCGAAGCTCCACCGGAACCCAAAGTTTCCATGCCCGGTCATTGTTTACCACATCATGAGTACTAAAACCCACACGTTTGTACACCACGCCCTCGGATATCTGAGTGTCTGATATTTTCCCTGAATTTTCCTCGATCCGTTGTATCAACATTTTGTACTCCGGAGATTGAAACGCGGGCGACTTGTGGTCTAGCTGTAATTCCATGGAATCCGCTGCGGGTGTTTGAATTTCGTCCATGTGCACCCGTGAGAGTGCGTCGGGTACTACATTTAAAGCTCCCTTACGATGCTCTATTGTAAAATCGAATGCCTGTAATTTTAGACTCCATCGCGCTAGTCTCCCGGATAAATCCTTTTGGCTCATTAGCCATTTTAGACTAGCGTGATCTGTAACTACTTTAAACGGCATCCCTTCTACATATCGCCGCATAACATTCCAATTCGGTGATACTATAATTTCGCTGCGCTTTGTTTAGTTTCGCCGACACATACGCAATTGGGTGTTCCCCGCCGTCATCGTCAGTTTGAAATAAGACTCCCCCCATTCCCATTGTAGAGGCGTCGCATTGGATAGTGAACGGTTTCTTGAAATCTGGTGTGAGGAGCACGGGTGCTGACACCATGTTCACTTTCAATGCCTCGAACGCTTGTATCCCTCTTCACTCAACTCAAACTTCTTGAGTCGGTCTTTGTTAAACACTCGTGTAGAGGTGCTGCAATTTGTGCATAATTTTGAATAAAGCGCCGATACCACCCCGTCATTCCCAAGAATCTTCGCAGTTGTTTAGCGGAGGTAGGTAATGAAAATCCTGGATAGCTTTGATCTTTGACTGGTCTGTTTTTATGCATCCCCCACCTACGACATACCCCAAATATTTAGCCTGTTTGTAGCAGAATTTACTTTTCTACGTTGATGGTCAGTTTTGCCCGTTTTAGACAATCACTGACCTGTCGCAACATTTCCAAATGTTCTTCAAACGTCGGAGAGCACACCAGCAGGTCATCCAAATATACAAATACATTATCAGTAGCGCGGCTGGAATTACTTTGTCCATCAGCAGGCACATTCTCTGTGCAGCGTTACACAAGCCGAAGGGCATGACTGTAAATTGATATAAAGGTCTGCCGGGTACAGTAAATGCGGTTTTTTCTCTACTTTTGGCTTCCAGTGGGATCTGCCAAAAGCGTCTTTTAAATCAATTGCCGAAATATAATATGTTTCTTGCAGTCGACTTAACAGTCCCTCAATATGTGGCAAGGGAAATGCATCTTTAATCGTCCGTGAGTTTACCTTGCGCGCATCCAAACAAAGGCGGTTCTTTGTGCCCTTCTGCACTAAGGTCACTGGAGAACTCCAGCTACTGTTACTTTCTTCTATCACTCCTAGTCCAATCATTCTGTCTAGTTCTGCAAACACCAGCTGTTGTTTAGCTGGCGAAATTGGATAGTGACGCTGTTTAATGGGTAGATTTTCTTGTGTTACTTCGATGACATGTTCCTCTAAATCGGTTTTCCCCAGGCCCATGTCTGTACAAGATGGAAATGTACTAACTAAATTTTGTAATATTGCCTTTTGCTCCCTTGTCAGTTCATGCGGAGTATACGCTGTCTCTGTCTGGGTCGAAGTTTCTTTGTCTAACGTTTCTCTACCGCCAGTTCTGCAACCTGCGCTAAACGTTGCCCCGGCAACGGCAACCGAAATTCATCCCAGAACTCAATTCCAAAATAAAACTGTTGCTGCAAGGCTGGCACTATTAAAAACTCTAGCTCTTTTGTTTCCCCTTACCACTCTACAGGCAAGTGAATCATGCCGGTAACTTGAGTCTTTCCCCCGTTAGCAGTTTGTACGTCTTGTCTCTTCAACCTGCGCGCCTTATGTTGTCGCCCTTGTAAGAATCTCTCCGCCCCTCTTCCAATGCAATTAGCGCTAGCGCCAGTGTCAAGTAGTGCTCCCCGTCTTCTTTAGTCTTGGCGAACAGGCGGTTATCATCTTTTAGGCTGATCACTGAAGCTACAATCTTTTTCTTGGTTTTTCTTTCAGCTTCCTTATATTGGTGTAGATATTGAAGTTTGAATCGCGCTTGGCACCTGTCTCCTTCTGTTCCTCCGCGCTTCCGATAGAAGTCCGGTGGCTTGTTACAAGTGTAACATAGGTAGGTATGAAAAGGAGATGTACATTCTTTTCCGAAATCTTGTTCCCTCCTACTTGAAAAGTCGTTCCCCCCTGGCTTCCTCTTAAATGCGTTTCCTCGCCCAAACGATGCTCCTCCGTTGTTCTGAGGAGTACGGCTTTTTCGAAATGCCTCGACTTGATACTCATCGGTTTCGATGTCACCCACTGGGTCTTCGTGTCTCGTTTATCGATCTCTGTTTCAGATTTTCCTTCAAAATTCCTACGAAGTTATCTTCCGGAATTTTGTTCTTCAATTTGAATTGAAGATTATGCATGGCTGCAATAAAATCGTCAAAGCTCTCGTTGTACCCTTGGCGTCGTTCCATAAGTTCTTTAATAGTAACATAGTCATTGTCTGACGTAGAGAAAGCTTTAGTCATTTCGTTAGTCATGTCATAATATCCAAATTCAAAATCGTCAGCCCGGTCTTCCATCAACTGCCAGTACCATTTGGCTGCAGTACCACTCAGTAAGCAGTGAAATTCCTTATATATCTGATCAAATGTGTACCCGTGCATTTCCGTTAAGCGACTTACTCGGAACAGAAAACTCTCCACTGACATGCCCCTACTAGGCCCATCAAACTTAAGGTTCCATTTGTCCAGGCGTGTTGGTCGAGTGCCTGTATAGCTGCTAAGCTGTGTTTCGTTTTCTCGGGCGCTGGGATTAGGCTGGTTTTCCACGGCTACCTCCCTAGGACTCGGTATTCGTTGGTTTGCGGCTACTGATGTCTGTCTTGGTTGGCCCTGCCGCGCGGCTCCGTGTCTTTGAGGCGTCGAACTGACCTCTGGGTCTTCCCTGGGTATTGGGCTCTCTCTTGGCTGCACTGTGGACAGTTTGGCTACTTGGCGCCGCAGGCTGACTACTTCCTCCTGCATTTTGGCCATTCTCGTTGTCATGGTTGTCTTCATCTCGTTATTTGACACAATTAATGCTGAGAGCATTCGCTCTAGCCGATCATTGTCATCATTATATCTGGGTCTAGCTCCTTGGTTAGTCGGAAGAATACTGGACCGCCCTAATGGTGGCCCCAAGTCGAGTTGTTCCCCTCCTACAGCTCCTTCGGAATCGTCCATGATTACGCTGCTGCAATCTGCTAAACTCCCTAAGTTATTTAGTTTGCTATTAAAGCTTATCGACTGGTTGTTTTCGTCAACTGGCGATAAGCTAGCTCTTGCCGGTGTTTCTGTTCTGGTTTGTCTGGCTTCTCTCGCCGCCAGTGTTGATGCCCGGAAAGTCCTCAATGGAGGTAGATTAAGTGTAACCTTCTTCTTTTTCTTATCTCCTGCCATATGTTAAAAATATTGTAAATATATATACGCCCGACCACCCTGCCGTGTAATCGCGGTACTTATTTGTTTGCGTTTGTTATTAAACTTTTTGTGATAAGATATATATATATACGTGGTTGCGCGTTGTTGCTTTTGTTAAGTTATTTTTCGTTTTCGTGTGCTTCAATATTTTTTCTTGGCAGCAAAATTTTTTATGACGAATAAAAAATTGTGTAATTCAAAACGGGGTGCGCTGGTACTCCTGGTTAATGGTATGGGTCAAGAATCGTCCGAAATTAAGCCCCAAATAAAATTTCAAAAAGCTCCCTATTTAAGTGAATTCGCTGAATGGATTCAACTGCCCTCCACCGGAGTGATCAGTTCCTTCTGCGCCCACTTGACATCTTCCCGGGAAAACACAGTACATGGGACTGCTGCTCACCCACAGGAAGGTTTTGTCCGAACCCCCTCCCTCCGGTCGTCGGAAACAGGTAGACTCACTCACATGCAGACGGATGGAGCTTTATTCCAGACAGGCGAAAGGAATTGCCTCCCTGCTCCTCTCTCTCTGGACTCGAACCTTGCGAGCGACCTGGTTCTGTGCCTAGTACGACTGAATAGCGTTGGCCAGAGAGTCGTGGTAACCGTACAGACTCGAACCTTGCGAGAGACCTGGCATAGCCTAGTACAACTGAATAGCGTCGGCTGTACGGTTACGGTCTTTCCCCCACCCCCTTCAGTACTGGATCGACAAACGATGACGAACCGCTACCCCGACCGATGATGGCGGCTATATTATGGCGATGACTGGATACTATTAAGACCGGTCGGTGGTGCGCCGTTATTCGCTTGCGACCCTGCTCTTCCTGGACTCGAACCTTGCGAGCGACCTGGCGTAGCCTAGTACGACTGAATAGCGTCGGCCAGGAAGCGCAGCTAAGTTTATTTACGTTAAATATTTCAAAAATGGTCTGCACTTTTATAGAGAAGCTATTATGGTATTATTTCTTTTAACGAGGAACTATGGTTCAAATATTAAATTAGATATTTAAAATTAAAATAGGGTCCTCAAAGTCAAGTGCCAATTCTAAAACTACAAGTGTCGGATCGGCATGCATTCCGCTTCTGATACTATCTGTCTGTGAAGTTGGTGACTTTAAAAGGACATTCAGAAAAGTTATATTTGATGTGTATATTATAAATTCAGCAAAAAAATGTTATAAAAATTGTTACCTACTTTCCGACACCAAAGTGATCAGCTCTGAAAATAAGAAGAAATAAGAAAATAAGTTTTTGGCAATAAAGGATGCAAGGATATTGCCTAAGTTGGGCGCCATTTCTGTTACGTCGGTGGTGTCGTGGTGCCTCAGTCCTTGGAGGACATAGGGCTGAGGAAGTGGCCTTGGATAGCAGACACGATTTGTGCAGCTGAGCTCGCCGGATTTGGGTGGGTTCTTTGGACGCCACTATCCTCTCCAAACGTAATCAGAACAATTATGTACGTGCCTGAAAAATAGAAGAAATCGTTCGTCAGTCTGTCTTTCTGTCCACATTGCCCCGCAAGCAGATTTATGCTTGATTGTGAAAAACAATCGGGCTATGTTTTGGCCGTTTTCCCTCCCCATTCGCAAACTTCGTGCGCCGTTGGATCGTCGCGGGCCGTGCAATACGATCCCCTGTTGTTCATGTCGTTCGTCAAAAGTTATGTCATTTTCTTGACCCAGTCTTCCATTTGTACCACTGCCCCCTTTTAATAGGTTTCTACCAATGCATTTTTTGTGGGTTTAGGTTCACATTACAAGTTTATTAATAAGGTTGTTCAATTGTGTTTTGGACATTAAAGTGTGTAAAAAAAAAATGCGTGTGCTAGGGTTATTGATTAAACATGTGTAGTCAATCTTTACGTGAGTTAAAATTAACATGAATATAAGTTTTGATCTATAGTGTCATTAACGCGAATAAGATAAAAGGAGTAGTGTGTCAAAGATGTATGCTTAGACGTGGGTAAAAGGTAATAAATGAAAAAAATAAAAAAAGTGGTTTAAACTACTACTAACAAAAGGCTATTTAAATATAAAAATTATATTATAGATTCAAAGATCTGTGTTAGGTTAAAATATTTCTCCCAGTGGAGGTGTAGGTTTGCACATAAATATATAAGTTATGGCCAGCTATGGCCAGTAGGGGAGGGGTGTACCCCCTCAGGGATTACCTAATTATTGTGAACTCCATAAGCGATGAGAATAAGGATCTTCCCTCTGAGCTTGGTTCAGGATTGTCTGAGCTTGATTCAGGATTACTACGATTTTACTCTAAGAATAAACAGTAAGCGCTTCGTAACGTTACAATGGTTTATTTGATTAAAATATTCAAGTACTGCTCCAGTCGGGCTCTTCCATAAGATTGAATTTAACTTAGGTTCTAAGCGGCCGGGTGACCGATCCGCCACTCCAGAGTCCCGCGGCGTCAGCATATTTCGGGCCTGGCAGAGCGGCAGCAGAGCTGGCCGAGCAGCGGGAATCCGAGCCGTCAGCAATATTCAAGTGCGGCGGATATTGGGCAACCGCTGGCAGCGGACCGCTGGCAGCGGTTGTGTTGGCTCGCCCGATGCTAGCGCTGCAGTTTGACTCCGATTGGCCGGGGGTGAGGGGTGACGAGTGAAGGCGGTTCATAGGTCTAGCTGAGGCAGCTAACGGGTGGTCGTCGCACTTCCGTTGTTATTGTTGCTGTCGCTGCTAGAATGTAGATCTTGGGTGTTCTGCGAGGGGTGACGGGGAAGGGCGCTGGCCTGTGTTGCTGGCTGGTGTTGCTGGCTGGTGTTAACTCCTCCCCATCACAAAATCTGTGTCCCACAGATCAGTGGGCCTTGGCTGTAGACTCGCGAGAGCCCTGTGACTCCAGGTCCAAAGGGGGTCGTGTAGTTTGGGTATGCCTCTTGTCGATGTTATTTTTTCCAGACGCAATACATCGTTACCATGATGAATAGTGCTAAGGTTAATTCAGCTGAGAATGAGATTAAAATTCTGTTTGATAAGATAGACAACCTTTGAAGGTTTTCCATACTGAAATTGTGTACATATTTTAAAGACAGTTCATAACCCGAGGTCGTGATGTGGGACAGGACGGCCGGCATTGCCATCAGATGTGTCGATGAATAGCTGCTGTAGTTCCTGTTGCCAATTGTGACCGTTTCGTTGTCAAATTGGACGATGTATGAACCCTCCAGGTGATGACTTCCTGCCGAGTTGGTCACGGTTCCATTGAAGTTCGTGAGGAAAATAGTGCCATCCTCGATCAGTTGCACTATTTCTTGATCAGTTCTCAGGTATTCGCAGGTTGCCTGCCCTCCTTTCAGGAGGTTGGGGATACAACTGTCCTCCTTTAGCTTGTGTAAGTCAGTTTCTTGGCAAACCGTGGTGTTGCCGATGGACAAGCAGTTCCCAAGGACAGCATAGGTTTCCAGCTGGCTCATAGCCAGTTTGTTATATCGAAGTACGACTTGTTTTCCGTTTGATACCGTTGGATAAATCCACATCAACCGATATTTTTGGTTTACTACTTGAGGTATTGCCATTATGTAAAGGAGTGCCGTTCCGTTTGCCAAGATCGTTGGCCTGGAGAATTCGATCGCCTCTACGGCATTTTGGTATGGCAGGTTGTCTATTTCCGACAGTATCATATCAATCTCGTCGTGATCTAGTAAATTAGTGTTGACCACTCCGGTTTTGCCAGTTGGCAGGCTCTCATGATTTCGTTGACCTGATCTGCTACGATTATTGCCTTGTGCAGCACCGCCGTCGTGGTGTGGAGATCCCCGTCAATCGCATTAACTCTTCCTATGACTTCGTTGAGCTTTTCGAGCGACTCATGTGTTGCGTCGAAGAGTTTTGTATTGATTCGTATCTGTTGATTACTGTTCTTCGCCAGGCTGTCCTCCGCCCTCAGGATCGCATCCCAATCCGACTTATCCGGTGAACCCGCGACCCATTTCCAAGCCGACCCTAGCCAATCGATGGAGCGCGGCTTGCGTACCGGAGCGCTAGTCATCCTTGAAATAGCCTCCGATGCATGCTGAAGGTAATAGCCGGCCAGAGTGTGGATTCTCTGGTCGGCGATTATCGCTGTCTCGCCGGCTATCTCGTTGATGGTGTGCTGCATGTGACTTAAATCGATGATGTGAGCAAGTTTAAAAACCCGCTGGTGCGCCAAACGGTGCCTTGTTGTAGGGGATAATCGGTGCGTCATACCTGAAGATATGAAAGGCCGTCGCTATGTGGACCGCGGACACACTTGTAGTGCCCGAAGGAGGTTAAATGTACATGAAATAGTAAATACTTATGATTAAATGTTTAAAATGTGGTTGCAAAAGTGTTTCTTTGTGTGCGACCCTTAATTTAATTTATGCCGCTTCGCTTAATTTAGGTTTTACAATTTGTAGTCGTGTTTTAGTTTGTGGGAGCTTGTACCTAAGAGGTTGTGAAACGTTTAATCTCCACCTCCCTTATAGTTGTGTTGGTTCTGTGTTAAGAAATGGTCATCGTTTTTCGTTACCAGTCTGCTATCTTCTTGCAGCGGCTTCCTTAGGAAATACTATACGAGAATGCTTAATGGACGCATTTAGTAGAGGGAAAAACTTCGGGAAGGAAAAATAATAAAAAAGAAAAACGTATCGAATGGCAATGGCCTAAGAATTTTAAGTGCCTACAATTCAACTTCTCAAGTGGGACTTGTGGATGATTTTCCCCGACCTAGTTTTGACAGTGACTTTTCGATCCTCTTGAACCTCTTCTGCCTTGAAACGTTGTTTTTCTTTTGTTTTTATTTGCTTGTTGGCTACGTATACCCTTTCACCCTGATCATAAGAAATAGGATCGCTCCTATTTTTATTACGCCTATTGTTGGTTACATCTTGGTTTTGTTTGATTAGACCCCTTACATCCTCCAAAACTTTTTGTTTGAAATCGGACAAGCCCTGATAGTTTATTCTTGAAGTGCGATCGAGGAAAATGTCAACGGGTTTTTCTTTGTTACCGAATGGTAGGAGTTGTTGTACCTATCTACTGCAATTGGTACCAATTCGGTAACTTTGAAGGTTGGATTCTCGGCTTTCAAACATCGGTATATTTCCGAAAAAGTAGAGTGAAATTTTTCTACCTGACCGTTAACCTCGCTTTTCTGCGTTGGCGTATAATACAACTCGATCTCCAAAGTTCTCAAATAGTTTAAAACCGTTGGACATAAAGACCTCTCATTGTCGGACACTATCATTCTAGGCACCGTGAAATAGTGAAGGGCCTCTAGCAACGTTTCGCGAAGGTGGACTGCGGACTTTGACTGTAAGGTGAAGAGTTTAGCGAACTTTGAAAATTTGTCGATGATGCTCAGATATAACTTCTTTTCCAAAGTGAAAACATCGATGTGAAGTATTTCACACGGGTATTCGGGTATAGGAGTCGGCTGTAATGCTGGTTTATTTGGGTGCCTATCATACTTGTGCAGCTTACACGTGGCGCAAGTTGCCAGTTGGGCACGGAGGATGCTTGCCATCCTAGGGAAATAAAATTTTCCAATATCTGAATGCGGACTTCCCTTGGACCTCTGTGAGCCCTGCGATGCTCTTTTCGATAATATCGCAAATCTGTTCCCTGTCTGTGACATCCTCAATTAGGCGTTGCGCTATACGAATCTTGTATAGCTTAAAATGTTGGGAGCAACAGGTTTGGAGGAATTGCAAGTAAGCATCGGGGATCTTGATCCCATTTATTATCGTAGGCTTCAGATATTTCTCCAGCGAAATTACAAGGTTCGACAAGGTGTGGGTGTTAATTGGTGACGGACGTGCCCCGGATGTGGGTGTTCACACGAATAATCGGAAAGGCTTGGGTCAAAATGAGCTGATTTCGGTAAACGTTGATTGGAACCTCAACGTGGGGAATCAGATCTGAGGCGTCTTGAAGTGCGCTGTGCACTGTTGCTACGGAATCCGCTTCTGAAGCTGTAGCTGTGTTTGAGCCCAAGTGATTTACTTGCGTAGTGATGCGAGAAAGAGCATCGGCCACTATATTGGACTTCCTGGCTTGTAAATTAGCTCGCAGTTGTATTCTTCGATACGAGACTTCCAACGCTTGAGTTTAGCATTGTAATTTCTATTTCCCAACGCGAATGTTAATGGTTGATGATCGGTGTAGATTTTAACAGATCCCGCCCCGTACAAATATGAGCGAAGATTATCCAACGCCCAAACTAGCGCGAGCATCTCTTTCTCGTTGGTGGCGTAGGCCTCTTCTGTTCGGTTTAGCGATCGGGAGATGTAAGCGATTGGCCTATCTTTGCCGGAATCGACCTGAGACAGAACTGCCCTATGGCGAAATTAGATGCATCGGTGGTCAAATGGAAGGGTTTGGAAAAATCTGGGAAAGCTAGTACTTCTAACGACGAAAGAATTGTTTTTAGATGCTCAAAAGCTTGCAAGGCCTGTTCGTCCAATTCAATAGGGATGCGTTTTGATTGGTTCGCCTTGACTTTTGAAAATTCGCCTCGTGTCAAATTCGTGAGAGGCTTGGCGAGCTTAGCATAGTCCCGAATGAACTTCCTATAGTATGACGTCATGCCTAGAAAACTCTTGAGTTCTTTGACGGTTGTGGGGGCCTTCATTTCTGTGATGGCCTGCACCTTTTCTCGTCCGCTCTTATACCGTCAGAAGTGACGACGTACCCCAAGAATTCAACTTGCGTTGACAAAACTGTGTCTTCTCCAAATTTACTTGAAGCCTAGCCTTTTAAGCTTGTCAAAATCACCCGAAGATTCCGCCAATGGCTCTCCAAATCTTTGCTAAAGACAATTATATCGTCGATATAGACGTAGCATATCTTGCCGATATGCTCCCCTCAGAACATCGTCAATCATGCGCTGGAAAATTGCAGGGCGTTCTTCAACCCGAATGGAAGACGGAGGAATTCGTATTTCCCGTTAAGGGTAGAAAATGCAGTTTTAGCAATGTCCGATTCCTTCATGTGGATTTGGTGAAATCCTGATGTCAAATCAAGTGTTGTAAAATACTTAGCATCGCCAAGGCTAGCTAGAGTTGAGTTAATGTCTGGAATTGGGTAAGTATCGGAAATTGTATTGGCGTTCAATCGTTTGAAATCGATTACCATGCGATATTGCTTCTCCCCGTTGGGCTTGGGTTTTTGGGACTACCCAGACTGGGGAATTGTAAGGGCTTTTGAACGCCGGATTATGCCCTCATTCAGAAGTTCTTCGATTTGTCTTTCCACTTCCCCCCTCATACTAGCTGGGTATGGGTAACTTTTGGTATAAACGGCGTCTTCTGTCTTGGTGCGTATTTCTGCCCTTACGCTGGTGTCTATCGACTCGCCGGGTGACAATGGTTCGAAAATTCCCGAGAACTCATTGATCAACGCGGTCAACGTATGCTTCACCCCCTCCGGGTGCTCAGCGTTGAGCAGATGATGGAGTAAAGAAAACACATTGAATGATTTCTTTAGAAGAAGGGGTATCTCCACGTTGGGAGATATGACCAAGCGGTGATTTCGTCTGTCTACAAGGGCTCCCAAGCGTTTGAGAGTGTCATCCCCGATAATACCGTCGAAGGAGGTCAAACCCGGGAGAACGAAAAAGGAATAGTTATGTCATTACCGAGGGGTTTAAAAATGGACCCTGGAGATGGTGCGTGATTTTGACGCCTCCCGCAGGGGATTGGACATTGAAGGGATTGGGAATTGGGACGGAGCCGGCTGCTAACCTGGGGCTTACGAAATTTTGGTTTGCGCCGGTGTCAATAAGAAATTGTAATTTAGCCCCGTCCTTGGTTTCATACTCTAGGTATGGAACACTGGAGAGGCACCTGTCATAAAATTTGCCTCCCCGTCGCTTGCACAGCTTACTTCCTCCTCAGGGGAATCCTGACTTATCTCCTGAGGCGCGCTCTGAAGTTCATGAGCTTCGCCCTGTTGGACAGGATCTTTGTAATAGTCTTGCTGCGGTTCAGGGTAGTAATCGCCTGAAGCGGAACTCGACGGGGATGCGGTTGGTTCGATATGGTAGAGTCTTTGAGCTTTGCGGAAAGGATTCAAGTTAGAATTGGCACTCGGACTTCGTTTAAACGTTTGAGCGGACTCGTCTTGCCGTGGGGCAAACCCTGACCTGTAACTTTGGCCGGATTGGTTGGGCTCATGCTTAATAGCTAATCTCGGACCCTGAAACCTCTGCATACTCTGAGTGCTCCTGTCTGGGTTGTAGTTATAGTTGGGGTTCATTTGAGGCCTGGGATTGTATTGTTGTGGAGGAGGGAACCTCTGCGAGCTCATCGGACGATAAGTTGGGGTAAAATTCTGTTTGAATGAGGGACCCGGTTGCGTCATGTTTCTGGGGCCCACATTCTGCAACTCCAAACAAAGGGAGAATGCTTCCGGTAAATCCTTGGGTCTGCGAATTACTAACAACCTGGAAGCGTCACCGTTAAGTCCCCTTATGAAAACATCTAACGCCTTACCCCTTTGGGCGTCAATCAAAGCATTCATCACCTCTCCCGGGTGGTTTGCACCTTTAGCCTATTCGAGATGAGTGAGATGTGATTATTAATCTGCATATAGAAATCTTCTACCTTCCTGTTGCCCTGTGTCATCTGGCTTAGCTCGTATTCCAAGGTACGGACGTCTCGTTTGTCGGCATAGAGCAATGCCAAAATTCGCTTGACCTCTGGCCAGTCGTCGTCCTTTATGTTATAAGAAATAAGAGCCAAATCAGCATTTCCCTAATCTTTTGCCTAATGTGCACGAGGATGGACCTGTATAAGGGCTTTTCTTTAACGAGTTGATAGTCATCCACTATGGACTGCGCCCTATTAACCCATGAAATGTACCTGTCGGCCTCGCCTTCAAATATCTGGAGTTCTTTGACACAATCCGGTAAGATTGAAGCTTCCTTCAAATCGTACTCGTTGCGCGGGCGCGTTAGTGGCAACGGAATTTCCGCCACGGGGTTGCGTCGTTGATAGTCAGTTTCTAAGGTACCGATTCTAGCCCCGGTCTTCCTGATCTCCTCTTTCATTGCTACAATTTGAGTATTCAATGCCCCGATTGTATTGTTCAACTGGCTTAACACTTCCTTCATTTCCTCCATTTTACCCTCAATTTTCTGAACTCGAAATGCAAAACAAATTGTGTCTCTCGCTAGCCGCAAGAAGATAGTAGATTTTAGATTTTAATTAAATTGGATTTTTTTATTTTGAAATTTTTGTAAATTTTTCAGTTACTTGCTCGGTTTTCTGATCAACTATAGGGTGATGTAGGAAAAATAAATCGTTTCACTCACCCTTTGGTATCGATCGCTCTTGTGTGCTCTTGTTGGTGTTGGTGTTGATGTCGTTGACGTTGAAATCTTACAGGATTCTGGAAATAAAACGTAATTAGTTTCTGATTTTAATTTGTTATTTTTTCCCATTTTTTCCGTTTCATTGCGTTGTATGACTAATGTGATTTAATGCAGGGCACACAAATCAGTGTGTCTAGTCTACTTATTTCTAATTTTCAGCCTGTTATTTCGGTACTGGGCACGGTGGTTCGTATTTATCCGTTTTGGCATTTCGCCTACTAAGGTACGAATTTACACACAATCCACTAGGCAACCTTTTCCGAATGCATTCCACATTCTTTGGCCTTTCTAGCAGACTGCCGCACACCACTTTTTCATTCATGAACAAAACACTACACTTTATTTTTTATAGTTGCAACATTTTTCGCTCGCGAATTAGCTACCCACTATGTGCGTGGACTAATCGCCGCAGCGTGTCGTCGCTTCTTGTTTTTTTTATTACGAATTTTTGCGCCCGTGAGGAATGCTTGCTCTGAAAGGCAGCATCCCCACCGCGGCGGGTCATTGTATTTCACTCTGGCTTGTTTTTTTCATTCTTGGATTTTATTTCACTCATACTTCTTGCCCTAATCTTTTGAATTTCTATATATTTTTTTTTTTTTTTTTTACTTTACTTGTTACTCTTGCCATAATTTTTTGCACTTTGGGCTTTATTTTGTTCTGCATTATTCACTTGTCACACACAACGGAACACAAAAAAAGGGAAAAATTTGTTCTACTTGCACCGAACTACGGCACGCAAAAGGAAAAATTGTTAATTTTGGGAGTGCATTGGAAAATGCATTGGTTCTCTCACTTTTGTGAGATCTGCTCGGGCGCCAGTTATGGCCAGCTATGGCCAGTAGGGGAGGGGTGTACCCCCTCAGGGATTACCTAATTATTGTGAACTCCATAAGCGATGAGAATAAGGATCTTCCCTCTGAGCTTGGTTCAGGATTGTCTGAGCTTGATTCAGGATTACTACGATTTTACTCTAAGAATAAACAGTAAGCGCTTCGTAACGTTACAATGGTTTATTTGATTAAAATATTCAAGTACTGCTCCAGTCGGGCTCTTCCATAAGATTGAATTTAACTTAGGTTCTAAGCGGCCGGGTGACCGATCCGCCACTCCAGAGTCCCGCGGCGTCAGCATATTTCGGGCCTGGCAGAGCGGCAGCAGAGCTGGCCGAGCAGCGGGAATCCGAGCCGTCAGCAATATTCAAGTGCGGCGGATATTGGGCAACCGCTGGCAGCGGACCGCTGGCACCGCTGTGTTGGCTCGCCCGATGCTAGCGCTGCAGTTTGACTCCGATTGGCCGGGGTGAGGGGTGACGAGTGAAGGCGGTTCCTAGGTCTAGCTGAGGCAGCTAACGGGTGGTCGTCGCACTTCCGTTGTTATTGTTGCTGTCGCTGCTAGAATGTAGATCTTGGGTGTTCTGCGAGGGGGTGACGGGGAAGGGGCGCTGGCCTGTGTTGCTGGCTGGTGTTGCTGGCTGGTGTTAACTTATATATATATATATGGGCATGTTGAGTGGTTAGGAATCTGGGTTCCGTAGAGCTTACCCTCTTTAAAGGTCCAACGACGAGAGATCTCCCGGTCGAATCCTGGGCTGTAGTATTTGGGTTAACATATATTGATATTTATGTGCATGGGTAAATGTGGGTTTTTAAATAGTAACATATTACACAAAAAACTTAGAGAAAAATAGATATATAAAAAACTAAGAAGCTCGGGTAGCGGAGTGACCGGTGGTCATTCGACGAGGGTGTCGTCTTCACTTTGTTTCACTTGTTGGAGGGTAGAGGGACGGATGTACATTGGTATGCGCACTTGTATATATATATATATATATATTCATGTTTAGATGGAGTCAGTATCTACTGCTTAAGTATGGACTGAGGCATGGGGATCCGAAGACAAGCCGACACAATCACCAGTGTAAGTTTGTGGGGCTGGATTTTCACTACACGGAAACTATTTTTGTTTGAGTTAGTTTTATGCATTTATTGATTTGGATTTGTTTACATAGTTAAGTTGGTCTATTTCCTTAGTAAGTTTTCTTCTTTTAAAGTTTAATTTATAATGTTTATGGGTGGTCTTAAATGTTTTAAGTTATATTATTGTGGCCACTTCCGGGACATCCTTCGGGTGGTTACTTGTGGTCGCCGGACCAGTTGTTTGCTAGGCACACGACTTTCTCTAGTTCGTGTCGACGGTCACGATTTCCTGGATCGCCTTCTTGTATGTGCTAAGTCCTTTTAGCAGTAGTCTAATGAGCATCATTCCAGCCGTGAACATCAGTACTTTGTAAACCTGTACAATTTCATCTTTATGGTCGACAACTTCTATATTGTTAATGACGTTGGCCGTGCTATCGTCCACCTTGGAAGTCTTGGAGCCCATAGTCCTTGAAGTCTTAGGTGCAGGGTCTTTGATGTTACTATTGCACTCCGAACTGACGTGTTTTTTTTTTCTCTTGTTAGGACCGTTGGTGGTTTTCCGAACTAGGGACGAGGCGCGTGTTTAGTGATCTCCACGAAGGCTTGCTGGTTTTGACTTGCTTGGTACTGGTAAACCGGGGTCTTTTATACCAAAGACTGTGTCAACTTTGCCTAGGAATCACCGGAATAGAACACAAAAGTGTTCCCAGTTAGAGTCATCAATTCCCCTCTTTTCTCCTATTGGCTAGGGTTAAATTCGGGTCGTCTTTGTTCTAACTTTTGACAATTCCGCAAAATCAGCAGTGTTGGGTTGCTTGTGATTGCATGGCCTAATTTGGCGCGTTTGGCGGTGTCATTTGCCAGAGCCAAATTCTGGTGCAATCTTGCCAGTGATTCTCTATGGAACCAGCGTATTGGCAACTCTTGGTTCTCTTTCGTGTTACCCGTGGGAATCACGTCGCCCTAACCGGCGTACGTAACAAGCCGAAGATGCAGGCGGTGGCTCCTGCTCTCGCAGCGGAGAAGCCCACCTGCTCCAAGGCAACACAGGGCACGGCTGCGACAAAGCCACAGAGTACCGCTGATGGTACAATTCGGGCCGGTGGAGAGGCTAGCGGCACCACAGTTGCCCAAGAGCCCGTGCCACCCACGAAAATCATGCGCCCTCCGCTCCACGGGCGCATCACGCGCGGAACAGGGCGCATAAACAAGGGTGTGAGGCGCACACCTGAGGAGGAGGCCCTTCTGAGCACGAACCGAGGCCGGAAGATGGCGGCCAGGGGCCGCAAGAGGGCCGGAACACCCGGAGACACCTTAGATGTCTCCAAGCAAACCTCCACCACACAAAGGCCGCGTCTGACGTCCTCTGTGAGAGGTTTGCTACAATGGACATAGCATTTATCCAGGAACCATGGGTAAATGCCGGACAAGTCCTGGGGCTAAGCACCCCATCTAGTAAGCTGCAAACGGCCAACCTCGCCCTAGAGCGGCTTTGTTAACAAACAAAAATCTAACGTTTGTTCCCCTATCACAGTTCATCACTGAGGACCTGGTGGCGGTTTGGGTTAAAATACCAACTGTCCATGGCGAGCAAGAGGCAGTGCTGGCCTCTGCCTATCTACCCGGCGACACTGACGATGTGCCTCCGGCGGCTACCTGTGCCCTGGTAGAGCACTGCCAGAGAAACCGGCTCCGGTGAATAATTGCTTGCGATGCCAATGCGCATCACACGGTCTGGGGGAGCAGCAACATCAACAAAAGAGGTGAGAACCTTCTTGAGTACATTATTAGTAATAACATAGGTTTACTAAATCAGGGCAGCGAGCCTTCATTTATCAATGCAATTAGAGAGGAAGTCCTCGACCTAACTCTCTGTAGTTTGAATATGTTGACCGTTGTCTCAAACTGGCACTTTGCGAATGAGATCACTATGTCAGATCACCAGCACATCAGATTTGATATAGGAGGTGCCCTGCAATGTAGCCTAGTTACTAAAAATCCCAAAAACACAAACTGGGATCTTATCTGTTTTGAACTTGAGCAATCCAGAGACTGCTCCACCCGTCCGATATTAACCATAGACGAGTAAGAGCGTGAGGCTACTGTGCTTCATACAAACATTGAATCGGCATATCACGTCAGCTGCGAACAAAAAGTTCGTAAGATCAGTCGGTCTGTTCCCTGGTGGAACAAGAGCCTTGACGATCTAAAACAAGCTGCGCGAAGGCTCTTCAATAAGGCGAGGAAAGGGAAGGCCACTTGGGATTCCTACAAATCCGCCTTATCTCTATACAACAAAGAGCTGAGATGGTCAAAACGGGCTATGTGGCGCCAACACTGCGGGCAGATTTCAACTCTCCCGGAAGCTGTTAGGCTACAAAAAGTCTCTCCAAGGACCACTCAAACGGCATTTGTACGTTGAAAAAACCAGATGGAACCCACACAAACAACCCAAAGGAAACGAGTAGTCTACTCCTAAATACTCACTTTCCTGGGTGCGTGGCCATGGAGCAACCCATCTCAGAAAGTGAGGCACCAACCTACCTCTCTGGGATTGGAGAATGCCCACACCTGCGCGTGGCTATTGTGGCAGACTCCAATGGGGCTGAAAGAAGGAACCCCTATCTATCAGAACGTATTGGAAACATGCCCTTTAGACTGTTTCATCAAAATAGCGTACAATGGGCCATACAAAGTTTTAGCCCATACAAATCCCCTGGACCAGATGGAATTTATCCATGCCTATTGCAGCGGGGACTGCACCAATTAGCACTCCCCCTGGTCCGTCTATTCCGAGCTAGTCTCGTGCTTGGACACATACCAAGCAAATGGGCTAAAGTAAAAGTTGTGTTTATTCCAAAGGTAGGAAAGGAAGATTCCCAATTGCCTAAATCCTATAGACCATTTAGTCTTAGCTTCTTCCTTCTTAAAACTATGGAAAAGATAGTTGACCAGCACATCAGGGAAGTGAACCTCAAGCATCTTCCAATATGCGTACCAAACTGGTAAATCAACTGAGACTGCCATCCATTGCCTTACAACAGTCATTGAAAAGGCTATTGGCTCTCAACAGATAGCACTAGGTGCCTTTCTAGACATCTCAGGAGCTTTTGACAACACGTCATACGAGGCTATCCGTGCCTCTCTTGTAAGTAAAAATGTCGCCACACCCATTATTAGGTGGATTCTGGAAATGCTCAAATCCAGAATCATAACTGTAGACCTAGGAGGAACCATGACCTCAATCACAGCCACAAGGGGATGCCCTCAAGGGGGAGTACTCTTTCCTCTCTTGTGGACTCTGGTCATAGACGAGCTACTGTTTGAGCTCAACAACCTAGGGTTCCCCACTCAGGGTTACGCGGACGATCTAGTCATCTATATAGTGGGCTGGCATGAGCAAACCATCTCGGATCGCATGCAGCAAGCCCTCAATATAGCCAATAGATGGTGTCAGCATAAAGGACTATCCATTAACCCGTCTAAAACTGTTCTAGTTCCATTTACCAGGAAAAGGTCTCTCTCTCTGACAAGACCATCCCAAAATGGATCAACCATTGACTTTTCGGTTGAAGCTAACTACCTGGGAGTTATACTTGACTCCAAGCTCAACTGGAACTCACACCTTGAAAAGACCATTAACAAAGCCACTCGAGCATATTTTGCTTGCAATAGGCTTTTCGGTAGAACATGGGGCCTAAGTCCCAAAATGATCTATTGGTCTTATAACACTGTGGTAAAACCGATCATAACCTATGCATCTCTTGCTTGGTGGACGAAATCTACCCAGAAGACAGCTGCGGCTGCACTTACCAAAATACAACGACTGGTCTGCATAGGCATCACTGGAGCCATCCGGACATGCCCCACTGCAGCACTCATAACTGGCATACCCCCTCTACCCATCACCCTGAAAAAGGAGGCCTGCCTGGGGGCACTTCGCCTCCAAAACATCACCTATATAAAAAGTGGTGATCTAACTGGGCATCTACGGGTACTCGAACCCCTAATAAACGAGCCCATTCTGCGTATAACTGAAGAGCAGAAACCAAAACTTGTTTTCCACAGAAACTTCTCTGTAGTCCTGTACACCAGACACTACTGGACAACAAAATCAATATCTCTGCCCAGTGGATCACAAACTGGTATTTTCGGACCAAGGTTCAACAAATCCATAGCCATGGGAAAGTCCCCAACCATCTTCCAACCAGAGATACACGCCATAGAAATATGTGCTCGTAAATGTCTTCGCAGGAATATGCAAGGCGCACGGATTTACATCTTCTCTGACAGTCAGGCGGCGCTCATAGCGCTAAGATCTTTTACGATCACCTCCAGACTTGTAGAAAACTGTTTCCAGCAGCTGAACGCCCTTGCCTCCAAAAACACCTTAACGGTGGGCTGGGTGCCAGGGCATGAAGGCCATATAGGAAACGAGTTGGCAGACTCCCTAGCAAAACGCGGAGCGATGACACCACTGTTCCACCTGAACCATTTTGTGGACTTTCGATAGGACACAAAAGGGAACTGGTCAGGAAATGGGAGGAAAAGGAAATAAATCGCCACTGGACCGACAGTGCAGGGCTGAGACAAACCAAACAATTTCTCGTCCCCCAGATGTCGCGATCCAAACGCATCATCAATCTAAAAAAGAGTGAGATTCGCACTCTAGCAGGCTACCTAACAGGTCACTGCAACCTACGGTATCACCTTAAGAAACTAAAAAAAACTTTCAGAAATCGACACATGTAGATTCTGTGAGCTGGAGCCAGAAACATCAGAACATTTTCTATGTGAATGCCCCTCACTAATCAGACGTCGACTCCAAGAACTAGAAGGTGAACTTACCCCCCCCTACAGGATTTGGGAAGAGATAGACCTCGCCAAAGTGCTCTCCTTTATCAGAAGCCTAGGAATAGCGGCTCTACCTTAATCCTACAGGCCGGCACAAAAGACCTAACATCTGGTCGCGGTGGAATAAGGCCCTAGTAACAATAATAATATGTTTTAATACGATATCTTAAAAATTAGGGAAAATCTGACCATTTGGCCCGATAATTCCTTTGACAGCTATATGATATAGTGGACAGATCTGCCCGTTCCGACTTCTATACTTTATGCAACAAAAATAAGTTTATCTGCCAAGATTCATTCAGATAGCTCAAGCTCGTCAGCTTGCTGATAAATCAAACTGGTTTTATCGATCAAGCAGAGCTGAACTTAACAGGAAGCTGATCAGCTCAGCACTTTCAAGCAAACAAAGTGTTTTTTGTTCGAGCTTAATAAGCTCAGCAATAAGTTCCGATTTCAGCTGCTAGTGTGCGCTTGGCCTTAGAGTGGACAATTCCGCTGAATTTGTCCCAGTTTGTTTTGCGGGGGTTGCACCAAGAGCTCAAAAAAGATATACCTATGATCTGAAAAAGAATGTTGTAATGACACCATCAATTTTTCCACCCTATAATGGCTGTGTTCTATCATTAATGTGAGGTCTAATACCTCCTCCCAACCTCGAAAATCCTCTGTACTCGGAAATATGAAGGTCGGTGTGTTATCTCTGTTACATATTGTAGCGTTGAGACAGATAATATAATAAACTAGCGGACCCGGCGAACTTTGTCTCGCCCTAATTCGACGCCATTATATAACCCCAGGGTAATAGTCAAACACTGCATTTCTTTATTTAGTATAGAGCGATATGATATACTATGTTTTTTGTTTTATTTTCCGGCGCAAAACAAACAATGAAGACGGCTTACCAACACGCGAACATGCAACGTACAGCTGGCCGTGCAAAAAACAGGGAAATTCTAGATTTATCCCGCAGACTTCTAACGATTGGCCTTGCGATTTGTTGATTGTCATCGCAAATGCCAATCGGACGGGGAACTGAATCCTCTTGAATTGGAATGGTAGATCAGTTGGAATAATCGGAATTCGTGGTATAAGGACTACCTCTCCTTTAAATGTTCCCTTGATGATCGTCGCCTGAATCACGTTATTAATCAGTTTCTTGACGGACAACCGCGTTCCGTTGCACAATCCCGGATGATTTAGATTCCGCAGCATTATAATAATTGATCCCACTTTCAGTTGCAAATTATGCGGTGGAGTTCCTGGCACATCTAGCGAGTTCAAAATTCTGTCGGATAGTTCGTCGCTTCATCCTCGTCGGTCACGCTGTCAACGGATCTGTATGAATGCAGTTCTCCATCGATTTGATTTTGAATAATGTAATTCAAATTACCTACGTCCTTGTTCTTCGCTGCTAGTATTGCCCGTTCACTAATCCAGTCGATATTTTTATAATTTTGCGCAATGTCGGGAAACACTTTGTTAATGAGTTCCTCCTTTGACGATGTGAACAGGCAAAAATTTGCCGGAAACGATATTGATCCAGTCGAAACATCAACAGGAATTTCGCCATTGCCAAGTGCCAGCAGTTGTCTCGAGAATTCAGCAGCGGACGGGTCAATCTGCAATGTGACTCATGTTCGTGGTTAATTTCAGCTTTTGACATATCTCCACAATGAAGACGATTTAAGGCATGCATTAACTTCATCGGCAGCCGTAGATTTCAGGATGACGGGAAGCGTTTGACGAAAATCTCCGGACAGCAATATCAAAGACCCACCAAATAGTTTCGAACCACCGCGTAAATCTTTCATCGTTCGGTCAACTGCCTCCAAAGCTCGCTTATGCGCCATCGTGCATTCATCCCAAATGATGATTTTGCATTCTCGCATCAATTTCGCTGTCGCCGAATTCTTGCTTATTGTGCATGTTGGCTTGTCAACCGTGAGAAGATTCATGGGCAGCTTCAAAGCGGAATGTGCAGTTCGACCGCCTTCCAACAACGTGGCAGCAATGCCAGATGATCTTGGTCGAATCGTTGCCAGAATCAACGAAATGACAAATGTCTTGCCTGTCCCACCAGGAGCATCGAGAAAGTATAAGCCTCCCGATCCATCGTCAACAACCTTCATTATCGAATCCTACACGTTCTTCTGCTCGGCATTTAAAAACGGCATACATGTCGACACAGTACTGCTGAAACAAACGGCGGTATCTCAACAGATGATTGTCAACATCTAGTCGAATCATCAATCGACATGCATAAAAATTCATTGAGCTGACTTTCTTATTCGTTTCTTCTCCTGTAATATGAATACGAATTTACGTGCAGAATGAAAAAGAAGTGATTAAACATACCTGTCGTTGGATTGACCATCTTTATGTTGAAGTGATAGCCATCTTCTCCACGAAAGAACATCAACGGATATTGAAGTGCATCATATGACCGATGAGTCTCATAAACGCGTTGCAATTGTCCATCATCCCGACGCTTGAGAACAATATCGCGTGATTCCACATTTTCGCCAACAATCACCACTGCGACTTCATTGATAGTGGACGCATTGAATTGTCTTGAATGGCTTCCTGCATGTCTTTTATGATTTTGTGGTCGTCAGAATGCATTGTATCCAAAGCTGTTTTGAACAATCTGACCAATTCATTACACTCATGAAGAAGATTTTGCAATTGTTGTATTATTTCACGTTTAGTTGCAGTGAAAATTGCACAACGCTGATTAAGTTCAACTGCCGAATCACCAACGAAATAGATCTGAAGGAATTTATGATCTTTGTTTGGTGGTGGTAACAAAGCGCCCGCTCGATGGTGAATTTGCCCTTGAATCTGAATTTTGTGATGCAATTTCGTGAAAAATTATAGTTGTTCATGTTGATAAAGAGTGACGCTATTACCTTATAACTCGGATTGTAGCCTGGTTGTTGAACAACCTCTGCTCCAAATGACGTCATTTGAAAACATCCGTTATATTTTGTGCGTGCAACAGGAAATGGTTTGATTTGCTTGTATTTCCATATAGAAGCGAATACAATGGCTCTGGTGGATGAGTCAAAACCGGCAATTTTACCTTGCCACCTGCGCAACATAAGCCAGGAGCTTCCAATCGAAACTTCAGTGCATTGCAGTGCTGACATACCACAGACAATGAACCGATAACAACGCAGCTATGGTCTTTGTAGGACGTTGAGAAATTGTATGCAAATGCAGCGCGATTCAAGTCTGTTCTTGGTACTCTTTGTGTAGAGCGAATCTGTGCTAAACGGGTTTGTCTCGATTCATTTCTTTCTGCACGTTCGTCTTGCGTTTGACTTTCATGGACATTCCGACTATATGTTGCTCGACGTGTACGTCGTCCAATGTTTGGCCGTCTTATAGCAGGCATTATTCCTACAAATCACAGGAAGAAATTAAACAAATCCGGACGTCTGATAAAAACGAATAAGAAACCGAATAATATTGAAACGATTTGTTTTTACTTTGACATATATTTCGATACACTACTGTTTTATATAATTTGATATTTTAATTATCTGTTTTTCACCATTACTCTGGAGGATTTTCCAAAAATTTAATTACGTTCTGACCTTCTCCTGTTAATTACCTACAACTGAAAAAAAATTGAACCAAATCGGCCCAGCCGTTCTCCAGTAGTTTGTTACGACACATTTGTTGGGCTCCATTTTTATATATATAGATAGATAGAAGAGAGACTCACCTCGATCATTTGTTTCTGTACTTCGGTATCCGAGCACTAGGGTCGTCTTGGTGTCGTCCGCCCATTCCATCAGCTCGATGACCGGTTCAGGCGGAGCCGGCTCATCGTTGGCCATATATACTGAGGCGATAGCTATCCCAATCCCGTCTGAGGTCTTGAATCTGCCAACTGCCATATCCGATGTGTTGAGATTGGAACAAAGAAAAGCATTAAAATAGCTCTTTATTACTATACCTGATCTCGTCCTAACCGTTGAGCTCGAGTAAAGTATTGTGTATCCTGGGAGCTTCAGGCCAGAGACTTGCTCGACCCTAGTCCAAGGCTCCTGTATAAGGACGATGTGAGATTCGCTGAAGCTTGCGAGCTGTGCTTCAGATTAATCTGCACGACTTTCGGCATCGATGTTAACGGGGGTGGAGTCGAGGCATTTGCCGTCGATGACGATGTCGTCTAACAACTTGTTAGTGACATTGACCTCTTCCAGTATCTTTTCCGGTTCGGCAAGAAGACCCTGATCTTTACCTTCCTAATTTCTCTTGGACGTTAATGATGCACTACGGTCAGTACACACAAGTGGCCCTTTAAAACCAAGCCCGTGCTTGTTAGGGTTAGTTGTTAATAGACGCGAAAGAAAAGTATAGGTAAAAATAATGCGATTAAATATAAACTACTATCAGGCAGCTCGATTGCTATCTTGCATGTGTACTAAGTGGGTTAAGATTAATGTTTTTAGTTTAGGAAGGCTATCTACAGATGAGGTAATTTTGTACAAATCATTATAGTTTGCACATAATACTCTAAAGGGTTCATGCATTTCATACGATGTTCTGCTGTGGTGCAAAACTAAAGGCAGGTAGGATCTTGTGGTTCTACATGGTTCGTGGAAATTCAACTGACCCAATAGATCGCTGCTTTCCACGTCACCACGGATCAGATTATACATAAAGACAATGCCTAACATCGTTCTACGGTTTGCTAAGGAAGGTAGGTTAATCAGGAGAAGTCTACTAGAATAAGAGGGCAACCTAAGGTTTGCATCCCAGTTTAAGCCACGAAGAGCGAAAAGTAAAAAGTTCTTTTGAACAGACTCAATGCGTTTGCTGCGAATGTCCCACTGGGGACTCCAAACGCAAGATCCATATTCTAAAATAGGACGAACTAACGAAGGGTATAAATTCTTCGTGACGTAGGGGTCATCGAATTCCTTCGACCACCGTTTAATAAATCCAAGCACACCCCTGGCTTTATTCACAATGCACGAAATATGATCAATAAACTCCAGTTTAGGATCTAGGCGGATACCCGAATCGTCAACTAAAGTGATCCTTTCCAAAGAGCAGCAGTTCAGCGTATAAGTCGCAAGCATGGGAGAGACACGTGAGAATGTCATCAGCTTGCATTTGGAGCCATTTAGGTTTAATAAGTTTGCATTGCACCATTTTTGAATCCACCATTTGTAAATCCGACTGGCAAGCGCTGTCCTTGTATTGCACAGAAAGTTTAACGTCGTCAGCGTACATAAGTACTCTGGAGTTAGTAAAGACTTCGAGCAGGTCGTTAATAAATAATGTAAAAAGTAAGGAACCCAGGTGGCTCCCTTGCGGGACACCAGAGGTCACCCGGAGAACATTTGACAAGTGGTTTTTAAAAAGGACCTTTTGCGTCCTGCCATTCAGATAACTTGAGATCCACCTAAGAAGATCGACAGGAAATTCCATTAAGTCGAGTTTCCTAACAAGATGGGAATGATTAACGGAGTCAAATGCTTTACTGAAATCAGTATAGATCACATCTGTCTGCAAATTTTGTGGAAAGCCCCTTATAATGAAAGAAGTGAGCTCCAGAAGATTAGTAGTCGTTGATCTTCGTTTAATAAATCCATGATGGCATGGAGAAATTACTGATCTACACAGGTGCTGCAAATGGGGAGTAATAACGTGTTCGAAAAGTTTTGGGATGGCTGACAACTTAGAGATTCCTCTATAGTTGTTAGCATCCACTTTGCTACCTTTTTGGTGGAGAGGAATCACGAATGATTTCTTCTAAATAAGGGGAAATTGGGAAGTTTCTAAGGATAAGGTAAACAATTTTAGAAGGGGACTGCACAGGGACTCGGCACAATCCCTAAGCACACAGCCTGGTATTCCGTCGGGACCTGGCGAATAAACCGGCTTGACACGTTGAAGATCCAAAAGAAGGGAGCTTTCGTTTTAGCTAGGACTGAAGATTAGGTTTGATTTGGGCATGCTATATAAATAGGCTTGGTTTGAATCGGATGACGGAGAATAAGTAGTTTGAAAAAACTGAGCAAAGAGATCGGCGATAGCCTGATCATTGTTTGCTGTCGTATTTTCTAATGAAAGCGAGGAAGGATGTGTAATAGGCTTACGTTTATAATGACAAAATTATAAAACTGTTTTGGGTCCTGCGCAAACTGAACCGAAAACGAGTCAAATAGTTTTTATAACACTGCGCGGTAAGCACGGTAAACGTTGACCGAGAGGCTAAATAGCGAGAATGAACAGCTTGAGAACCGTTACGTTTAAATTTAGAATAAAGATTGGACTTGACAATTTTGAGGCGAGTCAACTCTTTACTAAACCAGGGAGGCTTATTTGAGATTGACGGATAGTATAACGGAACACATTCGGTAAAAAAGGAATTCATGGCATTGTAAAAAATATCCATGTCACCCACCATGTCAGTGCACATGTAGAGATCAGACCAATCAAATTCAGATATGAAATTATTCAGCCGTCGAAAATCCGCCTTACGAAAGCAGTGGACTTTCTTATCTGGCCGATCAGACTTATTCTCCATAGCAGTCCCAATATCGATAGACACATCGAAAGTAGGATGGTATGGATCTTCGGGTTGCGTCAAGGGCGGGACCCTAACCAAACTGACTCTTGACGGATCAGAGACAAAGCAGAGGTCTAGCAAGCGATCTAAGGAATTTCGAACATGGTTGACTTGAGACACCGAAATGTCAAACAAGCCATCAATCAAATCGTGACGTGCAGTAGTTAAAAGTGTGTTAGAGTATTCAGTTGTGGACCAAATAGCTCCAGGAATGTTAAAATCACCTGAACAATTAAGTGATCCCTATCCAAAAGTCTAGAGACCGACTGGATAGCCGAAAGGTGGTTCCAATAAATAGGAAGTTCCGACAAGGGAGGAATTTAGGAACATGTAATAAAAGTAAAACAACCATTAAATGATAGTTTCACACAGAGGAATTCAACATCGCTGCATTCCTCGAAAGTTAATAGTTCAGACGTGAGGGTGGAGTCAGCCGCAATGAGGACACCGCCCCCTCGCCTGGAAGGCCGATCTAGCCTGTACGTTGTGTACACAGCTGGAAAAACTTCAGAGCTTAGAATCTCCGGCTTTAACCAGGTTTCTGTGAGCACAATCACCTGGGATGCAAATGAAAGACTATCAGAATACAATTTGGGAAGCTTACTAAGTAAGCCTCTTGCATTCTGATAGGAAAGAAGAAGAGAATTGGTTAGTTTTTTGAAGCGGACGACGTAGATGGCACAGTGGTTTTGTCCGGCCTGGGTAGACTAATTCCTACAGGCCGTCTTTTCTTTTTCTTGGCTTCGTACTCCTTAACATCAACATACTGCGGCCAGAAATCGGCAGAGCATATTGTGCTAAAGAGTTCGTCAGGGACATTTATTTTGAAAGATGAAATATCCCTAGCGTAAGAAAATTTAAATTTTTCCACCTTAATTTTATAGGACTTCGTTCTGTCTCGAATAAAGACAGTAACATCTTCAGATGTTTGAGATGGGTGAAGCCGAGAGACAAATATCTGCCTCGTTGGTGGTACTGCAATAAGGGCCTTTGGCAACACAGACTGGTTGGCTGTATTACCAATTTCGGCCGGTAATCCAGGCCTGTCACCCTGGGGAGCATTCGGGACTGGGATCTAAGGGGTCGTTAAATTTGATTTTGACCCGCCAGCGGACTCAACGGACATCACTGGAGCTGCGGTCCCTGTCACGGCACATTCAGAGGCCGAATCTTTCCTTGTACCCGACCTCAATATCATAGGAGTTTGATATATTGGGATCGGGGGCTGTGCCGAGGGAGTCAGCTGTTGAGAACCTGCGTCGAGTTGCAGGGCAGCGGCCAAATGCGGTGTGCAAACCGTGGTTTTCGTGCACTTTGGGGACTCGTTTAACAGCTTAGCACCTCATTAATTTTACGAAAACTTACAAGTAGCTTTTTAAAACCATTTTTGGTTTGCCGCATGAATGCCACCATTTCCCTTTCAACATCGCGACAAGCCTCACAGCAGTATCGCAATCCAATGTTTTTAGTAATAATATCAGCCATCCGGCCTGTGCATTCAATGCACTTGGCGTGCACGACATTGTCACACAGCCAGCAGCCAATACTATGGTCCTCTGCAGAAATTGCTTTCTTGCAGGTTTTAATTACACAGACAACACTAGAAGACATTATAGTGACTTACCACTGTAGCAGTCAGAAGTCAGAAAAGAAAATAAGAGTAGTTACGTGCACTAAGAGAGAGCAAGAGAGCGAGAGTTAGGGAGCTTAAGCCGTCGAGCTGTAATTTCGGCGTAAAGGATAAAGCAGAAAGAGGAATGCAGAAAGGCAAATCGCTGCACAAAACTAAATTGCAATTAATATAGTTATTAATACACAAAAACAGCTGCATGCACACGCGAAGTGAAACGGTGAATTATTATTGACACAAGATAGAAGTTTTAAATAAACCCCGGTGGTTTATAGCACAAAAACACGACCGTTCACTTTGAAAGAGAAAACGATGTCCGTACCGGACCTTGTGTTCCACGGCTTCCTACTGCGGCAGGCACCATTGATTGATCAAGAGAAGGAGCGGCTGGCTCGACTTAATCCTTTCTCTGCCTTGAGAATAGCCGAGTCATCAGTCTGGATATCCGGGTTCTGAGCTCGCAGACATTGGATAACCCATGCATGGTCAGTTTGCCCCTTTGTCAAGCAGATGCAGGCTCTGGGTCTATTCGGTATATCCCTGGCGTGGATTAGCCTTATCTTAAGGCCAGCCCAAGTGTTGCTTATCTTAGCCAAACATTCCGCCAGAAAGCTTCTAGAAAACCCATCGGCCATTTTGGCCTCTATCTCCTCCCACTTCTTTGACAGCAGGCGCCCATCATCGTGGAGCTCATCCACCAGAGCCATAGCCAGACTGTCTCTGGCCACCACACTAAACTTTTTCGACTTCTTGACGAAGGATGTCGCCCTGGCCTTCCCCTAAGCGTCCCTGGCCCTTTAAGGTGCGCTCTCGCTCACGTCCTGTGAGCAATCGCCTGAGAGGTCCTGCTGAATCTGGTTTAATCTGCCACGTCCCGAGGGTCAGTTTTGCCCTTAGCCTCATTCATACCTATCTTGCTAAGAATGAAACTGGCTCTATTGGCTCTCGCGCGTCTCGATTTATGTCGAGTGGGTCGTCCTTGCCACCTGTCTTTCTGGCTTCAGTGGGGCCCAGCGGGGCCACACCTATGTGCGAACTGGTTTCTGGAGTGCTGCTTCCTCTCCCATCGGATCTCGACGGAGCTGGGATAACCGGATTGGGCGTCAGCAGCTCGTCTTCGTCGATCTCCGACGTCGCCTGGGAAACTTAGCCCTGACTGGGCCTCAACAACTCCTCCTAGTCAACATCCGACAGATTTTGGGTTTTAGCCTCTCCCATGAGGTTTGAAGCTCGGCGTTGGGGGTTCATTTTCAATGCATAAACGCCCACGTTGCTCGACACGGCAAAAGTGGTGGGCCACAGGGGGTGTGGGGCTTCGGGAGGTCGACCGTGTCTTCGCCCCAAAGCCACGGCAAGGCCACTACGACCCATGGTTGCCCGGCCCTGGGAAGGCTCCGTATAAACACAGCTGTATTGGTCCCTCAGCTGCGAACCAAAAGTCATCGGGCACGGGTCGTTAACACTCCTGACTTGAGGGAACGTATTTTAAAGACTTGCATAGGTCCCGCCCGACTACCATTTGTCAGCATTCTCGGTCGACTTGACCTTGGACCTGCTTTCAGCCACCCTCACGAGGACAGTATAGCCGCAGTACCAATAGTGCACACAGTTACGGCAGGTGACTCGGGTACCCAATTGGCCGACGGCCCTGCGTTGCAAACTTCTGGAGAAAATTATAATACCATACAAGGGTATTGTTTATGAATGAAATCGCCGGTGTTACTGTTTAGTTAATTTATTGCCTAATTTGAGACATTCGAATTTGATTGATTCGACCGCTATGCGCGTGGTTGCATCGAGAGAATAAGTGTGACTAACATAAGCTTAAGCCGCGTACAAATCATTCTATTATGCTGGTCAAAGATGTAAACAAGTTACAGTAAGAAGTTAATGGAAAAGCAATCTTGGTAATTGGGCGTTTATAGGATCCGTGGCCAGTTTTTACCGTTACAACTCGGACCTTCTCGTCTAAACCTGCGTGCTCCTCGGTGATGCGTCCAAGTATCCATTTAGAGGGTGGTAGATTTGGCTCCTTAAGTACCACCAGGGTGTCGACCTTCAAATTCTCGGCTTCCAGATGCCATTTAGTGCGCTCGTGGAGTGATTTGAGGTACTCCATATGCCACCGTTTCCAAAACCCTTGGACCATGGCTTGAAGTTGATTCCACCTCTCCAATCGGTTAATCGGCATTTCCAGACGGCAGGATTCAGGCAGTGCGGTAAAAGGGGCACCAGTCAGGAAGTGAGCAGGCGTCAGAGGATCAAACGAATGGTCCCCATTTGGGCACAGCGGGCGTGAGTTTAAAATGGCTTAAATTTGCGAAAAAACAGTAGAGAGCTCCTCAAGCGTTAGAGCCTTGGATCCAAGTATCCGTCGCTTATGTAGTTTGATAGAGCAGACTCCGTCTACCCACATCCCACCAAAATGGGGAGCAGAATACCCCCTTCAAGTGCCAAGAAATCCCTTCGTTGAAAATCCAGTTAATTTCACATCTTTGGCTTGTTCGATGGCCAGACGTCTCATGTCCTCCAAAGTTTGCTTGCTGCCATGAAATGTGGTTCCGTTGTCCGAATAAAGGTCAGTGGTCTTGGATCTTCGGGCAATGAATCGTTGAAAAGCAGCGATGAAAGCATTTGTCGTTAGGTCGCTAACAACTTTGATGTGGAGCGCCTTTGTGGTTAGGCATACAAAAATAGAGAACCACGCCTTTCCGATCCGTGGATTCGTCCCTTTGATTCCTTGATTGGGATCGGCTCTGCATAGTCCAGTCCTGTACGTTGAAAACAGCGGTTAGCTTGAACTCGACGAATTGGTAGCCCTCCCATGATCTGGTTACTGGTGCCTTTGCGTTAAAGAAAGCAGCGTTTACATTGAAATACAGCCTTTCTGACAAGATTGCGGGCACCCAGTATCCAGTACTGTTGACGAAGATTGGTGAATGTTGCATCTACTAGAGTATAAAGATTGGTCACATGGAAAAAACGAATAAGCGATTGGTGAATCCTTTGGAATCAGAATTGGGTGTTTGGCATTGTTGTTGTTTGTAGAATGTTCGATTCTTCCACCGATTTGCATGATTCCATTATCGTCCAGGAACGGCGAGAATCTGATTAAATGCGATTTAGCATGAAGCTGGCGTCGATTTTCTAGCAGCATATATTCTCTGGCAAAGGATTTCTGTTGTACATGTCGAATGAGTCGTCGTCGTGTTGCAGCAGCTCTTCGGATGTAAGGAATGGTGTATTATTCGTGTGATGAGATTGAAGAGTGTGAATAAAGCGATAAAAGTAGCTAGATGTCCGTATAAGACGCGTCCAGGTTGAGAATTTGTGGATGAGCAACTCGTTGATACTTTCATCAGGAAAGTTATGTGGAATTGTTGGCTTGATCACTCGTTCTTTGGTGTCACATCGATACTTGACGAGATCCTGAACTTGTTTGTAGAGGTAGAGTTTGTAACACAATTTCTGAATCTGTCCAGCCGCTGATGCTGAAAATAGGAATTGTTAGTGATTTTTTGACAATGGTAAGCATTCAGTTCCAAGCGCGGAAAAGAGACGAGCTTGAAAGGTGCCACACGAGTTTTTGCGGAAACAAGGGTTTTTTAGAAACTGCTTCCAACTGCTACAAGAGTGCAGACAGCTGCACCATAGGGGTGCGTGGAAGCGTCGGCGAATCCGTGTAGTTGAGCGTCTCGGAAGGGTAAGGCAATATATCGTGGTACTTGCCATTGTGTAAGTGAAGGCAGGTCCTCCACCAAAGCTCTTCAGGAATTGGGTCATCCCATTGCAGTACGCTTGTCCAACTCTCTTAAAATATAAGCTTGAGTAATACAATAACACAGGTCGACAAAAATCGACATTTTTTTTGCCGGCGAATAAAAGTCATTGATTCTGATAAATCTGAATCGGTACATTACGAGTCCGAAACTGAAAAGCTTCCATCACCCACCAATTTTGAGAAAATTGCGGTCAAAGTATCATGCACTGCTTGAATCGGCACTTTTCAAGGCTTAATAACTCCCAAACCTTACGTAGCTCAGAGCGGGTATTCAGCTTAAAAAGAGCTTTGGCTTTTTTACTTCAATATGGAACAATAATATCCAATGGGAGACCTCTCGTTCTTTAGGTATAATGCATTTTACCAACTTAAATTTGTCACAAATTTTTGCTATGTTGTAGCCCTGATATTTCGAACATTTTTGTTAGAGACTGCTTTGCGTTCGGAACATTGATGTTTCTTTAAACTTTCCAAGAAATAATTGTAAATAAGTTGAATACATTCAGAACAAATTCAACTTTGTATATAAATATGATAATCAAAAATGTGCGCTCTCTCTCTCTCTCTCTCTCTCTCTCTGTCTCTCTCAGAAACTTTATTGTTTAATAACTTCTATGTTTATCATCCGATTTTACTTAAATTTTCAGAACGCGTCCACGATTCCCATTTTATTAAGCCTATCTATTTATTTTACGCCGAAAATGACGCATATGGTTATATACCGTTTTTTATGTTTTTCGGGGGCGGAAGTGGGCGTGGCCAAATTTTAAAACAAACTTGATCTGCGTGCAACAGATTCCAACGTGGTCACCAAATTTGGTAACTCTAGCTCTTAAAGTCTCGGAGATCTGCTGTTTCACACGGACGGACAGACGGACATGGCTAGATCGACTCGGCTAGTGGCGCTGATCAAGAATATGTATACTTTATAGGGTCTGAGGTTTCTCCTTCTGCCTGTTACATACATGCTCGGTTGGCACTAACTTATAATACCCTTGTACCCTATGGGTACCGGGTATAAAGAGGCGTCACATTAAAAAAAAAAAATGTTTACGTAATTCCCAAAGAAAATTTAAATCCAATAGGTTAAATACAAATTAAAAAAAAAATTTTTTTTTGCCAATTCGGTATTTGAACCCATACTTTTTGCTACTACGTAGGGTCAGTTTGGCAGCATGAGTTGATATGATTTGTTAGTTGAATATCTTCAGTATTTTTTAGTATGAGCTAGAGCTCGGCGAAATATGGTATTTTAAGCTTAAGTAGTTTTTTTGGAAAAATTAATTTAAATCTGTCCAACTTTGAGAAGCGATTATAAATATTTAACATTTTGCTTTTAAATAGCTAGAAACAACAAGAAATTCGACTTTCGCAACGAGTTTTTGGAAAATGAGCACAGTGGCTCATTTGTATTATGAGTTTTTAACTGAACAGCCCTCTCACTGATTACTGATCCATCACTAATGAGTAATCATGTTGCTCTGGTGAACGCGGCCATTGTTGCATTCTATTTGTATTATTTTATAAATCTCATACTCCTTAAGCTTATTAATAATATATTTTGTAATATCTTCTAGCTCATGTGAAGCCACAGGAATTTCAATGAATTTATTTCCAACATGAAAGAGATTATTCCTGATGTCAACATTCGGTATAGAATTTAATATATAGAAGTCAATGGGTACACACTCTTAATTACGTTTTAATTATATTTGTTGGAAAAAGTTTTCAGTAAAAACGTGTGTTTCCAGCAATTGTTAACGACGTACTCATTATAAAGGTGGAGACTGTACTGTCTTTTTGTCATTGGTCTCATCATTTTTATATGAATATTTATTCGAGTGTATAAGAGTGTAATGAATTTATCAAAACCGTTCCCATATCGAACAGTTTTCATCTCATTGTCCTTAGAGATTATTAAAAACATTTTTAAAATATCAAAAATATAACTTGTTCGTAGAATATTCATAAATGTATTATAATCCACATATACATGACGCTTGTTTAAAACGTCTCGCTTAAAAATAATAGTAAAAGTCGCATTCTTACGAACGAGACAAATAAAATGAGTCTATGACGGCCAATACAGAAATAGTTTCTAATATTATCTATTATTTATATTATTTTCGGCTGGCATAAATCCACCAACTGAACCCTCCACGAGGGTGCCGGCTTGGCAATGGGCACTGTATTATCCCGGATAGCGGGTATTACACTGCCGCTTTCTCTGTCTGGGGTAATGCAGTGTCTAGCTAAGGCTACGATTCAATTCCTGCGGCCCTCCAAAGCCTAAGTAAATGAATCGGTAGCCATGGTTGGATAGGTTTAACTTCTCCGCTCGCCAAAGCCAGGCACCAGCTCCCCGCGCAGGGACGGGCCGGAGCGCTCAAGCGAGGGGCTGCAGGCGAAGGCGCAGTACAAAGCTGCCCTTAAAATCCAGAGCCGGCTCCAGGACAAGCCCAACATCTCCAGTGAGGGGAAGGAAAAGCTGGCCTGGGCAGAGCAAAGGATTGAGGAAAGCCGACTGGACTTCGCAAAACTACCGCAAATGGCCTCTAAAAGTTTCGCCAATAAGGTGAAGGAAAGCGCCGCTAAGGACGCTCCGGTGAGCAAGCGTCAGCGTGGGCCCAAGGAGGCAGGCCCTCCACCCTCCAAAGCGAAGCCAACCAAGAAGATGACGAAGGTCAGTGAGGTGATCAAACGACATTTGATCGTGGCACTCATTGACCAGAGCGACGAAAATGGCAAGATGACCGAGGCGCGGTGGATGAATGTGCATGCGCGATTCGCATAATCGCTGTTTACACGGATGGAGGAAGACCCCAAGGCTCCCATGCCCACATTCGATGGTGCCGGGTGGCTGAATGGGGTAAAAATAATGAAGTGTATGGACGACCCGACTCGGAAGTGACGCAAACGGTCGGCCAATTGGAAGCTTTGTGGGAGGGCGCCAAGCTAGAGGTAGTGGACAGAGAGTTAATTCCATCCATACCGAAGGCGAAGGTACTCTTTCCCATCGCTATCCAAGGGGACCGTGCGCTGAAGCTACTACAGCGACAAAACCTCGATATCCCAATCGCTGACTGGAGGATCCTCCACAATGCGAGCCCACTACCCAACGAGTCGGGACAATGTATGGTTCTTCAGATCAACAACGAGGCGGAGGATATCCTGTATCCACGATTCGGGAAGATGGCGTGGGGCATGGGTAAAGTGTAACTACGGCCCAAAAAACGCCACCCCAAGGACAAGAATGCGCATACGCTGCAGGCGGGCGAGGTGGAGAACGACCTAGGTCTGGAGTCCATCGTCGATGCTGCACAGGATCTGAAGCTGGATGGTTCGGAGGAGGAAAAGGACGGTGACCTGACCGTAGTAGTCAACCCGTCAGAAGGTGAGCATAGTGCCCATGACCTTAAGGGTGCTGCAGCTCAACCTCCATAAAAGCACGCACCATCGGTAAGCAGAATAGAGCCGCCGTACTCGTGCGGAAGGGTATCCACCATATCCTAATGTCTTATTACAGCTCCGATGACCTGACTGTGGTGATGCTAGAGAGCGAGGAGAAGCGCCTTCTGGTAGCTTCCTGCTACATGGCACACGACAGGCCAGCTCCACCGGAGGAACTCAGGAGCCTTGTTGAACCCGGCCCGAAAGACCAGCAACTGCTCGTGGGTGCAGACGCCAACGCACATCATAGTGTGTGAGGGGGAACCACGACATCAACGACAGAGGTGAGTCACTCTTTGAATTTATACTTTTAACTAACTTATCTGTAGCAAATGTGGGGGAGGAGCATACATACGTAGGCCCCACTTCATCAAACGTACTAGATAATAATCCACTGGACTATAGACTTCTTCGCGGATATAAAGGCACCAGGACTAGGCGGAATATTTCCAGCCATGCTACAGGTGACTAAAGATGAGACCACCCCATGGCTCTCAGCAATATACAAAGCTTGTCTTAGCACGGGCTATATTCCTATCCAATGGAGGACTTCTCGGATTGTCTTCATGCCAAAAGCAGGAAAGTGCAGCCACATGACTACAGACTGATAAGCCTCACCTCATTTTTACTAAAAGCACTCGAAAAGCAGCTGGACCTACACATCAGAAATTATGTACGGAGATTAATGTCGACCAACCTGCATGCCTACACCATTGCGAAATCAGTAGAAACTGTAGCACTGCATTCGTTAGTTTCCACTATAGAGAGAGCCCTACATAACAAGGAATATGCTCTCGGAGTGTTTGTGGAAATATCCGGAGCATTTAACAACGTCAAGACAGAAGCGATATTGGAACGCCTAAGCGACCAGCACTCATCCTGCCATTAACCTCTGGATAAGGAACCTTCTAAGTTGTAGGCGGGTACAATCCGATTGGGGAACCGCTTCCATTGTGAAGGGGGCGCACAGAGGCACACCACAAGGTGGAGTTCTGTCGCCCTATAGAATATCGTGGTGGACGACCTAATCAAGAGATTCGAAAGGAAAGCCCCAAATATAACACCTTAATTCGACTACATAAGCATAATTATTACGGGAGTCTATGGGATTAGCACTCAGGGAGATATGTGAGTGAGCGAAGAAGTTAGGACTCAGTATCAACGAGGACAAGACGGACCTCATTCGCTTTACCAAGAGATACAAGGTACCGCTATGGATCACCCCGAAAGTCAACCCAACCAGGCTGACCCCGAAAACACAAGTCAAATACCTCGGTTTAGTATTGGACAGCAAGCTGGCTGGAAACCCAATGTAATGGAGAGGGTGAAAAAGGCCAGTTGCAGCAGGAAATATGTCGCTACAAGGATTCGGGCATAGTTCAATTAGGCGTGACATGATCAGTATATTTGTCTGCATGATACCCAGAACATACCCAGATGTCAAAACATCAACATTCATGGGACCGGACGACTGAAAAAGTGGTCAGGACCATAATAAACACCTCAACATTTACACCGACGGCTCTAAGATGGACGGAGAAGTAGGAGCGGGCATATATTGTATAGACCCTGAGATAAGGCTGTCATATAAGCTACCGAGCCAATGCAGCATATTCTAGGCAGAAGTCTTTGCCATCAGGAAAGCAGCAGAGGCCACGCAGAGTATAAGCCGCCAATACGAGACGGTCAACATATTCGTAGACAGCCAAGCGGCGATAAAATCCATGCAGTCGTCAGCGGTCTGTTCCAAAAATGTACTCAGCTCGACAAAGTCAGTGCGGATCTACCGGGTTCCCAGCCACCAGGGCATCGATGGTAATGAGGCAAAGGAAGGCGTCGGGCTGGCAAATGACAGAATGGAGATCCTACCTGTTTCCTTAAAAAGGCTTCAAAGCGAGCTAGAGAGACGGGCCGACGTGCAAATCAAAAGAAGGTGGAGGAACTCCACGGAATACGAGTTTGATTGTAGCTCCACTTTTAACTACATTAATCAATTAAATTTTAGGACTGTCACTTAGAACGATGTGGAGGTCTTCCAACTTATGTTATGTATAGTAATTTTATGAGTTTTACCTTCAACTAATTTTACATACATGTCGTCAGTAAGCAAATTTCATGTTTACAATTTAATACAACTTTCTTGTAATCTTCGAAAAGCCCCAATAGAATTTTTTAAGGTACAGAACAACTGATTTCTCCACAAGGAATACTGTATCCGCCACTCTACCCAGCATTGCGATAAAAAAGGAATATATACTTCCGTCAGAAAGCTTAAATTATTATTGACACAAATACAGGAGCAAGCAGTACTACTAGTGTCGCCGGCATTCTCAAAAATAACTGCATTGCTCATTTTCTGGATGAAATAAGATATGAGTGAAATGGACTACATCGACTATCAAGAATTTTCTCTCAGTCGGACGACTGATACGAGCTTCATCATCAGACGGAAGGATAAGTAAATCTTGGTTCTGTATTGTGATACGAACTTCATCATTTGTCTGTAAGTTTTGTTGGTATGGGTAATAATTTGTAAGTATCTTTCTAAGGCTGGAATAGAACTCAGTCTGCCCAGGATCCTTTACAAATAAATTTCTCGAAAAGCGGGGACAAGCCAAGGCGGGCGAAACTGGACGGTGCTGCTGCGCGGGCGGGACGGGTTCTTTTACTGCCGGGCTCCGGCAAACATTTGATAAACGGATTGGTCCAAGCCGGAACGAGGGGAAGCCGTTGCACACGAGCTGGGTCAAGCACGGTGGCGGATTTGCTTGTACCACCGTGACTGATACCGCCGGCTGGGGCGATGCTTCGCGCCCACGCCGAGAAATATTTTTAAAAAACGTGGACGAAAGTCCACGAGCCGGTCCTAGACGAGATGGAAAGCTATGCAAGCGATGATGACCCTTAGCTGCACGCTTTCAAACCCATGCGTCTGTCGTTGTGGTGTGCTGGTGATCGAAAGAGGCCCCGTGGACTAGCTTTTGCGCTAATATGGCCCCTGTCGCCCTGTCCCCATTTTTTAATACTAGTGTGTGGGGTTGCAATTTCGAACCTATCTATAGAAATTTACTACATCTCCTTCTGGAGATCTTATGTCACGTCTTTTTGAATTTGAATACTAAATAACGGCTGACGGTTTTACTGGCTTCGTGCCGACTGAAAACTTAGGCTTACTCTAACTTATGCATACTAACATATAACTACTACCTTATAGTTATTAACCTATGAACTTATACCTACCAAATTGTGGGGCGTCTATTTTGGCGCCCCACAAAGTATGATATTCTTTTAAAAGCCTTGCAGAGGGTATTATAATTTTGCCATGATATTTGCAATGCAGTGAAGTTTATATATATATTCTTGATCAGCATCACCAGCCGTGTCGATCTAGTCATGTCCGTCTGTCTGTCTGTCGGTTTCTACGCGAACTAGTCTCTCAGTTTTTGAGCTATCGGCTGAAATTTCAAGCATAGTCTTATTTCTTTAGCACACTGTATATATGTGGGAACGGCCGAAATCGGACCACTATATCCTATAGCTGCCATAGGAATTATAGCAAAATTAATGTAAAAAAGTTGGCTCGTAAAGTTTCGCAAGGATCATTCGGGTTTTATTAAAAATTGGTTGTCTGTAAAGTCGGTTTACTGACGTTGAACGTGACAACGTCTTAAGAAAATACTGATGGAATGGTAGCATTTACTTAAGGACGTTGACACGTTCACGGTATAAAAATTATGTAAAATTGAGAGAGGGAGGCTGTAAATGGCCAGTTTCTGGAGAGGATCAGGCAGTGCCGGCTGTAAATGGCCAGTTTCTGGAGAGGATCAGGCAGTGCCGGCTGTAAATGAAGGCCAGTTTCTGGAGAGGATCAGGCAGTGCCGGCTGCAAATGGCCAGTTTCTGGAGAGGATCAGGCAGTGCCGGCTGTAAATGGCCAGTTTCTGGAGAGGATCAGGCAGTGCCGGCTGTAAATGGCCAGTTTCTGGAGAGGATCAGGCAGTGCCGGCTGTAAAGGCCAGTTTCTGGAGAGGATCAGGCAGTGCCGGCTGCAAATGGCCAGTTTCTGGAGAGGATCAGGCAGTGCCGGCTGTAAATGGCCAGTTTCTGGAGAGGATCAGGCAGTGCCGGCTGTAAGGCAGTGGGCTGGGCCAGAGGATCAGGCAGTGCCGGCTGCAAATGGCCAGTTTCTGGAGAGGATCAGGCAGTGCCGGCTGTAAATGGCCAGTTTCTGGAGAGGATCAGGCAGTGCCGGCTGTAAATGGCCAGTTTCTGGAGAGGATCAGGCAGTGCCGGCTGTAAATGGCCAGTTTCTGGAGAGGATCAGGCAGTGCCGGCTGCAAATGGCCAGTTTCTGGAGAGGATCAGGCAGTGCCGGCTGTAAATGGCCAGTTTCTGGAGAGGATCAGGCAGTGCCGGCTGCAAATGGCCAGTTTCTGGAGAGGATCAGGCAGTGCCGGCTGTAAATGGCCAGTTTCTGGAGAGGATCAGGCAGTGCCGGCTGTAAAGGCCAGTTTCTGGAGAGGATCAGGCAGTGCCGGCTGCAAATGGCCAGTTTCTGGAGAGGATCAGGCAGTGCCGGCTGCAAATGGCCAGTTTCTGGAGAGGATCAGGCAGTGCCGGCTGTAAATGGCCAGTTTCTGGAGAGGATCAGGCAGTGCCGGCTGTAAATGGCCAGTTTCTGGAGAGGATCAGGCAGTGCCGGCTGCAAATGGCCAGTTTCAGGGAGAGGATCAGGCAGTGCCGGCTGCAAATGGCCAGTTTCAGGAGAGGATCAGGCAGTGCCGGCTGCAAATGGCCAGTTTCTGGAGAGGATCAGGCAGTGCCGGCTGTAAATGGCCAGTTTCTGGAGAGGATCAGGCAGTGCCGGCTGTAAATGGCCAGTTTCAGGAGAGGATCAGGCAGTGCCGGCTGTAAATGGCCAGTTTTTGGAGAGGATCAGGCAATGCCGGCTGTAAATGGCCAGTTTCTGGAGAGGATCAGGCAGTGCCGGCTGCAAATGGCCAGTTTCTGGAGAGGATCAGGCAGTGCCGGCTGTAAATGGCCAGTTTCTGGAGAGGATCAGGCAGTGCCGGCTGTAAAGGGCCAGTTTCTGGAGAGGATCAGGCAGTGCCGGCTGCAAATGGCCAGTTTCTGGAGAGGACCAGGCAGAGTGCCGGCTGTAAATGGCCAGTTTCTGGAGAGGATCAGGCAGTGCCGGCTGCAAATGGCCAGTTTCTGGAGAGGATCAGGCAGTGCCGGCTGCAAATGGCCAGTTTCTGGAGAGGATCAGGCAGTGCCGGCTGCAAATGGCCAGATTCAGGAGAGGATCAGGCAAGTGCCGGCTGCAAATTGGCCAGTTTCTGGAGAGGATCAGGCAGTGCCGGCTGTAAATGGCCAGTTTCTGGAGAGGATCAGGCAGTGCCGGCTGTAAATGGCCAGTTTCAGGAGGGGATCAGGCAATGCCGGCTTTAAATGGCCAGTTTCTGGAGAGGATCAGGCAGTGCCAGCTGCAAATGGCCAGTTTCTGGAGAGGATCAGGCAGTGCCGGCTGTAAATGGCCAGTTTCTGGAGAGGATTAGGAAGTGCCGGCTGTTTGTTGATATGTTAAGTTAAATGGATGTAAATATTATAGAAAGTCTATAAAAGCCAACTTATATTTTTGAAAACACAATTGCTGCGGCTCGTACTCGATCCCGCGATCGTGAGATTAAGACTCGAACACTCTAAGCTCCGCACCACGCATGCAAACAAGAGGGCGACGTCAAAGACTGAAATACACACATTCGCCTGCGTCAGTGCTCGAGCTATAAATAGACAAAGCGGGAGAGCAGAGCGAGACGGAGAAACACCGTCGCCAAACGGGCGGTGAGAGCGAGACGGAGATACACCGCTTTGCCCTTGCGGTTGCCAGAAGAGTGCAAAGCATTAAATTTTAACCACTATCTCTCATTCTCTCTCTTCTTTGCTGCTGCTGCTCACGTCACGTTTGCTCTGCCTGTGTCGCGGCAGAGGTAACGCTACATGAGTCATGCTTTTTCGAGCGTGCAAATTAAATATCTCAATCGTGATTAGTTTAAAAAAATATATTTTTTATTTTTAATAAACACTTAATCACTATTACATTAGGTCGAACTTATTTCACTGCTCTTTTACTTTGCTCGGATTTATCAACTGCTTCAATTGGATCTCAAAATCCACTGCCGCTCTCTGGGTTATTGATTAATAATCAAACCTCGGCTTAAGAGATCTATCCCTAATATCCCAACATATTTTCAAAGAGAATGACTCTCAATTGATAAAGAGAATGGACTCAAGAGAGTCGGAAAATGGGATGATGCAATTAGTCAATTGATTTTGCAATTCGGGCTTGGCCGGAAATTGATGTTTATTTTAGCGGACTCAAGGGATCGCTTCGGACTCCGATGTTTACAATATCGGCTGGGATGTTTATAGCATCCGTTAGATTCGGACCGCGTGAAATTGATCTGGGTGGGAAAGAAATTTGCTGACCACGGGTTAATCTTGGGTCTTGACAGAGTTCTATGGGAAATAAGCTCTCGGCTCAAAGTTGTTTACAAGTAGGGTAAGAACCCTTAAGTAATGTGTCATATAACTCCCCATTCTAAATTGAATCGTCCCGATTCATTGGAACTGATGGGTATATTGAATGTAATTGATTGGTTAATTCGACGATGATATTTTCTTCTAGGGTATTACCATTGTCGGGAATATTATTTATATCATTTTCGGACATATTGTTTTCAATTTCTATATGAATTTGCCTTGGTTTGAATATTAAAAATTTTTGAATTTGATTATAACCATAATGATTAAATATATAAGTGTGATTATGATTAATATTAACGTAATTGGTATTTGAGTTTGTTTGATTTGAACAAATGGATTTAGTATGTTAATATTATCGAACGAGAGTTCCGAATCATTAGATATAATATATTCGGATACTAAAAATCTGTATATTTTCGAGCGGTGATGTATTCCAATATCTTATTTTCTACATTGGTGTAAGATATATTATTAATTTTAGTGGTGCCATTAAAAGTTATTAAATATGAACCAATTAAATGAGTGTCATTAACTGTATTATCTCCATTTACAAAAATGGCTCCATCTTGGATAACATCTACATTTTTATTTTTTTCTCGGATTTTATTACAAAAGGATTTTTCTCCATTTAGTAATTTTGTGAAACAAGAATCTTCAGGGTTAAGTGTGCAATAATTATTAAATATTTCTGTCTTAAAATTAGACATTACATAATACTTATTTCTACATTTTGCGACATGGTTTTCAATTAATAGTTTTCCATCATTATGTGAAATGGATCTTGAATTGTAAACGTCACAACGATCGGTAATAATAGGATATTTTATGTAAATTATAAAAGATCTTTGTGCAGAGCGATTTTAAATTCAGATATATCTAAAAGGTCTGTTAAAATTACCGGTCTATTTTCGTGTTTATAAATTTCTTGTATATCATCATTGTTTAGAATTTTGGTATTAAATACATCAATTTTTGCGAGTGTAATTGTGTCCATTAAATTCATAAGATCGTAAGTAAGCAAGCGCAGACGATATTTTCTAAGTGGAATTTCTCTTTAAATATTTTAGAATTTATAACGAATTGATCGTTATTATTTTGTATTAAATCGTCTATTTTATTTTTGACTGTTATAAAATCATCATGGTCTGGAGATCCTGCTATCCACTTCCAGATAGTGCCTATTTCATTAATGCCTCTTTTCGATCTACTGGGTATTAATTGAGAGATAAGTATTCTGATAATTTTTAAATCGTGGGATATTTCCCAAAGAAAATTCTTGTCGTCGTGACTATTTAGAAATTCTGTTTCAAGATTAATTATATCTCTATAAAAACTTATATTAGTTATATGAAATAAATCTGCGTATGATTTATAAATCAGAACATCCTTGGTGTCCTTGAAAAGAAGGAAATCATGGTTCGTGTAATCCATAATATCGCATTTGGTTGTTGATACAAGCAATAATAAGTACATTATTGAAAACATTATCTGTAATTTGAAACAGATTATTTAATATTATCTTTATGAATAGTTCGGTTTCTGTTATTTATAATAACTTTATTAGGAAGGTTTTCCTTAACTACTTGTTTTTGTATCTGGAATTAAGCTTGTTTCTTTCCCCATGTTTCTTTTCGTAAATTACCTCTCCTACGTGATAATCCTTATTTTGTCTATCTTTATTATGAAAATGCAACATTTTCTCTTGAGCTTGTTGCAATAATTTTGGAATATCATCGTGCTTGATTTTGTTAAATAATATGTCAAAAGGTCGTTGGTTGGTTATTGAGTGAATTGTTAAATTATATTGTTGTGCTGCTTTAATTATTATTTCGGAATAATCAACTAAATTAAGCTCATCTTTAATACAGCGAGCTATTTCTGTTAAAGTAGAGTGTGCCCTTTCTATTTGTCCGTTGGACGTGCTATGTCGAGGATCTGCAAAGAATAGAGATATCCCATTTCTTTGTGCAAAGGATTTAAATTGTGATGAAGAAAAACTCGGTTCGTTATCTATCATCAAAGATTTGGCCAATGGGAACTGTAGTAAAATTTCTGAAACTTTATTTTCTATATTTAGTTTATTAGAAATTTCTTTTACGACTAAGTATTTTGAATAAGAATCTATACAAGTAATGAATAACAAATTTTGGGCGTAATAGATGTCAAGATGCAAACTTTCACCTTCTCTTTCTGGGATAGGTGCTTGACCGATAGGAATCTGCACCGGATGTCTATTGTATTTGTTCTGATTGCAGATCGTGCAATTCTTTATAAATTCCTTCAGCTTTTTGTATAAATTAGGCCAATAATAAAGTCTAGTTATCTGCCTATAATTTTCATCAAGCCCCTATGAGCTCTACAATGAGTTTCCGTGATTATCAAAGATCTGTCTTCGGCGTTTTCGACATCCTGGACAAATGTCTTAGTATATAAAAATGTATTTACAAAATTTTCTTTGAGTGGTTTTGAATTCTATAAAATCTTCTAGATTACAGTGAACTCCTATTGTTATATTGGGTGGAATATATTCTCTTAAGAGTGATATTAAATTTTCCGGAGTGTCAAACTCTATTATATGCCTAGTGTTTCCAAAAACATTAATCGACTCATGTATCGTATACCTCCCCGTTGCCATTAGCAATTGTTGCTTAAACTGATTTAAGGGTTTTCGGGTTTCTTGTATTACGTTCTCAAAACGACTCTCTGCTGAATGCTGAGTATTTTGATTAGAGACCGATTCATTACTTTCCGTTAAGTTATTAATTTGGATCCTTGATAAAGCGTCCGCAACAACATTTGTTGCTCCTGGTTTATAAATAATTTTGGGTGAATAGCTTTCAATAAAGGAATACCATCTTTTCATTTCAATATTGGGATTTTTGAGAAATTGAAAATGAAAGTGGTTGGTGATCAGTATAGATCTCGATGTTGTTAACCCCGTATAAGTAATTTCGAAGGTTTTAAAAGCCCATACTATGGCTAAAAGTTCCTTTTATTAGTTGCATATAACTGTTCAGTTTTGGTTAGAGTTTTAGAGATAAATGTAATTGGTTTTCCTTCCTGAGAAAGAACAGCACCAATTGCTAGGTCAGACGCGTCAGTTGTAAGAGTAAATTTTTATTGTAGTCTGGTTGTACTAGTTCTACTTGTGCAATTAGATTTTGTTTGAGCTCGTTAAAAGCTCCAACAGCTGAGTCATCAAACTGTATCAAAGTTTTACGTGATGCTTTTTAGATACTTTGCCGTTTTGGCCTTCTAAATATTTTGTTAAAGGTTTAGCTATCTTTGCGTAATTTTGCACAAATTTTCTGTAATATCCTGTAAGACCTAGGAAGCTTCTAAGCTCTCGAATATTTTTAGGGATCGGATATTTTACAATTGTAGCAATTTTTCGGGATCGGTTTTATCACATTGTGAGATACAACGTAACCGAGAAAGTTTGTTTCTAATTTAAAGAACTTTGATTTTTCAATCGAAATTTTCATGTTTGCGTTCAGCAAAATATTGATAATGACAATTAAATCTTTGTAATGTTGTTCAATTGTATTTGAAAATATAATTATGTCATCCATATAAACATGACATGTTTTACCCACTTGTTCTCTTAAAATATCATCCATCGCTCGTTGGAAAATTCTTGGAGCGTTTGTCAAACCGAAAGGCATTCTTAGGAATTCGGATTTCCCATTGTTAATTGAAAATGATGTTTTCTGTATGTCTGGTTCATTCATGAGAATCTGATGAAATCCAGATTCCAAGTCAATTGTTGAAAAGTACTTGGCCTTGCCAAGATTTGATAAAATAACTGCAGGGTTCTGCATTGGGTATCTATCGGGTATAGTGTTTTCATTTAGTTTTTTATAATCTATTACGAGTCTGAGTTTTGGACTTCCATCTTCATTGAAACCCTTTTTTTGTACTACCAGTACGGGTGAATTATAAGGACTTCTACTAGGCCTTATAATTTCTTCTTTTAGCATTCGACTTATTTCAGAGTTTACAAAATCTGAAGCTGATAGAGCATAAGGGTATTGTTTACTGTAAATGGCCCTATCGTTTACGGTGTTTATCTCCCCGCGTATGTCTGTTCTAAATGGAATCTGCATATTTATTTTAGAATGCTCTTCATTGATAATATTTAATATATCATTCTCCAGATCCTTTCTTTGGTCTGCAGATGATGTTTTTATGTTGTTTATTTTATGTTTGTCGGATATGTCAACGACGGCGTGTTCAGAATTTTAAATTCCAAACTTTTATTTAGGTCGGATATTTCAACGACGGCGTGCTCAGGATTTGTATATCCCAAACTAAATTCGCTTTGATTACCCATATCAGATTCGGATCTGATTTGAGCCTTTTCATCAAAGTATTTTTTACTATAAATTTCGTTAATGGAAGAATGGTATTTTCGTCTGTTAAAGAATGTTGGTTCAATAGGTTTCCGTTATCATAAATTACTTTTTTCTTCTTTCCCATTATATTTGATAACTCCCTTGGCTGTATCAATTACAGCTCCTATTTTTCAATAGGTTATAGCCGATCAGTAAATCTGAGTCTAGTCCTTCTATTTCATAAAAATATATGGCGTATCAAAAATAGTTATTTTATGATAATATTTAATTATAGAATATCCATTCACTGTAGATACTCTTTTGTATATTGGAAGCTCGTTTTTGTTTTTATAAATGCCTGTTCTGATATAACACGAGGTTGCACCAGTGTCAATTAATATTTTTAATTTTTTATTTATTTTCGGGTCATTTCTAATTAAGTAGGGTAAGCCTCCTCCTGACTTTGGCCTAAAAAATGGTTCTCTTCAATGTTATTTAGTCTCATCGTCCCGTTAACCGGTTGGTTAACAGTTCCAGTAGGTACCCTTTTATTTTGAGCTTGGCCTTGCTGAGTGTACTGGGTCTCAAAATTTTCAGTTTGACCCCACTTGTTCTGGTTATAATTATTATTTGGATATTTATTATAGCTTTTATTATAACCATTGTTAGCCCTGTTCTGTATCTGGATAGACTCATCTACCTCCATTGGTTCTGGCTTATTTTGTGGCTGCCTATAAGTGTTCCACTGATTTTGTTGGTTATTATTATATCTACCCTGGTTCCAAGAATTATTTTTGCTCTGATTATAATTACCTTGAAAATTTCTGTTCTGGTTGTGGTCATGATAAAACCTTAAATTATTAGGGTTTTGCTGGTTATTGTAATTATTGTTTTGTTGTTTTCGGCTTTGTGATTTGAAATGGGTTTGACCATTTCCACTAGAGTTTGGCTCACTATGTTTTCTGTGATTTGTTGAGAAACTATTTGCGAAATGAGCCCTCATGTTGTTGCTTTCTAATTCCTGAACTATGACCATTGCATTCGGTAGGTCAGGTGGATTCATTGAGAAAATTGTATCTGAAATTTGGCCGTTGAGGCCGGTAATGAAAAAACCCTTAGGGCTGTTTTCCTATGCTTCTCATTTAATTCCGCTGTTATTGGTTTGTTTCTACCATAGGTCATAATAGTTTTATTGATTAGAAGGGTTAATTTTCTATTAACTGCTCCATAATAGTCCATTATGGATAATTTACCCTGACTCAAAACACCTAATTCCTGTTCAATAATATGAATTGGACGTTTGTCGCTAAAGACAAAGTCAAGTCTGGCCATTATGGCATCGAAATTTAATACCGTGCCATTATGGGTTAAGGTATCGTTTGCCATACCTGTTATTTTGTTTCTTAATATGGATAGGGCAGAATAAAATCTTTCACTACCTCTGGCATATTGCCCCATGGCTATTTCAGCTGACTCTCTCCAACTTACATATTTATCTTCTTCACCTTTATATTCTCTGACAGACTTGATGATTTCATAAGATGTTTCGCACTTGATATCTGGATTTATGGTCTCTATCTGATAATCCTCAACCGTTTTAATTTTGTCAGAAAGCTGCGATCTTAGATTTACAATCTCTTCCTTTAATGGATTCAATTCAAAATTTACAATTTGTTTAATTAAATCACCCACATTAAACACTGTATTGTTAGGTTGTTGATGGTTTGTATTTTCTTGGGGCGGATTTACGAGGAGTCTTTTATTTGCTCCAGACTGACTGGTTGTAGGCTCTGTCATCTTGAGAATTTTTCGAAATCAGCAATTAAGTCTTCCACTTTGTTTTTATATTTGATTTTTACAAATTTCTTATTAAATAATAATAAAAAAATAGTATCGCTCACGAATCGTCTTCCTTATTTTTTTCTTCTCGTAGTTTCTGATCCTGTTGGGGTCGTCCTTCTTCTCGGTTGATGATCCTGACTGTGGTCGTCCTTCGTAAGGGTGATGATCCTGATTGGAGTCGTCCTTCTTTAGGTTGATTTTTGGATTTTTTTTATGATTAAAATGTTTTTTCCGATGGTTATTTTTTATTGATGAAATTATTTTGGCACTTTTTAATTTTTATTTTGTCCGAGCAGTGAATTTTATGTTACGATCACTATGTTGTAATTTGAGATTTAAGGGGATTATTTCATTAATTATTTTCCACCTTAGTTTTTTTTTGATCAACACAAACTTTTTATTTATTCGTCGGTTGTATCAGGTTTTTGGCCGCGCTAAATTCCTTTTTACTTTAAAACTTTTTAGCGTTTATTTTAAAGTTTTGTTTTAGAATTTTTTAATCGCACGGCCCCACGTTGGGCGCCAATTAAATATCTCAATCGTGATTAGTTTAAAAATATATTTTTATTTTTAATAAACACTTAATCACTATTACATTAGGTCGAACTTATTTCACTGCTCTTTTACTTTGCTCGGATTTATCAACTGCTTCAATTGGATCTCAAAAATCCACTGCCGCTCTCTGGGTTATTGATTAATAATCAAACCTCGGCTTAAGAGATCTATCCCTAATATCCCAAAATATTGTCAAAGAGAATGACTCTCAATTGATAAAGAGAATGGACTCAAGAGAGTCGGAAAATGGGATGATGCAATTAGTCAATTGATTTTGCAATTCGGGCTTGGCCGGAAATTGATGTTTATTTTAGCGGACTCAAGGGATCGCTTCGGACTCCGATGTTTACAATATCGGCTGGGATGTTTATAGCATCCGTTAGATTCGGACCGCGTGAAATTGATCTGGGTCGGAAAGAAATTTGCTGACCACGGGTTAATCTTGGGTCTTGACAGAGTTCTATGGGAAATAAGCTCTCGGCTCAAAGTTGTTTACAAGTAGGGTAAGAACCCTTAAGTAATGTGTCATATAACTTGCATGCAGCCTGCTCTATCGATTTATAAGACGTTATCACGTCAAAAAAATTTTCTTCTCTGTTTTTCAACGAATTTCTTTAAATTTCAAAATATAGCTGTTTTTTATAGTTCTAGAATTATGGTTTTAATTACATCAATATCGAAAAATTATATTATATATATATAAACAAGGGATCGGTCGATTTATATGAAAATGTAAAATTCTATACATGTAGAATGTATGTAATGTAAAATTTACAAAATTTACATAATTTGATATTTTGTCATCATTACCAAATGCAAGGGTATACAAACTTCGGTTTACCAAAGTTAGCTTTCTTTCTTGTTTAATATTAATTTCATTATTGACAGGCTTTTCTTGAACATAAAAAATGTCATTCATTTGAATATCAGTTATTAAATTTTATTGAATACTAAATCCCAGCGAGGTAAAAGTCAATTTATTTTTTAAAGATAGTTGATGTCAAGGTCCTCCAGATGATGATAATGATGTTTTCAGCTGTAGGTTTGCTAATGTAACCATTCTGTTGCTTGCAAGTGAAGCCGAATTGAATTAGTTTATCTACGCAAATTAACTAAATGTCCGTTATGATCACTAATGCGTACTTCGAGCGTGTTTTTTTCTTTGGTGTTGATAGGTAAATAAATCAAATTTCGTGTTGTAATATTCATTTTATAAACGGGGGGAACACTGATTCCAAATTCGATGATTTCAAAATTAATGAAGCACATGATTTGGTCCATTGCCCACATATGACCCATTATTGATGTTACATTCAACTCTGACAGAATTTATTTTTTAAATATTTACGGGATTAACTGATATGTAAACTTTTTATACCCGGTACCCATAGGGTACAAGGGTATTATAAGTTAGTGCCAACCGAGAATGTATGTAACAGGCAGAAGGACAAATCTCCGACCCTATAAAGTATATATATTCTTGATCAGCGTCACTAGCCGAGTCGATCTAGCCATGTCCGCCTGTCCGTCTGTCCGTCTGTCCGTCTGTCTGTCCGTGTGAAACAACAGATCTCAGAGACTATAAGAGACTATAAGCTAGAGTTACCAAATTTGGTGACAACATTGGAATCTGTTGCACGCAGATCAAGTTTGTTTTAAAATTTGGCCACGCCCACTTCCGCCCCCGAAAATGATAAAAAACGGTATATAACCATATGCGTGATTTTCGGCGTAAAGTAAATAGATAGACTTAATAAGTAGGCAGTCGTGGACGTGAGCTAAAAATTTGAGTAAAATCGGATGATAAACATAGAAGTTATTAAACAATAAAGTTTCTGAGAGAGAGAGAGAGAGAGAGCGCACGTGCGTGTTGCTCAAAATGTTCCTAGCAACATTTGTCTTTGTTGAGTGTTGCTCAGCATGTTCCTAGTAACATTTGTCGCTTTTGAGAGTTGCCAAACATGTGCTGCCCAACATGTTTCTAGCAATATTTGTCTTCATTTGACAGAAAATGTTTTATTTTTCCATGTTCATATGCTGTTTAATTTCACCCACAATGCTTTGCGTACCGGGTATCTTACAGTCGGTCACACTCGACTGTAGCTTTCAAACTTGTTTATCATGTGGCCTTAATTTTCGTTTATTAAATCCAAATAGCGTACCAATTGATCGTTTATGATATGCGATCAACATGATAACTGATAACTGATGGATTTCAGACGATAGTTGTGGTGAACGCGCATGATTACTATTCATGATGCACATATTTTTCCCATCATGATCAGAAAAAAAAGAGCGTTAAAAGAGCTCGTTAAAAGAGCGCGTCCTTTATACTGATGGATTGCTGCTGGCATATATCGATGGTTAAAATATCGATGAAAGAAATCTAAAGAAGAAGAACATACACAAAGCTCAAAGCAACATCCACAAGGACTAATAATTTCATATGCCCAAGATTTAAGACTCTAATTTCAAGCAGACAATTCTTTAAAAAGGCTATATGCCTGTGGATCAACCTCCCACATAACTTAAAAACTATTAGGTGCGTAACTCAGTTTAAATTAAAAATTAAAGAATATTTAAAATAGAATAAACAAAAATTGTAAACCAAAATAAAGATAAAATAAGTATAAAACAAAAATTCAAAAACATAGAATAATAAAGTAAAATAAAAACAAAAAAATTATAGTAAAAAGTTAAACAAAATTCAAATAATAATAAAATGTCAATAAAATATTTTATAGTAAATTGTTAGATAAGAAATATTTTTAAATAAAACGCGTAATATGTATGTGTTATCCATTTGGACTAGTGCAATGAAAATAAGTTCACTCTTGTCGCACTTGGATATTAAGGAATAATTAAATTAAATTAAAAGGAAATACAAATTATTAATAACGCATTCATGGAAATCCTAAGCTGTTCTGTTAGAATTTGTTGACTATGATGTAGCTAAGAATGCAGCGTGCCGTTCCGCAATTGCGGCAGTGGGCGAAATGAATTAGGCCAGCCGCCTTTTCAAAAAAAAAGAGGCGTCACATTAAAAACAAATTTTTTACGTAATTCCCAAAAAAAAATTTAGATCCAATAAGTAAATACAAATTAAAAAAACAAATTTTTTTTTTTGCAAATTTGGGATTTGAACCCATACTTTTTGCTGCCCTGCAGTGTGCCCTACTCGCCTACTACGTAGGGTCAGTTTGGCAGCATGAGTTGATATGATTTGTTAGTTAAATATCTCTAGTATTTTTTAGTATGAGCTAGAGCTCGGCGAAATATGGTATTTTAAGCTTAAGTAGTTTTTTTGGAAAAATTAATTTAAATCTGTCCAACTGTGAGCAGCGATTATAAATACTTAACATTTTGCTTTTAAATAGCTTGATCATTTCCTAATTGTTGGGTATTAGCTTAATTCAACAACAAGAAATCCGACTTTCGCATTCGGTGAAATCCTAAGCTGTTCTGTCAGAATTAGTTGATTATGATGTAGCTAAGAATGCAGCGTGCCGTTCCGCAATTGCGGCAGTGGGCGAAATGAATTAGACCAGCCGCCTTTTCAAAAAAAACAAGTGGAAAAGCTACAGTCGAGTGTGACCGACGGTAAGATACCCGGTACCCAAAGCATTGTGGGTGAAATTAAACAGCACATGAACATGGAAAAAAGGAAATGTTGACAAATAGAGACAAATATTGCTAGAAACATGTTGAGCAACACTCAAAAGAGACAAATGTTGCTAGGAACATGATGAGCAACACCCAACAAAGACAAATGTTGCTAGGAACATGTTGAGCAACACGCACGTGCGCGCGCTCTCTCTCTCTCTCTCTCTCTCAGAAACTTTATTGCTTAATATCTTCTATGTTTATCATCCGATTTTACTAACATTTTCAGAACACGTCCACAATTGCCTCCTTATTAAGCCTATCTATTTACTTTACGCCGAAAATCACGCATATGGTTATATACCGTTTATTTTTGTTTTTCGGGGGCGGAAGTGGGCGTGGCCAAATTTTAAAACAAACTTGATCTGCGTGCAACAGATTCCAATGTTGTCACCAAATTTGGTAACTCTAGCTGTTATAGTCTCTGAGATCTGTTGTTTCACACGGACAGACAGACGGACAGACGGACAGACGGACAGACGGCCATGGCTAGATCGACTCCGCTAGTGACGCTGATCAAGAATATAAATACTTTATAGGGTCGGAGATTTCTCCTTCTGCCTGTTACATACATTCTCGGTTGGCACTAACTTATAATACCCTTGTACCCTATGGTTGCCGGGTATAAAAATTGAAGGAAGAGTTGAGTAAAATAAATAGATCGAAAATATATTGTTATATTTATATATAATTTAAAAATAATTCTATTATGATTTATTTTGTTTAATCAACTATTTCTTGTTTATTTTGTATAATTATTGTGTAAACTAGAGCACCTTTTCTCCATAATTTTTTAGGTATTTTTTAGTACACCCTCTGCCTCATCAAATCTCCCAATTTCTGCATAGAATTCGATAATAAAATCTTTTGAAGAAACCAATTCGACGCACACTTCAAAGCTTTCGATGCCTGCAAATTTATGGAAGAGCTTTTCCTATATAAAAACTATATAAGCTATACAAGTAGTAGAGCTATGCAAAATGCGTTAGCTGCAGAGAACGAGAGAGATCTTGGCAGAGAGAGACTGGTGGAAGGCTAAGAGAGTGATACGAAGTGCGCCGGCTTCTTTGACTTTTGTCTTTTAACTGCGTAAATACGTCTGTATGTGTGTCTGTCTTTCTTGTTGTTATTATTATTCGCTGAGCTTTTGCAGTGTTTTCACTATTTTTATTGTTTGTTTTTCTGTTTGCGTCGTGTGTGTGTGGTGACCTTCTCACACTGTCATGGCTACGTATAATAAAAAAGTAGAAAAACAAAAGCTTTCGGCTTTATAATTTGTATGCAGCTCCCAATGCGTGTCGACGTGTCTGTCTGCGTGAAGAACATAAGAGAGTCGTGCTTAAAAAGCCAGAACAACAACAACACAAGTGGGAAAGCTACAGTCGAGTGTGACCGACTGTAAGATACCCGGTACCCAAAGCATTATGGGTGAAATTAAACTGCACATGAACATGGAAAAAAGAACATTTTTTGACAAATGAAGACAAATATTGCTAGAAACATGTTGAGCAACACTCAAAAGAGACAAATGTTGCTAGGAACATGTTGGGCAACTCTTAAAAGCGACAAATGTTGCTAGGAACATGCTGAGCAACACCAAACAAAGACAAATGTTGCTAGGAACATGTTGAGCAACACGCACGTGCGCTCTCTCTCTCTCTCTCTCTCTCTCTCTCTCAGAAACTTTATTGTTTGATAACTTCTATGTTTATCATCCGATTTTACTAAAATTTTCAGAACACGTCCACGATTGCCTACTTATTACGCCTATCTATTTACTTTACGCCGAAAATCACGCCTATACCTAACTTACCGTTTTTTATTGTTTTAGGGGGCGGAAGTGGGCGTGGCAAAATTTTAAAACAAACTTGATCTGCGTGCAACAGATTCCAATGTTGTCACCAAGTTTGGTAACTCTAGCTCTTATAGTCTCTGAGATCTGTTGTTTCACACGGACAGACAGACGGACAGATGGACAGACGGACATGGCTAGATCGACTCGGCTAGTGACGCTGATCAAGAATTTATATACTTTATAGGGTCGGAGATTTCTCCTTCTGCCTGTTACATACATTCTCGGTTGGCACTAACTTATAATACCCTTGTACCCTATGGGTATAAATTCCGATTCTGAGTTAGTAGCGTTTGAATATCTGAAGCGCTTAATAATTGAGGCCCCTGTGCTTTAGCTATACAATCCAAAAGCTGTTACTGAGGTACACACAGACTCTAGTAAGCACGGATTTGGTAATTGCTAATGCAAATGGATTCAAAGGACTTTTCCATCCAGTAGAGTTTATGAGTCGTAAAACTAGCCCAACTGAAGAAAAGTATAGAGCCTATAAGTTGGAAGTACTAGCCGTTATAAATGCGATTAAAAAGTGGAGGCTATACTTGCTAGGCATTGAATTTAAGATAATAACGGACTGTGACGCATTTGCAATGACAGTAGAATTGCATGATGGGCAATGTTTCTGGACGAGTATAAGTACAAAGTGGTATACCGATCGGGTAGTCAAATTAAGCATGTCGATGCTTTAAGTCGAGTATCATGTTGTCTATTAGGGGAAGCTCTAGGGTATCGGACAAAGATGACACGATCAAAGCATTAAAGATACTATTGGAATCTGAGTAAAGCTATGAAGACTATTTCCTTCGAAATAATATTCCATACAATTATGGCATTAAAAAACTATTGGTAGTGCCAGAGTCGATGCAGGATGAAAAAATCTCAAAAGTTCATCGAAAAGGACATTTTGGCAATAAAAACACAAGGGATTTGATAGAAAGACATTATTCTATCCAAAATATACAACCGAAGATAAAGAAAATAGTACTAAGCTGTGTAGAATGTCTAATTGCTGAGGCTAAACGAGGAAGGAAAGAGGGATTATTAAGTCCGATAGATAAAGCACAAGAACCTTTAGGAGCATATCACGTCGATCACAAAGGATCTCTTACAGAGACCAAGAAGCAGTATAACCATATATTTGTTGTAGTTGATGGCTTTTCAAAGTTTGTGTGGTTATATGCCACTAAGTCGACAGGAACGGAGGAAGTTTTAGATAAACTCAAGAAACATGCAGCAATATTTGGTAATCCTAAAAGAATTGTAACAGATAGGGGAACAACTTTTACTTCGATTGCGTTTCGAGAGTACTGTGAGGAAGAGGGAATACAATTGTTACATATCACTACAGGAATGCCAAGAGGTAACGGACAAGTAGAAAGAATCCACAATATAGTTATTCCAATGTTAAATAAGCTCTGCCAGGACAATACGATCAAATGGTACGCTTATGTAGATCGGATACAGCAAATTATAAACAACACATCCCCTCGAAGTACGAAGTTCACGCCTTTTTCAGGTTTAACAGGCTTCAGAATTAACACAAAAGCTGACGAGATTGGAGGATTGTTAGAAGACATGGATATGAAAGCAGAAGAACGAGAGGCAATCAGACAGAAAGCAAAAGAAAACATTGAGAAAATTCAAAAAGAAAATAAAAAGGCTTCCAATGAAAAGAGGAAAATAGAAACAGAATATGAGGTAGGAGACTTAGTAGCAATCAAAAGAACTCAATATGGAGCAAAAATTAATTTTAGAAGCAAAGTTTTTCGGACTTATAAGATAACGGAAAAGAAAAATCATGGACGCTACGAGGTAGTAAAATTTGGTAATCAAGAAGGACCCAATCACACGTGTACAGCAGCAGAATTTATGAAAAAGTGGGTTTAGTTCGGGACGAACTAATGATCAGAATGGCCGAATGTAGGATTGGTATCAAGAATATTGATACTTTATAAGGTCGGATATTTCTCCTTCTGCCTGTTACATACATTCTCGGTTGGCACTAACTTATAATACCCTTGTACCCTATGGGTACCGGGTATAAAAAAAGAATAAAAAGAACAAAAAAGTTTTGGGCGCGGTCAGGACTCGCCAGACGACTACAGGCTACTCAGCTTACCTTAGAGGGATGTCTTAAAATTCAAATTTTATCTCCCATTATAGTCTCTGAGATCTGTTTACCAACACGGACAGAGGGACATGGCGAAATCGAATCGGACGGTGATGCTGATCAAACATCAATGATCAATAATATATATATACTTTATGGGGTCGGAGATGCCTCCTTCTGCCTGTTACATAAATTATCGGTTGTCACTAACTTATAATACCCTTGTACCCTGTATACCCGGTATAAAAACGAACAAACGAGTGAATTCGAAATTAATTCGAATGAAAAAAAATATTGGTTTTGATTTTTTTGTGTTAAAGTTAAAAGATACAATAAATGAATAAGTTTAAGCTTCTTCCTTTTTTCTTTGTTATTATACCCAGAGAACAACTAGAAAAAAAAATTAGAATAAAAATACAAAAAAGAAAATATATTGGTTTTTTGTGGGATTGAGCTCGAACCAATTTTGCAAAACGTTAAAGCATCGGCTGCTTAGACAACTGGGCCACTACCTATATTTCATATGGAGCGCCATTTTCATACTAAGTACATATGCTTCAACAACTGTTAACCTAATTTTGGCAGAACTGAAATAAAATTACCAGCGATTGTCAACATCTAATAGCTTCTATATTTTTTTAATGAAAATATGCTTTTACTGTAATACAGAAGTGTGTGTGAATGAGAAAAAGAGATCGACTGTTCAATAAAAAAATTGCGCCAAACTACAGAAAAGAACGAGCGTGACCAAAACATGACAAGAAAAATAACAAAATTCACTTTTATAACCCAACTTTGCTGAACTGATATAATTTTATTAATTGAATAAAGAGCAAATGAATAAGAATCTGATATAAAAATGTAAACAAAAAATTTGGCATGAGCGGGACTAGAACTCAAAAGTTTCTTGCATAAAATACGACTGCCCATCGCTTAGACGCCTGGGCTATGCTCCATTTTTAGCAATTGACAGCGAATGTTACTTCTAATAGCCTCCACACTTTTTCAATCAGTAGGCTGTTTGTTTATTGTAATAGAGATGCACAAAACAAGTGTGTGTGAAAGAGAAAAAAGATCGATTGCTGACCAAAAAAATTACGCCAAACTACAGAAAAAATGAGCGTGACCAAGAAATTATAAAAAATAACAAAACTCACTTTTATAACCCAACTTTGCTGAACTGATATAAAAAATATTAATTGAATAAAGAGGAGAAAAAATGAATAAGAATCTGAAATTAAAATGTAAAAAAATTCTTTGCCATGGGCGGGTCTAGAACTCAGAACTTTCTTGCATAAAAAGCGCTTGCCCATCGCTTAGACGTCTGGGATATGCTTTATATCACTGTGGACGGCAGTCCACGTAGTGACGATGAGCACCGAGACAGTGGTGCGCAAGGAGACTACTATATACAGCCGTAGAATTGAAAATCTGCTACGATAGTCCAATCAGAACCATTTATATCTTGATCGAAAGGTATCGTAATCCTCTTTGAAACTGCATACTAAGATTTTTCAAAAACGGATTAGTTTAGGAGAAATGGGAGTGAAAGTGCGAAATTGAAAATTTTGAAAATTGGAGCTGTTGGGGCCGGTGGAGCGAAAATCCCCAAATTGTTAATGATGTTGTGATCTAGCTTTAAATACGCGTCGAATGACACCTCGATCATCCTGATCCGATACTCCGTTCAAAAGATATTCAATTAACAAGATTTTAACGGACTTTCCGAAATGAAAACGTTTGTCCTGTTGTTTGTCTGTCTGTCTGTCTGTCTGTCGATTTTTTTGTTTTAGAGTCCTGGAACAACTTTTATTTTATTAAACAGCTCGAGCTAAACATTTTTTGTTCAACGACTTTTTGGGTTTCCCGCGGTTTTGGATTTCCCGCGCCCATAAACGACTAAAGGTACAGAAACGTGCTATATGTCGTTAGAAAGGTATTTTGAAATGATATTAGCTTGGCCTGGACATGATTTATTTAAATATAATATTAAAGAATTAATACTTAAAATAAATTTTTTTTCCTAAGTTTTTGTCATTTTTTCAAAATTGGCTCTAACGATTTTGATAGTCACTCAAGGCCATATAGCCTTTGAGATGACTCAACTTTTGGTATATAACACATATCTGGGAACATTCGCTTTTTTGAGATATTACTCATTAAAATTAGTAGCAAAGATCCCATATAAATAAACTTTTACATGCACTTTACATACATTTATGTAAAAGTACATGTAGAGTCATATAGAGGCGTGCACAGTTGTAATAAACTTTAAAACCATCAAACAAAACGTAAAATATTTTAAATTTGAAAAAACATTTTAAAATGTTTGTTTTTAATTTGATCTACTTTTTGCTTTCCCCGCTACTTTGGCGGAAAAATAGGAAAAAATCGATTTCTCGCGCCCATTACTTCTGAACGACTAAAGTTACTGAAACGTGCTATATGTCGTTGGAAAGGTATTTTAAAATGATAATTTTTTTGCCTTTACAAATTTATCTAAATATTATATTTAAGAATTTAGAATTAAAATTCATTTTTTTAAAGATTATTAAAATTTTTTTTAAGAAAATGGCTCTTACGATTTTCATACTCACTTCAGGCCGTATAACCCTTGGGATTACTGTTCACATTTTGGGGTACTACTCATATCTCTGAAAATTCGCTTTCTCGTCAAAATTAGTACCAATGATCCCATATAGCTAACTTCTTCATATATGGATTTTTTTTGTTATTTTCTCACATTTGAAACAAACACTTCTGGTATCAGAAACACCTCTTAGCGAGATACTTAATTTTGTGGCGGTAACCGGCGTTCAGCTAATATCCGATGTCATAACTATGTGCTATAATTTTTTAATAATAGCTAAGTCATAAAGGAACGACCTCTGGATATGCTATTGAGCTATACTAATTAACACTAACAATTGGAGCCCTACATACATATGACATTTTAAAAACTTCTGATATCAAACAAAAACACCTCTTAACGAGGTGAGATAAAAGTGACGATGGCACATTCAACTCAAAAAATTTCTGATACCAAATTTTGTGACGATTAATAGTTATTTAAACAAAAATATTTAAAAATTTTTTAACTAGTTTCAAAATTGGCACTTAGCTGAAAAATTTAAAATGGCAAAACAGGCAGCGTTTTCGGAGCGCTCTGAAGTCGGTGCGAAAGTGGACTCCGAAATAGCTCCTTAAGGGAGCGTTTTCGGAGCGCTCCGAAGTAGGAGCGAAAGTAGACTCCAAAAAGGTGCAATTTCCGAAGTTGGAGTGAAAAGGGACTCCAAAAAAGCTCCTCGTAGGAGCGTTTAGGGAGCATAATTTGGTATAGTATGCATTTGTTTTCATCCGCATTCTCTGATTTACCTGAATGGCGACATGCTTACTGTGCTGGACTTTAAATCTAAAGGTCACGTGTTCGAGTCCCAGTCGGAACAATTGTGTTTCAGAAATGTAAGTTGCTTTATAAAACATTTATAATATTTACATCCATTTAACAGTAACATACATATTAACTTACATAGCAGTGTCGGTTAGGTTATCTTTGGACGATTTAAGGACTCCTTTTTTAAAAATCTATAAGCTAATATAGGAGTCCGCACGGAGTCCTTGCGGTTTATCTACAGGAGCATTTTGGGACTCCGAAAACACTCCTTCTAGGACTCCTAAAGGAGCACTGTTTTCATATAAATTGAAAAGGCCATTTTCTCCCGCAAACATGCTCCCTTAGGACACCTTTCGGAGCCTCCCTAGGAGGGTTTGAGCTCCGCACAGGGAGTCCTAAAGGAGCACCTGCGGACTCCACTGGTTGGCTGGGACGTATCTTATACGTCACATATAATATAATACTATAATAATTTTAACACATTAATAAAATATTATTATAATAAAAATTACCTTAACGTAAATTAGAATTTGTTGATGTTTTTATTTTGCCTTTTCGTAGCGCTTTCAGTGCTTTGTACATGGCAACTCGCTCAACGGATCCATGAGCCGGAACGCGTGCACGAGTCAGGGCGCAGCCTCTCTCGCCACACAGGTACCAGTCAACGTTCGCGACGCCAAAATAGGACACTTCTCGGCGGAGTGCCGGAACCCGCGCCTCATTTTCTGCTGGGAGTGTGGACGTCGAGGAATCCGGACCATCGACTGCTGCCGACATTCAGCATCGGAAAACGGGATCGGGCCCCGAATGGCCGGGAATCACCCGGGGAACCCGTCCAACCCACGCAGCCAGTAGGAGGTACCCTCCATCAACACCAGGGACGCATCCGCGCCGACATCACCATGGAGGGACGAGGATTTGTAGCTATCCTGGACACCGGAGCTACTCACAGCTTCATCAGCGAGAACCTGGCATGGGGACTGGGCAACCAGAAGAACATGCGGGTCATCAGGACTCAAGTTAAGTTGGCCGACGGGACATGTCGGGAACTCACTCGGGCCCTAGCCGCCAACGTCCAGCTCGGGAACCAGCGGGCACTAACCATCCTCCTAGTGATGACCGAAGTCCTGGACGACGTACTCCTAGGAATGGATTTCCTCTGCGGGATCGGAGCCACCATGCAGTGCGGGGGCCAGACCCTCAGCCTGCTACCGGACGCCCACACGACAAGCCAGAGGCTCACGCCTAGAACCCACGGAAACCATCAGGAGCAGCCACGCTCCACACACTAGAAAGTGCCACGCCCTTCACACCAGAAGGAATCACACTCCGCCCTAGAGGAGCCACGCTCAACACACCAGGAAGGGCCACGCCCCACACACCAGGGAACCAGGACGGAGTCACACTCAGCCTACCGAGAAGAGCCACCCACGGCACACCAAGAAGAGCCACGCTCTACACACCGAGGAACCAGGAGGGAGTCACACTCAGCCTACCGAGGACAGCCACCCACGGCACACCAAGAAGAGCCACGCTCTACACACCGAGGAAGCAGGAGGGAGTCACACTCCGCCCATTAAGAACAGCCACCAGCGGCCCACCAAGAAGAGCCACGCTCTACCCACCGCGGACAATCGACAGAGCCACGCTCTGCACCCCGAGACCAGCCACGTTCTACGCCTCGCACCCTGCCTCGGAACACAGCCCCCGAGACATGCAAGGATACCGCCAGCACAGAGCCGACCGGAGGAGAACGACGATCAACCCGGACGCAGACCCGCCAGCGGCGGGGAACCAGCCGCCCAGTTGGAGCCATGCCTTGCCTGTGGCAGATGCCACCGCCGAGCAACGGAACCCTTTCCGTACCTCCAAGAAACGTGTCCGCTTCCAGGATCACGTCGAGGAAACGCCGGAGCAGAGCCCGCCCCTATGCGGAACTGTCAACTCGGTGAGTCATCCCACAGAGGACCGAGATTCATCCGAGCCAGAGGAGTCCGAGGACCGCAGCTATCCCGAGCCCTGGGTAAAGGAATTCCTAGAGCAGGAACTGGCCCTGTTTGACACCCTGTCAGGAGTATCCCACATCGCAGTGCACCGGATCATCATGCGGAACGACCGGCCCCTCAAGCAGCGATACTTTCCGAGGAACCCGGCCATGAGGGCCATCATGGATAGGCAAATCGATGAGCTTCTACGGGACGGGCGCATCGAGCCCTCAAAGAGTCCACACAGCGCACCCATAGTGATCGCGGCCGAGAAGAATGGCGATGTCCGCATGTGCGGTGACTATCGCCAACTCAACGAGAATTCCGTACCCGACGCCTATCCGCTCCCGAGGATCCACCAGATTTTGGAACGCCTCCGGAACGCCAAGTTCATCTCGACGCTGAACCTCAAGAACGGGTACTGGCAGATACGAGTAGCCCCGGACAGCTGGGAGTGCACGGCTTTTACCGTCCCCGGCAGTGGATTATTTCCCTGGCGGGTGATGCCGTTCGGCCTTCAGTGCCAAGACCAACCCACCGCAGGGCACTTGGGAATCCGGAAGACCAGTAATCGCGTGGCCCAGCGCTTCTAGACGTCGCCCGCTATGTTCGCCACTACACGAGTTGCCAGAGGTACAAGGTAAGCCAGGAGAAACCTGCCGGGACGATGTTTACCCGACAGGTCGAGGAGCCATTCCATGTTCTCTGCGCAGACTTCGTCGGGCCGCTTCCTCGGTCAAAGCAGGGCAACACCATGCTTCTGGTATTTCTGGATGCTTTTAGCAAATGGGTGGAATTGGTTCCCTTACGGAAGGCAACCGGAACCCAACTCGAACGCGCGTTTCGAGAGCGGATCCTGAGCAGATTTGGAGTTCCGAGGACATTCGTCTGCGACAACGGCACACAGTTTACGAGTCGATCCTTCCAGAACTTCCGCAAGTCGCTGGGCATGGAGCTGCAGCACACGGCGCCGTACACACCGAGGCAAAACCCGACGGAGAGGGCCAACCGGACGATTAAAACGATGATCGCCCAATATCTGGACGGAGGCCCGCAGAATGGATGGGACCAACTGTTGCCAGAAATATCCCTTGCCATCAACAGCAGCGTCTCCGACACGACGGGATTCAGCCCGGCGTTCCTGACACAAGGACGGGAACCTGGGCTACCGAAGACTCTCTACGACGAGGTCACACCTGGACGAGGCACCCCGGAGGTTGCCCCAACCGAGAGAGGCGAGCAGCTAAGGAACATCTTTAAGGTCGTCCGGGACAACGCCGAGCGAGCCGCGGCTGACCAAGGTCGCCAGTACAACTTACGCTGACGGACATGGAGGCCACCAGTAGGGTCACTGGTGCTGGTGAGACGACACGCGCTGTCCAACGCCGCCGATGGACTCGCGGCCAAGCTAGCCGCGAAGTACGAAGGACCCTTCCGGGTCGCGAAATTTCCGTCGCCAAACATCGTGCAACTGCACGTACCCGGGAGTCGCCGACGACGGACTGCGAGCCTGGACCAACTAAAGCTGTACGGCGAAGAAGGGACGGACGCAGAGAGGGACGACACCGAAGGCATCGATAGCTTCAGCCATGGAGACGACTACGCCGAGAAGAAGAGACCTGGGGAAAGCATCACTACGCCGCGTCCCCGCCACTAAGCCAAAAGCCCACGCCCAGAATGAGGGAGACCATGTTTTCGCAGGGGCCACTTGCTGACAGGCGCGCCTGTCTAACGCCTCGCCCCCTCGGGGGGAAAAACATTGGCCCCTTCTCCCACCAAGTTCAAATAACCCGAGTTAAAAGATCGAGTCACACTCGGTTAGGTAGGGTCCTACGAAAACACCTCCCTAACGAAATCTTTTTCTCCACAGCTACAAACGACGACAGCCACACTGCATCGCACGCACCACCGCGCCATCGGCAAGCACGCCAGCCCAAGACAGAGCCCGCCACGCATAGCAGCAAGCCGGACCAGATCCCGCGCCCAGCCGCTCAAGCAACAGGCAAGACAGCCGCTCCGATGGCCGACTAGCAACCTTGCCGGGATCACCCGCCCCAGCACTACCAATGGCCAGAAAGCCACCCGCTGACGAGGGAGGCCATCCTAGCGGAGATGGCAGGGTTCGACTCGCCGAACTTCCACGTCGTGGAGACCGCCGTCAACGCCTCACCACCGAGGGACCGGGACCCCGACGCATCTCAGCCGTGGGGGAGACCCTGGTTGCCGATCTCGGTGGACGAGCTGCTAGAGAGCCTCAGCATGGGCGGGGGACGCCGACCCCACCCCGAAGACGACCAGGTTTCGCAGCTGGACAGCTTCCGAGTGTTCGGAGGCCGCCGTCGACGTCTCGCCAACGAGCAACCGGGGGATGATATCCCGCCGGATAACCATTTTGGACCACTGCGGGTGGAACTCACCCCGCCGCGACCGCGGGAGTTCCAGCCCGCCGGCGACGAAGAGCAGCCACCGCAGGTACCACCGCCACCCCGGCGCCTGAGTTACACATAGTGAAATCGTTATCTGAGAAGATCCAGGGCCCAAGAGTGTATTTTATATATGTATATGTAATTGTATCTATGTCTTGTAGGTGTAATTTGTTTAGTGTTATCTTTTGTGTTCTATGGTTTATTAAAATCACCTTGGGAGGTGGGAGGAAGACTTCTAAGTGTTCCGTGGCAATTGTCTCCGTGCTTTCGTATGTTATATCATTGAGAGTAACTGTTCAGTTACTGTGTGTTATGATTGCCGAGCCATGTAGGACGGTGTTTAGCCCGCAAGTGGTGTTTACTTTGATGTCTTTTCCATTGAATACAAATATGTAGCCTTCCTCTGGTTCGAATATGTCCGTAGTTTCGTCGAATTCCTGTACGTCACAGGTTTCTGGACTTATTTTATTCAGTAAATTGTTTAGGCATTTTTGTGTTACTGAATGTAGGCTTGTATCTTTCGGTTTTTTGCAGAACATTGTTTTGTTAATCGTTATGCATTAATAGTTAAATTCTTTCGTAGACTCTTTATTATGAGCCACGAAATTTGGTGCCTTTATGAATTTATTGCCTTTTATGGGTAGCGGAACTATTCTGTAGAATTGGTATTGATTCTTTTCATAAATGGGTAGCTTAAGATTAAATACAATGTGCTTATTTCGTACAATGGTTTCTAGGTTAACAATCGAGAGAATATCCTCTTCTAAGGATAAATTTATTTGTTGTTTTGAATATATATTTCTTATTTTCTCTATTTCTTGTTTGTCGAATATAAATTTAGGGATAATGTATGCTCTTGCAAACACAAGACTTTCTGCGATGTTTTGAATTAAATTGTCTAGGACATCTTTATTAAATGATATTCTGTTTATGTATTGGAGTGTTCGTAAAATATTGTTTTCGTTATTCATTTCTTTAAATATGGAATTTTGTAGATTTTTGAAGAAGTATTTAATAGTTTGCTGTTCCTTGTTAATGTGATCTGTGATATTCGGGAACCTGATTAAGATTTCGTAGTTTAGGTGGTTCTGAGTTATAATTTCTGATTCAATTTTGTTCTGGTCTGTTTCCAGTGAGTTTACTCTTTTAAAAATTTCCTCTGCATCTGTATTATCCATATTTCCGGATATTTTTTTTATAACTGAGCCCAGCCCATTTATTAGTCCACTTCTCATTCTGTTTTGTGGGGTAATGTTGTTTAGCTTGGATTTGAGATTATTTATTTTTATTTTAAGGATTTCTACTGACGGAATGAATGTTGGGGCTATCCGTAGGTTGTTTATTGTCTCTTCTAGTATTAGGGTACAGTTTTGGTACTCCTCTATATTGATGACGTGGGTGATTGATTTATGATTGTGCTCTATTAATGCTTCTGCTAGGTGGATGGTCGCCAATGGCTGTGAACCATTGATTTCATGAATGTGGATGCGAGCTTTTACAAGCATCAGCCTGAAGGAAGAAAGGAGTAAAGGAAAAGGGTGTGATTGAGATGATTGGTGAAGTGAGGTTATGATTTAGATTAAGATTTATTTATTTAGTATCCTGACGCTACAAGGACTTGACCAGTCTCGCCTACTGAACTTGTACAATTCCTAACTAATCTTCTGATATTGGCTTTATGGAGTTTCTGTCCTTTGGTGGTAGTAAAAGTCATGTGTTTGTTTGCGATTACTCTATGTTTAGAAAATCTCGCGGTTGTTTTGTTCCCCCTGTTTTCTTTTCGAAACACCGTGTCTCCTTGATTTAAAGGTCTTGGTTCGGTCCTGTCTTGATTTAGTTTACCTATTCTTGTTTGTGCTGTTGTATTAAGGATCTGTTCAATTTGCGGATACAATTTTTGCTGATATTCGTTTAACTTTTGTAAGTAATCGTGGTTGTCATTGAAATGTATTGTTTTCTGAAAAATATGTGTCCTTCCTGTGAATATCTCGAACGGAGTTAGGTTAGTGGTTGAATGGATTGCATTATTATAGGTCATAATTGTCTCTGTAAGAATTGTCTCATGGTCTAGGATTAATCTTTGTTCTTTCTTGGTTGTTAATATTATTCGAAAAATTTCTGTGAGTTACTCGATGATTGTTGAAACGAAGTAACGTGGGGAGTAATGGTGTATTGAGTAAGAAAATCTTGAAACATATCTCCTGAAAATTCTGCTAATCAAAAACAATTTTTGAGGGGATGCCGAATTGAGAAAAGAAGGTTTTCAAGCTCTTGATTACACAAACGGTATTTCTATTTGTCAGGATGTAGCGAATTTAAAAAACTTGTCTATTAGATATTATAGTTAGATGCAGGTTGTGGTTGATGCTGTAAATGTCGATATGAATTATATCTAAAGGTCTTTTTGGTATTTCTGTTAACTGGAATGACACTTTAGGTGGGTTTCTGTCGTATTTCAACGTCAAGCAGATGTCGCATTCTTTTATATTTTGCAAAACTTTCGTATTGAGTTGGGGAAAATATATTTCCCTTTGTAGGTATTTATAGGTCTTCTCGCTACCTCTATGATTGTTGTTAATGTGGTATTGCAAGATTCTGGAATTCTGATCGTTTTCGTTTTGGACATCTTCTATGAGGGTTTAACAACGGACGATCTTATAAAGGTTATTTTCTGAGAAATGTGCGCTAAAAGCCTCTTGAATTATCTCGAAGACTGTGTCTGTGGCGAGTATCGCGAATGTCTTGTTGGGTTTTAATATTGTTGCTAGTGATCGACTAACTGTTTCCAAATCGAAATTTGGTTCGACTATTGTCCTACGTATTTTGTTTGTAAAGGGGACTGATGTTGTTGAAGAATGGGGTCCTGTTTTGAAAATGGTTTGAATATTGTACAAATTTAAAGGTTGGGAAGACACAGGTATTACTGTCGATTCTTCCATTAGATTGAGGTTTGGTGCAATTCTACTGAGGGCATCAGCTACTACGTTTTGAGAGCCTTTTTTGTAAGCGATCTCGAAATCGTAGGAAGCTAATGTTGTTTTCCATCGTAGAAATTTTGAATTTTGGCTGTTAAGATTTTGTAGCCAGATCAAGGGTTTGTGGTCGGTCTAAAGGGTCTAAAGGGTCTAAAGTGTCCTACTGCCCAAATAATAGCTAACATTTCTTTCTCTATCGTAGAATACCTGGTTTCGGTATCCGAAAGGGTTCTACTGGCAAAGGATACAGGTTTGTCGTTATTTTCTGGTCCTTGTGAGAGTACTGCTCCTATGGCAAGGTTGCTAGCGTCTGTCGCAAGTAGGAGGGGAGTAGGAGGGGAGTGTGACGAACTCACAACCCAACGTTGTAAAATTAATGTATACAATGCAGAGGGTATTATAATTTTGCCATGATATTTGCAACGCAGTGAAGGAGGCATCTCAGACCCCATAAAGTATATATATTCTTGATCAGCATCACCAGCCGAGTCGATCTAGCCATGTCCGTCTGTCTGTCTGTCTGTCCGTCTGTCGGTTTCTACGCGAACTAGTCTCTCAGTTTTTGAGCTATCGGGCTGAAACTTTTAGCATAGTCTTAGTCTTTTAGTCTTATTTCTTTAGCACGTAGTATATATGTCGGAACGACCGAAATCGGACCACTATATCCTATAGCTGCCATACGAATGATGCCGAAATTAATGTAAGAAAAATTTAACTTTTTTTGTTTTCCACGTATATCAATCAATTTCAAGATATAGCAGTTTTTTGTGGCTATAGAGTTACGGTTTTATTTTCACTAAGATCAGACAACTATATCATATAGCTGCCATAGAAACGAATGGTCAATTTAAATGAAAATGTAAAATTCTACATGTAAAATGTAAAATTCTACATGTTAAATGTAAAATTCTATATGTAAGATGTAAAATGTTTATAAACTAAGATATTTTTTAACTGTCACCAAAATGAATCGATTTTCAATAATCCCATTGCAGACTGCAAGCGTATACAAATTTCGGTTTACCGAAGATAGCTTTCTTTCTTGTTTAAACATATTCTTAATAGGTTGAACAATTATCTAACATATAATTTTTAATTATGCAATTGTCTGACTGGGATCAAAAGTTTTTAATTTTGCAACGAAGAAACTCAAATGGCCCCACTGTGCGATCGTTTACCTGGCAGCTATAAGATATAGTAGTCCAATTTGGATAAAATTTAAAATATTTAGCTAAAACATACTAAAAAGATTATAACATATATTCAATTTCAGGTCAATATCTTAAAAATTAGCGAAAATATGAAATTTTGGCCATATCTTTCCTATGACACTTATAAGATATAGTAGTACGATTCCGGCCGTTCCGACATTTATACTAGCTGCAATAGACAGACGGACAGACGGATATGGCTAGATAGACTCGGCTGGTTATGCTGATCAATAATATATATTCCACTAGTTTACAAATTTATATTTTTATACCCGGTACTCATAGGGTACAAGGGTATTATAAGTTAGTGCCAACCGAGACTGTATGTAACAGGCAGAAGGAGAAGTCTCCGACCCTATAAAGTCTATATATTCTTGATCACCGTCACCAGCCGAGTCGATTTAGCCATGTCCGTCTGTCCGTCTGTCAGTCTGTGCGTCTGTCCGTCCGTGTAAAACAACAGATCTCAGAGACTATAGAAGCTAGAGTTACCAAATTTGGTGACAACATTGGAATCTATTGCACGCAGATCAAGTTTGTTTTAAAATTTGGCCACGCCCACTTCCGCCCTCAAAAATCATAAAAAACGTAAAATAAGCTATACTCGTTATTTTCGGGTTAAAGTTAATATATACAATAAATGAATAGGCTTAAGCGGACGTTTTCTGAAAATTTCAGTAAAATCGGATGATAAACATGGGAGATATTAGCAATAAGGTTAGATTTTTAAAACACCCCCCAAGACGCTGCTATTGCAAGCTGAGTAGCCTGTAGCCGTCTAGGTCGTGGGCTCTGGCCCCGACCGCGCCAATACTTTTTATTGTTTTTTTTGCATTTCTTTCTTTTTCCTTTGTTATTATACCCGGAGACCAACTAGAAAAAAATTGTAGAATAAAAATACAGAAAAGAAAATATTTTGGTTTTGTGTGGGATAGAGCTCGTGCCAAAATGTAAATGCATCGGCTGCTTAGACAACTGGGCCATTACATATGTTACATATGAAGCGCCATTTTCATACTAAGTATGCTTCGATAACTGTTAACCTAATTTTTTCAGAACTGAAATAAAATTGCCAGAGATTGTCACATCTAATAGCTTCTACATTTTCTTAATGAAAATATGCTTTTTATTGTAATAGAGAAGTGTGTGTGAAATAGAAAAGAGATTGACTGTTGACAAAAAAATGGCGCCAAACTACAGAAAAGAACGAGCGTGACCAAGAAATGACAAAAAATAAAAAAAAATCACTTTCATAACCCAACTTTGCCGAACTTATATAAAATGTATTAAATGAATAAAGAGGAGAAAAAATGAATAAGAATCTGAAATAAAAATGTAAAAAAATACTTTGGCATGGGCGGGTTTAGAACTCAGAACTTTCTTGCATAAAAAATGCTTGCCCATCGCCTAGACATCTGGGCTATGCTTTATATTGCGTAACACACCGCGATTGTAACTTGTAATAGCTCCCACACTTTTTCAATAAGAAGGCGATTTGTTTATCGTAATAGAGATGCACAAAACAAGAGTGTGTAAGGAGATGAGATCGCGGTCGAGCGGTCGAGGAAGTGTTGGTGCGTCGTCGTGTTTCAAATATATTGGCTTATTTTATTAGTTAAACGTAATTTTCATTACGAATAGCTTTAATTGACAATAGCTCTTGTTCGGGTCAGTGTTTGTGCGGGAAAGTGAAAGTAATTTGTCCGTGCTGCAGGTGTAAGTTTGCTGTAAGTTGTGAGTAGCTGCGTGTATGTGTGTATGAGTGTCGGCACGTTCTAGAACAATATTGTTTTGTTCGAGTGTGTATGTGTGGGTGTGTAAAGGGGTTTAATTACTTGTTAGAGTGTGTGTTTGGCTGGAATTGGTAGATTAGCTTAGTATTATATTTTTGTTGTTTAATTTAAGTTTTTCATAAATTTGCTCGACTGTGTGCGTGGTGGGTTGGCGTGCCTTTGTAGAGTGCTTGTTCGAGCTTACAAGAAAAAAAAATATAATAATAAAAATAAATAACAAAATAAAACCTAGAAGTATGCACCATATATGTAATTATAAATGCAATGAAAAAAAAAATATAAAAGTGCAGCCCATCAAGATGAGTTGGGTCCATCTATGGCGGGAATCCAAAAACCCCGATCATACTGGCAACTACAAATATTACGATCAGCTGAGCTCAGTCTTTTCCATTTCGACCGCCATCCAGATCAGTTGTCTCCAGTTGATAGTCTCCCATTTATAGACCAACAACCGGCACTCTGACCCAATTGTGAGTATCATTAGACGCAAGGAAAAGCACAATTTAAGTAGGGAATTTGTTTTTAAATAGCGATAAACGATAAATTCTAGCTGAGACCGTGGAGGAGTACATTCTGTTTGCAGATGCCAAGATCCCGAACTCAGGGTAAATATTTCTTCGTCGCAGCTAACAAAACGGGAGTGCTTATTGTTGTTTCTTTTGCTCTACGCTATTTTTTTTTATTGTGAATTATTAAGGGGCTTGGCACCTGGAGCAGCCGCCAGCGTAAGGCAGCGAACATCGACCAAAACCAGTGCACGGCTTAGCAGCGATAACGCTCACACAGACAGATCAGTCAACGGTCCAAAGTCCGAGATTCGCAAGCCAAAAGTGTAAAGGCTCCGATGTCCACCAGTATCTAAGAAAGTCCCATTGGAGAAGCCTACGCGCCTACACCAGTCCACGATAAGTTGTCCGTAGCGGCAATGGCCTAGATCTACGAACGGAATCAGCCGCCTATTTACATAACCCCCTTGTTGGGCTTAGTGACGTAATGAGCCACGAGGTCCTCGCCCAGTTCCCATAAGAGAACACAAGTTTTTTTTAGGTTACTCCTTAGATAACTGCCGCTATGGCAAATATATATAAAATCTTAATTTTTATAAGTTTATATTTTCAAAAATTAAAAGTTAGATAAATTAGCAGAAGAATGGCCAGAGAACATGTTGCGGAGCAAAACTGGTGAATAAAAAAAAAAAAAGTCAATAAAACCTAATACAAAATAAAATAATAGTATACCAAAATATATAAGTGAAAAGAAAGAACAAGTAACAAAAAGAACAAACTAAAAGTGAATGTGCAATGTAAAGTGTAATCCCGCAGTTTAAACTTCGATCATGAAAGAGAAATAACGAAAAGCTAAAAGTAAATCAACTACAATAAAAACAAAAGAAAAAAAAACAAAGAAAATACGTAAACATGCAAAAGAAGTCATCGACAAAATAACTATATAAAAGGAATGCAAGCAAATTTGTTTTCAGCCGATAACCGCTGCCAAAGATCTTTCGCCGCAGGATTGGATAGCCTGTAAGTTGTCTTTTACACCATTTTTCTTATATTGTCTTGTTCCAATTAATGAAAACTAAATTAGTTTTTCGTCACCGATCGAAAGCTATGCGCTTGTTGCAGCCGTCAAGTTAATTTCTTTCTTTGTTTTGATTATGCCTTTGGAGCTTTTGAGCGGTACTCTAAGTCAAAGCTTGCCAGATATGGAGCTCTTTAGACCGCGATAAGCATATGTCAACATATCTAGCGAGGGTTGATAGATAACTTCCACCTTAATGAGAACATGAAAAACATATATTAAAACTTAATATATTCTATTACTATATTATACTATATATTTTGCTGTTACTATTTACTGTATATTAACCCCGTTCTCTTCCACCAACATTTTCTCTCTCTGTGCCAGTCATTTGAAATGAAGTCAGAAATTAAATACTTTAGAATTCAACATGTTTTTGCGAATAACTTTAATTAAAGTATACCCATCAACTACTATTATTGTAAGAGAAAATTAAAGTGAAGTTTTAGGAATATTGTTTAAAAATTAAAATAGTATTATTACCCCGATAATGATAAAATTACTAGGCTATTATTTACTCTAAGAATAAACGGTATTAAGATGAATTCTAGCTAAATCTCTCCTTATGCGGGGGTCATGGAAATCCAAGTGATCTAGTAGGAGTAAACGCTAGTCGCTCCAAGGGATCCTAAATATGACTTTCAGGACGAATAGGATCATGGTAGGGTGGGCACTTCGCAGTCATGCGTAGTTACTGGAGTGATGGTGGTCAAGTGTGTCCCTTTAATCTTTTGCTATCTTACTCTTCTGTTCTTTCCTCCCTTTCGTCTTCTTCTCTCTTAGTCCGTCTCTTCGCCCTTATCTTTTCAAAATAAATAGTACGCGAATTTAAATTGTTTTCGACTAGCAAACGAGCACTCTAACGTGGCGGTTCCTTAATTCTTATGCAACCCACTCCATGCCGACCAGACTTATGAAAAGCCGAGGACATCGCGTGCTCCGCTATCCCGTTTAGTTACCAGCAGCTCTTTCTCAATAGATCGTTATATGCTACAGAAATAATTTTGGCGCCCACTGTTAAGGCCCGACCTTGGCTGCCTTGTAATAGAATAGAACAGTCACCAGCATCTTGACTAGAAAAATGGTCAGATTTTCATTTTCCTTCCTTTTTCTATCCCAATAAAAATTTGCATCTTGTCTTTATCCAAAGAAGGAGAATCTTGTAACGGTATCAATATAAATAACTGGATTAACGTACTATATTTATATGTATGTTCCGAGTTTATATTTTGACTTGCCGTTTACAAGAGAGAACAACTAAATCAGTGTGTTTACCGGTGATTGGATGCGGATAACATAGAATATTTTTATGTCCCGACACGCAGAGTAAGCAATACTTAAATAGGTTCATAGGGTATTAATGGATTAGGTACTCTTTCAGAATAAGAGTTCTACCTTTCTACACTATTCTCCAAGGATGCGTTATTAAAAATGTTATACTAGAAGCCAACTAATTTGGTTGCCAGAAAATTGTTCTTGGATCTACATATTTAAAAGTGGCAATAGCATTTTACTCTTTTTATCTCTTTATCTTTCTTCCTTTAGCTATTTTCGGTTACATACAAATATAATTTCGCATCACAGCGGTGCCAGATTAGGAAAACAGACGTTTTGAGTGCTGGGAATAGTTTTGGATCACTTGCTTGCGCGAATAGTGAAGTGGCTGGAATAGCTAAACTGTCCTTAATTGTTGATATACATTGACGGAAGACGTATGAGTACTAGACACAAAGATTATCCTGATTCCCGGAGATAATTTTGTGTTAATTTTGAAAACAAAAATAATTTTTATTATTAATAAGAATAATAAATAAAATAAAAATTGAAAACAGAATAAAAGATAAGGATAAAAATAATTGTAGGTATAACAAATATTAGGAAATGTCTCAAGAAAATATTTCTACGGAAAGTACCTCGACAACGGTAAACGTTGACTGCTTTATTTGTCTAAAAGGAATTCAATACTCGGCTCAATTATTATCGGCCAGCTGTGGTCATACATTTCACCGAGTTTACTTTAACATAAGGGTTAAAAATCGAAAAGTTTGTCCTGTGTATAAATCTGATTTAGAATCCTTCAGCGAATCTAATAGCAGGCCATCGAGCGCTCTAGGTGGGTCTCAAACTGAGTTAAACAAGGAACCAGCAGATATCTCTGATAAAGACGACGTTGACATGGAAGAGTTGCAGCAAGTTGTAAGAGAGTCTAGTAGGCGAACCGAAGTGCTTACAGAAACCATCAGTGCAGGTTTTGAAAGAATGTTAACACTATTAGAAAAGCCAAAAAATGGCACACAGACTGGAACAGAAACTGCGTCTTGCAGCAATCAGGCAGGTCGTGCTGATCAGCAACAGATGGGAAACCTTTCTCCAGCTGGAAATATTCCTCAAGAAGGGAGCGAATCAGGATCCAACTTGTTACAAATTGATACCAATTTGCGACCAGATCGTATAAGCCAGATTGTTATCAATTGGAAACTGAAGTTCTCAAGTCGTTCTAACATGTCAATAGACGATTTTATATATCGGGTTGAAGCCCTTACAAAACAAACTCTGAACGGTAATTTTGAACTGCTGTCTCGTTATATAAATAACTTCCTTCTAGGAAGTGCCAACGATTGGTTTTGGCGCTATCACAAAAGCGTCCCAACAATTAAATGGACCGAGTTGCGTGCCGCTATGAGGGCTCAGTTCAAAGATGAACTGACAGACATTAACATTAGGTCAGCTATTGATCGACGTAAGCAGAGGGAAAACGAATCTTTTGACGAATTTTATGAATCAATAGTGTTATTAGCTGATAAACTATCAGTACCCTTGACGCCATCGGCATTGCTGGAAATCTTGCGCACAAACTTGCAGCCTCAGATACAGCACGAACTTCTTTATGAAAAAGTGACTAGCACCGCAGAACTGCGACATTTAGTTAGAACCCGAGAAGTTTTTATGCAGGGCTTGACCAAAAGTAAACAAACATTTCAAAAGCCACAAGTCCCTATGCGACGTGCGATTCACGCTGTAGAGAGGATGGAAGATGCAGAAGAACACTTGAGCGAGGACGATGAGAATCTTGAAGTAGCAGCTATTAATTTAGTTTGTTGGAAATGTCGCGCAAATGGGCACCGATATCAGGATTGCCTGAGGGAACGTCAGGTGTTTTGTTTTGGTTGTGGGCAGGCCAACGCCTATAGACCTTCCTGTACAAAATGTACCGGATTAAAAAAACCCAGCAGTTCGTGCACCAGTGTGTAACGATCTGCCCTGAAGGGCAAACCGTCACAACAAGATTTAGTCATAGTTAGTTAGTTTATAAGGAAAATGTATATAGCTATAAGTTGCAGGCAATATAATGAAGTTCCTTAGTATAAGTTTAAAGGACACGAAGTCCGCACATATTAAAATGAGTTTTAGTTCAACATACGATCCGATAGCCAATGTAATTTTGAATCTCGAACCGTCGAAAGATCGCCAAAGCGCCACCTCCGATAGGCAAGTAGCTTAAGTCGGTAGGAAACCGCACTTAAGGTAATTGAGCTCCAAACCCACGGCCTAGGAAAATACTGGAAATCCAGCAAGAAACCAGATCGTCGAGGTTTAAATACCAAATCCACCTGGAGGAAAATACCAGATTTCTCGATAGGCCGTGGTGGGACCAGATCATTGGGATCCAAGTTCCAAACCCTCCCCGACGAAATACTAGAAACCAGTGTGGTTTGGCTTACGACGAGATCTACGTAAGTAGAGGCCCGAACCGATTGCCGCTGGAACGCTACGGAGTGGGACCAGACAAGTTCCAAACTACGTAAGAGGGACAGGAAAATACTGGAAAAAGGGAAATAAAATCCCAGAAACCTGGAGGGACTAAAAAAGGACCGGGAGGAAGCGGAAACGAGGAGGTGACCGTACGAGATTGGCAGCGGCCTGTTCTCTCGAGGTCTTCGAACACGACGGTCGGGTCACGGTAGTGCTAAAAAATTAAAAAGTGAATTCAAGAAAAAATACAAGGAAATATAAAGGTCAGTCAATAAAAATCGAACAAGCTACACAAAAATAAAAAGTTATAATACAACGTGAAATACAAGTGTTTTCCTTTTTCGAGATAACCCGATCGTGTCTGTGTGATTCGACCCGACTAGTGCCTGGTAGTCGTGTCGAAGTGTGAATATCTGTGTCTTCCTATTCCTCGTAGTGGAGTGGTAGAACCCTCCGTAGCCCTCCTGAATCCTCGTAGGGGAACGGTTTTATCCTTCCCGAACATTGTTTTCCCTGTAGCCGAGCGGTAAAGCCCTCGGAATTCCCCGAATTCTCGTAGGGGAATGGTTTTATCCTTCCCGAACATTGTTATCCCTGTAGCCGACCGGTAAAGCCCTCGGAATTCCCCCCGAGTCCTCGTAGGGGAAAGGTTTTATCCTTCCCGAGCATTATTATCCCTGTAACCGAGCGGTAAAGCCCTCGGAATACCCTGAATCCTCGTAGGGGAAAGGTTTTATCCTTCCCGAGCATTATTATCCCTGTAGCCGAGCGGTAAAGCCCTCGGAATACCCTGAATCCTCGTAGGGAAAAGGTTTTATCCTTCCCGAGCATTATTATCCTTGCAGCCGAGGAGTAAAGCCCTCGGCATTCCCTTGTCTTCCTTGTAGAAGGATAGCTATGTCCTTCCGGACCGTGCTCGAGTGGTAGAACCCTCGACACTGATCTATATCCTGTGTGGGTAACGGTAGTATCCTTCCCGTCGTCCCGTCCGACCATAGGGGTGGTAGAACCCTTCCACCATTATCCTGGGGTGCATTGTTCCCCCGTTTTAGCCCAGTCTGAAGGATATCCGGCTGCGGCCTCGCCCGAAGGTCCAGCCCGCGGGATTTTCCGCCCCAAGTTCGTCTTTTGTAGGAGTGTGGAGTGTACGGAGCACCATCCATACGGTAACACCTCCCTCCCCCCACCTGTTGCTCGCTTTTCGGTGAATTCGAGACGAATTCGAGGTAACTTCCGTAAACAACTTTCGTCTCGAGACGAATTAAACTCTCTAGCCCAAAGTCTCGATGATTTACAAATTTCTTGTAAAGGACTCTGTGATCTCGACTGAGAATTATATCCTGGCCAGAGAGCATCCTTACAAGTGGCGCCCGAGCAGGGACATTGAGGCTAGTTAGGGAAAAACGAAGCGGCCTAAAGAACCGCTATTTCGAGAAATTACCGCGAAGAGTCATTCGTCGACCCAAATCGTGATAACGAACTTTTGTCGAACGGGAAGTGTGCTGACAGTGCTAATAAACGCGGGTGTATCATCCCCATCCCAAAGAAGAAGAAGAAGAAGTAAGAAAATACGAACCTAGAGGAAGAAGGAGAATTCCCCCTGGAACGAACCATGTTCGACCCGAAGGAATCCGACTGTGAGTACGAGGTAGCCGATCTAGTTAAGAATCCAGGCGTGGGTGTACGATGGATATACGCTCGGCGTAAGGACGAACTCGCTGGGCTCGCACGTGAGTTCGGATTCAACGCCGACGGGACTGTGGTCGAGACCCAGAAGGAGTTCGCTACACTGGTGAGCACAGGGTTGCTTCCTAAGTCGACGTGGAAAAGGCTCGCACAGTTGCAAGAGCTGTACACTTCGAGGGCCCCGAGTCCAAACCCGAAGGTGGTTCTGTCGGAGCCGACGGTAGAGACCGAGGCAGCTCAAACCGATCAAGTCCGGATCCCGGCGATCGTCGGAGCCTCAGTGTATGGGAGGTCAACTAGTCATCGGGGAGTACACCCAGGGGTTTCGCAGGATGTATTAGCCACCCCACGTAACCCGTACATTCAGAACGATCGGTCGGGATTGGATTTCCCAGCTATCAACCCCCCTTCACGGCTTTTACTCCCGGAAAGAATGCAGAAATGGAATTTAAGATTCGACGGCAGCTCAGATCCTTTGACTCTGATCGCCGAGCTCGAGGAAAAGATGGCTACCTACGGAGTTAACCCAGAGGAAGTTCCACGGGCCATGTCGGAGATCTTAGAAGGACGCGCTGCGCACGAGTCGCCTACAAACCGCATCTTGGGCAGTGTTCCGAAAGGAATTTTTGAACTTTTTCTTACCCCCCCGTTACTTCGAGCGTCTGGAGGACGAGATCCGAGCGCATGTGCAAGGTAGAGGCGAGACTTTTAAGAATTACTTGGTCGAGTTGAGAACCAAAATGCAGCAAGCCGAGTATCGGGAAGAAGAAGAGGTCTACCGAGTCTATGAGAATATGGCACCGGAATACCGGCTATATATCAAACGCCATGAGTTCACGACGTTGGCCCAATTAACTCAGATGGCTACAGAATATGAAAGTGTGAGACAATTGGAGTCCAGCCGGGCCGGAGCCCCAAGGTCAAGGGGAATAGAACATTCCAACGCTGGTCAACGCCAAACGCCAAATCCTTTTCGCAGTACGGGGACATCTCAGCCAGAGCTGAATGCGACCCATCGAATGATCGCACAACCGCAGCCAAATGTCGATGTTCAGCGAGCGTGCGGCCGATGCGGGGAGGTCGATCATTTCCGACGGGAATGTACCAATCCTCGGGTAAACTTTTGTTGGGATTGTGGTCGTAGGGGGATTCTAACGATTGAATGTTGTCGTCGAGGAGCCCCGGGAAACGAGCAACGTCTCCGCAGAGATCCGGGTGCAGTGGAGACGTACGGAACAACCACCCGACCTCAGGGAACACCCCACTAAGGATCCATAACGGTCTGATCACGGCGAATGTGCAGATCGGGGGTCGACGAGTGGATGCCACCATCGATACAGGGGCATCGAGGAGTTTTGTGAGCGAAGGTTTCACTCGCATGGCAGCCGCGGCAGAGGAAATACTGGATATAGTCACGACCATAGCGCTGGCCGACCGATCAAGCCTGGAAGTGAGGGAGTTGTGGCGTACTCGCGTTGAATTGGCTGGTACGCAAGTAATGATGCCACTGTTGGTAATGCCCACTATGCTAGATCGAGTAATTTTGGGGATGGATTTCTTGGCTGCAATGGGAACAAGGATCCAGTGTGGAGAGGCGACTCTCGAAGTTACGCAACGTCCGTCGACCGAAGACCCACGTTTGCGACCAAGGAGAATGAGTGGCACAGACTCGACAGGACGAAAGATACAACAGAGGGAGAAAGGAATAGGCCCCGAGGAGGCCCCGTGTGGCGAGATAGAAGGGAAGAGGGCTCTTCTAAGCGAGCAGATTACGCATCAGATGGTGGTCACCGAAGATAGGGAGAATGATGACGAAAACCTAGGCGATGAAGAGAGAAGCAGAGCAGGAGGTACCGATGCCGAACCGGAAGGTTCGCGAACGAATGCTACTTCTGAGTGTGACCTTAGTCCCGAGCAACGAGAGTTCATCGCACATGAGCTTGAGCTGTTCGAGAAGCTTCAGGGGGTGTCACACGTCGCGGAGCATCGAATAGTTATGCGTGACGACAAACCTCTGAAGCAGAGGTACTATCCTCGGAACCCGGCGATGCAACATGTCATCGATACCCAAGTAGACGAGCTACTCCGCGAAGGGGCTATCGAACCGTCCCGGAGCCCATACAGTGCTCCTATCGTCTTGGTCAAGAAGAAGACCGGAGAGTGGCGTATGTGCGTGGACTACCGGCAGTTAAACGCACATTCAGTGCCGGACGCTTACCCCGTCCCCAGAATCAACCATATTCTGGAGAAGTTACGGCAAGCACGTTACATATCGACTCTGGATCTGAAGCACGGCTATTGGCAAATACCCATGGCCCCCGATAGTCGCAAGTTTACAGCTTTCACTGTCCCCGGAAGAGGCCTGTTCCAGTGGAAGGTTATGCCCTTCGGCCTCCATTCGGCCAGCGCGACGTTCCAACGCGCCCTAGATAGCGTGATTGGGGTCGATATGGAACCGTTCGCCTTCGCGTACTTGGACGATATAATCGTCATAGGGGCCACGGAAGAGCAACATCTCGCCAACCTGACTGAAGTCTTCCGACGTTTGCGAAAGGCGAATTTGAGAGTAAACCCCAAGAAGTGTGTTTTCTTCAAGCGAGAGTTGGTCTATCTGGGTCATGTGATCAGCAGCGAAGGAGTCCAAACAGACCCAGAAAAGGTCGCAGCCATCACCAACCTGAAACCTCCCACGAACATCAAGGAACTCCGACAATGGTTGGGTATGGCCTCGTGGTATCGACGGTTCGTGCCAAACTTCGCGACAGTGGTGCAGCCGATGACCGCCTTGTTAAAGAAGGGCCGGAAGTGGCATTGGGGTCCCGAACAACAGAACGCTTTGGAAGAGATAAGAGGGAGTCTCACTACTGCCCCTGTGCTAGGATGTCCCGATTTTGACAAGAAGTTCGTGCTGCAGACCGACGCCAGCGATGTAGGCTTGGGAGTAGTCCTTTCCCAGGACATCGAAGGGCAAGAGAAGGTGATCGCATACGCCAGCCGTAGGTTAACGGCCACGGAGGGAAACTATACGACGACAGAAAAGGAATGTTTGGCCATTATATGGGCTATCAGAAAGATGCGATGTTATTTGGAAGGTTATCGATTCGAGGTCGTCACCGACCATCTAGCCCTGAAATGGTTGAACTCAATCGAAAGCCCATCGGGCAGGATCGCTAGGTGGGCCTTAGAGTTGCAACAATTCCAATTCGACGTGCGTTATCGCCGTGGGAAGCTGAACGTCGTGGCCGATGCCCTATCCCGACAACCGTGCGAGGTCTTACAACAGATCACCGAGATGGAGACCCCCTGCCCGTGGATCCAAGGCATGAAGACCAAGATCCAGGACGATCCAGGAAAGTTCCCGGAGTATGTTGTGGAGAATGGGCAAGTTTACCGGAATTTGGGTCATAGAATCGATGACGAGGACTATTTCCCGTGGAAGCTTTGTGTCCCTAAGCCGAAGAGGATCGACATCTTACGAGAGTGTCATGATGTCCCCACAGCAGGGCATCTGGGCGTTCGGAAGACGTTCACTCGACTATCCCAGAGGTACTTCTGGCCGGGAATGTTTAGAGATGCGAAACGTCATGTTCTACGCTGCGAGTCCTGCCAGAAATTCAAGGTGGCACAGGTCAAGGCAGCCGGAAGGATGTTGACGCGTGTCACGAAGGAGCCTTTCGACGTCCTATGTGCGGACTTCGTGGGACCGTTGCCGCGATCTAAGCAGGGAAACACGATGCTCCTAGTATTCCACGATGCTTTCTCTAAATGGGTGGAATTGATCCCTCTACGAAAAGCCACCGCCCCTCAGGTCCAGAAGGCTTTCCGAGAACGCATACTAAGTCGCGTCGGCGTTCCTCGTAAATTTGTGTGCGATAACGGTTCCCAATTCACCAGTCGGTCCCTAAAGGAGTTCTTTGCTACTCTCGGCGTGGAAGTGCAGTACACTGCACCGTATTGTCCACAAGAGAACCCCACTGAAAGGACAAATAGGACCGTCAAAACGATGATAGCGCAACTTGCGGAAGGCGACCAGAGTTCGTGGGACCAATCGCTGCCAGAGATCGCGCTCGCTATCAATTCCAGTAAGTCAGACTCGACTGGCTACAGCCCTGCGTTCTTGACGCAAGGACGCGAGCCTCGGCTGCCAAAAATGTTTTACGACGAGGCTACTCCCGGATCAGCGGTGGAGACTAAGGACCCCAAGGATAAGGCGCTACAGTTGAAGGGGATCTTCGATATCGTTCGCTCCAACCTCCAGCGAGCATCACAGGAACAAGCACGACACTACAACCTACGACGTCGTGAATGGAGACCCAGGGTCAAAGACCAGGTATGGCTTCGACAACATCCTCTCTCAAAGGCAGCAGAAGGATTCGCAGCCAAGCTCGCCCCAAAGTATGACGGTCCGTATACGGTCACGAAGTTCACTTCGCCGAACCTGGTCCTTTTGCAACGCCCTGGAGAACGACGACGACGTACCGCCAACATTAGCCAGCTGAAACCTTATTTGTCTGGAGAGGTTATCGAAGAAGAAGACGACGAGGATATCGAGACCCAAAGCACAGAAGAAGGAGGAGCAGAAGCAGCCGCCCCATAGTTCATAAGTCGAATTGTAAACTTACTTTGTATGATAGTTAAGTACCCTTAGTATAAGGTCCACTGCACCGATAGGTAGGAGGGTCAGAAATGTAGGGCCCGTTAGTAATAACCCCAGTATACCTTTTCAGATGGAAGAAGTGATCATCTTGTCCGACAGCTCGAATGACGCCACTAGCCCTTATCGGGAGTCGAGCGGCGACGAGTGGACCATGGCGGACGACGAGGAACACTTCGCCACCGAAGGGGAGGGTTCGAACCCACCCGAGAGTCCTGACGACCGTGAATCGGAACCCCGTTTCACCAGGCTACGCCAGGGCATGTGGAGTCCAGGGACGGGTGAATCCCGGAGATTCTGCCCCTCGACGTCGAACCCCCCACCGAATTGCTACGTCGAAGATGACCCCGAGGACGTTAGTGAGAGCGACGGGTACGAAGGGTCGTCTGACCTCGCTGACGAGCACTGGCCAGGAGGGGCAAGAGACGGTGGGTACGACTACCGCGAGGAGTACCGGCCCTATCGACCGGGGTACTACGTGCCAGCAGGAGGAGAGGGCGAATACCGACCAGATGAGCCGGCGTACTTCGTACCATACGACCAGGACAGCGATCGCTATCCGGAGGCTTCACGTCATTACGACCCCCGAGGGTCGAGGACTTCGGCCGAGGACGAGGAGCTATGGTCACGACGCGACCCTCGAGCTGGTCACCCTCGTTATGCCCGGAGCAAGCCGAACCTGCCCTTCGAGCACGAGTGCTATCGCACGGTCGAGCACGAAGTCGACAGGTGGGATGGACACGTGACATTCAGGCGTATCGAGACCCAGACCATTACCCTCAAGGTGCCTGGAGTCCGAGCCGAGGATCCCTACGTGGAGGAGCCTCCCTCCCCACCCCCACCCTCTGCAGGAAGGGTGGACAAGAACTCCGTCTGGCAATGGGACCCCAAGATACGCCCGATTCTCCCTCGAGGGCCACCCGAGATTTCCACCGCGACAACCCAGACATCTCCGAGGGTTCACCAGGCACGAGCGGGGGCTAGTCTGACGTGTGGCACCCAGACTTCCCCGAAGGCCAGTAGACCCCGCCTCGAAGAGGGCTGTTCGCGAGATGGTCCCAACGTGGGATTAGCAGACAAGGCTTCACCGGAGAGTACCGACGAGACCACCCAGAAGAGCACCGAATGCGCATACGAGAACCCGGTATCGGAAGTCCAGCACTTCGGCTATGCGGCTGAATACGAGTCCATCTCGGACAGCGAAGATGGCGGAGAAGACCGACCCCTCTTCTGTCGGAGATTCGTGGAGCCGACGACTTCACCCCTCGTGAGTGTGGGGACCTCGAACGGATGCGATGTCGCCCTGCTGCAGCAGGAATCCCCAAGACGACTAGGGGGGGATACGTCGACTAATTTGAGTCCGCCCCTCGTATGTGCGGCCCCAGACCAACCCCTGGCCGAGTGGGAGGACAGAGTCCTCGACGAGGTATTGACGGAGTTGCAGCAGACTGGATGGACTGGAACCTCCATACAGGGAACAGAGATGCCAACGATCCCGGAGGGTGACCCCCCTGACCCCCAATCTGTCGACGCTTGTCCAATACCGGCAGATTGGGTCGGAGCCGACGGGCTGCAGACGCTGCCCTACGCAGTGATCCAGCAGATCGGCGAGAGAGCAGCCAGGAAGCCAGGAAGCCAGGACGCGGGCGCCGTGTCCGTTTTGCGGTGGACGACGGGAACACCCGCTACTCGGTGACAATCCGGGGTGACGGCCAGCTCTTTATCCGGTCCCGGCAAGAAAGGGGGGGTGTAACGATCTGCCCTGAAGGGCAAACCGTGACAACAAGATTTAGTCATAGTTAGTTAGTTTATAAGGAAAATGTATATAGCTATAAGTTGCAGGCAATATAATGAAGTTCCTTAGTATAAGTTTAAAGGACACGAAGTCCGCACATATTAAAATGAGTTTTAGTTCAACATACGATCCGATAGCCAATGTAATTTTGAATCTCGAACCGTCGAAAGATCGCCAAAGCGCCACCTCCGATAGGCAAGTAGCTTAAGTCGGTAGGAAACCGCACTTAAATTAATTGAGCTCCAAACCCACGGCCTAGGAAAATACTGGAAATCCAGCAAGAAACCAGATCGTCGAGGTTTAAATACCAAATCCACCTGGAGGAAAATACCAGATTTCTCGATAGGCCGTGGTGGGACCAGATCATTGGGATCCAAGTTCCAAACCCTCCCCGACGAAATACTAGAAACCAGTGTGGTTTGGCTTACGACGAGATCTACGTAAGTAGAGGTCCGAACCGATTGCCGCTGGAACGCTACGGAGTGCGACCAGACAAGTTCCAAACTACGTAAGAGGGACAGGAAAATACTGGAAAAAGGGAAATATAATCCCAGAAACCTGGAGGGACTAAAAAAGGACCGGGAGGAAGCGGAAACGAGGAGGTGACCGTACGAGATTGGCAGCGGCCTGTTCTCTCGAGGTCTTCGAACGCGACGGTCGGGTCACGGTAGTGCTAAAAAATTAAAAAGTGAATTCAAGGAAAAATACAAGGAAATATAAAGGTCAGTGTGGTACAAGGGGCATACGGTGCAGTGGATACAATAAATAACAATGTAAAACGAAGTCAAGGTCAAGCTAGCCCGTAACACTGAGTGAATAAAAATCGAACAAGCTACACAAAAATAAAAAGTTATAATAAAACGTGAAATACAAGTGTTTTCCTTTTTCGAGATAACCCGATCGTGTCCGTGTGATTCGACCCGACTAGTGCCTGGTAGTCGTGTCGAAGTGTGAATATCTGTGTCTTCCTATTCCTCGTAGTGGAGTGGTAGAACCCTCCGTAGCCCTCCTGAATCCTCGTAGGGGAACGGTTTTATCCTTCCCGAACATTGTTATCCCTGTAGCCGAGCGGTAAAGCCCTCGGAATTCCCCGAATTCTCGTAGGGAATGGTTTTATCCTTCCCGAACATTGTTATCCCTGTAGCCGAGCGGTAAAGCCCTCGGAATTCCCCCGAGTCCTCGTAGGGGAAAGGTTTTATCCTTCCCGAGCATTATTATCCCTGTAACCGAGCGGTAAAGCCCTCGGAATACCCTGAATCCTCGTAGGGGAAAGGTTTTATCCTTCCCGAGCATTATTATCCCTGTAGCCGAGCGGTAAAGCCCTCGGAATACCCTGAATCCTCGTAGGGAAAAGGTTTTATTCTTCCCGAGCATTATTATCCTTGCAGCCGAGGAGTAAAGCCCTCGGCATTCCCTTGTCTTCCTTGTAGAAGGATAGCTATGTCCTTCCGGACCGTGCTCGAGTGGTAGAACCCTCGACACTGATCTATATCCTGTGTGGGTAACGGTAGTATCCTTCCCGTCGTCCCGTCCGACCATAGGGGTGGTAGAACCCTTCCACCATTATCCTGGGGTGCATTGTTCCCCGTTTTAGCCCAGTCTGAAGGATATCCGGCTGCGGCCTCGCCCGAAGGTCCAGCCCGCGGGATTTTCTGCCCCAAGTTCGTCTTTTGTAGGAGTGTGGAGTGTACGGAGCACCATCCATACGGTAACACCTCCCTCCCCCCACCTGTTGCTCGCTTTTCGGTGAATTCGAGACGAATTCGAGGTAACTTCCGTAAACAACTTTCGTCTCGAGACGAATTAAACTCTCTAGCCCAAAGTCTCGATGATTTACAAATTTCTTGTAAAGGACTCTGTGATCTCGACTGAGAATTATATCCTGGCCAGAGAGCATCCTTACAAGTGGCAAGTGCACGGAAGAGGGTAACCTCAAACGCGACGCAGACAGATCAGTAGATTTTTCACAATCTACAGAAACAAATATACCGGACTTTACTACCACACTGCCAGTACACCAATCCCTCCACCCATCATCAATCTCTAAGGAAGCTAGGAGCAGGAGATCTCGCTTGCGTATTAGAACCTATTATAAGAAAATTAAAAACGAAAAGCATGCTTTAATTTCCGCTATCGTAGCTCACGACTTAAGGCCATACGCAGAAGCTATGATAATGGGAAAACAGATGACAGGACTAATGGATACAGGGGCGTCTATTAGTTGCATAGGAGGAGACTTTGCCAGGGAATTATCCGATAGGAATATCAACTATAAGCCAATGTCATCAAATGAGCGCACGGCAGACGGCCAATCGCAGAGCATAGTAGGGAAACTTCGGTTAGAAATCACTTATCAAGGAACAACAAAACGTTTAACATTCTACATTGTTCCTTCTCTGGTTCAGCCACTTTACCTTGGCATTGACTTTTGGACTGATTTTAACATGTTACCAGCAGGCTTGTCAGCTAAAACTATTTCCAGCTTAGCCTGTCCAGAAGACCAAGCAGCTGATAACATCGCGCAACGCGAGCTGACAGACGCTCAGCGTAGCCAATTAGGAGAAACGATTAAATTATTTCCATCCTTTTCTGAAAAAGGACTTGGAAAAACAAAATTGCTATATCATGAATTAGGCGATGCAAGCCAATCAAGCAGCGTCACTATCCAGTTTCGCCTGCGATAGAAAAACTTATGTATGAGGAAGTAGATCGAATGATTGGCCTTGGAGTCATTGAAGAATCTAATAGTTCCTGGTCCTCGCCAGTGGTGATCGTAAGAAAACCAGGCAAGGTGCGTCTTTATATTGACTGCCGCAAGGTAAATGAGGTGACAAAAAAGGATGCTTATCCAATGCCTTTGATAGAGGGTATCTTGAGCCGTCTTCCAAAGGCAGAGTACATCACCAGCCTTGACCTCAAAGATGCGTATTGGCAAATACCTCTTGAGCCTGAGTCCAGAGACAAAACGGCGTTTACGGTGTCCGGCAGACCTCTTTACCAGTTTAAGGTAATGCCGTTTGGCCTTACCAATGCTCCATCCACCATGTCCAAATTGATGGATCGCATTATCCCAGCCAATCTTAGAAATGAGGTTCTCATTTATCTTGATGACCTTCTTATAATTTCTGACACATTTGAACGGCATAAAAAAATGTGCTGAAAGTGATTGCAGGGGCTTTGGAAAAAGCAGGTCTCACTATTAATGTTCAATAGAGTAGATTTTGCGTCCCTGAAGTTCACTATTTGGGTCACCTTGTCGGCCATGGGATTATATCTATGGATGCAGTTAAAATAGAAGCCATCCAGGAGTACCCCACTCCCCAGTCGCTAAAGCAACTTCGTGCTTTTTAGGCATGACTGGGTGGTATAGTAAGTTTATTGAGAATTATGCGTCCATAATGTCTCCGCTCTCTTTAAAGAAGAAGTAAGTATTTACTTGGTCCAGTGCAGCTGAGCAATCATTTAAGGATTTGAAAGCAGCAATGTGTAAAGCTCCGGTGCTTCACACACCTGATTTTACGCGGCCATTTTATATACATTGCGATGCGAGTCACACAGGAGTTGGGGGAGTTTTGATGCAGATCAACCAGGAAGGGGACGAAATTCCAATAGCTTTTATGTCACGCAAACTTAACGAATGCCAGCGAAACTATTCCGTAACGGAAAAAGAATGCTTGGCTGCAATACTCAGTATTAAAAAGTTTAGAGCCTACGTAGAAGGGCACACATTTACGGTCAAAACTGACCATGCCTCTCTAAAATGGTTAATGTCGCAATCCGATTTGAGTAGTCGCTTAGCAAGATGGGCGTTAAAGTTACAGGGGTATAGTTTTACCATTCAGCACCGAAAGGGCGTTAGGAACGTAGTCCCAGATGCCTTGTCACGCACTTTCACAGGGGTTTTGTCAGCTTTTGAGCTCGGAAATACAATTGATCCTTGCTCACCCCGTTTTCAATCAAAACAGTATCAGGAACTGAAGGCAAAATTAATTCAAGTTCAAAAGCAGTTGCCCGATGTGAAAATTGTGAATGATTGTATTTATAGACGAACGGAACATGCATCAGTGAAAAGGTTAGCGGATGAGCTGATATGGAAACTATGGTTGCCTAAGGAGTTAGTACCGATTGCGCTAGAAAAAGCCCTCGATAATCCTTTATCCTCTCATGGTGGGATTAATAAGACGTTAGAAAGAGTTAGAAGACACTATTTATGGCCGAATTTGGTAAATGATGTCAAAGAATATGTCAATAATTGCTCAGTGTGTAAAAGTACTAAGCATCCTAATTACGTTCTTAGACCTCCTCTGGCTAAAACAGGGAAAACGCAAAGGCTATTTCAAAAACTCTATATTGACTATCTAGGGCCTTATCCTCGATCGAAATTAGGAAATGTTGGGATACTTGTAGTTCTGGACCATTTTACTAAATTTCCGTTTTTAAGGCCGGTTAAAAACTTTACAGCAGAAGCCATCCTAAAATATTTAGAGGAAGACTTATTTCATTGTTTTGGAATACTAGAGGTTATAGTTTCCGACAATGGAGTACAGTTTAAGTCCAACATTTTTAATAATCTGTTGAAAAAGTATGGCATACAACATGCCTACACAGCCGTTCATGCCCCGCAAGGCAACGCGTCAGAAAGGGTTAACCGTAGTATCATTGTTGGAATTTTTTAAACTCCACATAAACTAAAATACTCCACTAATTTTTAACCCAAAACACTCTTCTACTCCCACACAATCTCTTTAATTTCCATCGAACACCAAACTACACTATTGTAAAAGTTACTACATCACAGTAACAGTAAACAATATTACACTGTGTGTATCGACACAGTCATAAATCACTAAAAGAAAAAAAAAAAAAAAAAGAAAAATTGCTGGAATCAAAGCCTATGTTCATCCGGATCAATCCAACTGGGATGAGAAACTTAGCAGCATATGTTGTTCTCTCCGCTCGAGTTGGCATTCAGCTGTTAACAATACTCCATATCGCCTAGCGTTTGGTCAGCATATGATCACAGAAGGTTTTACGTATAAACTGCTCAGAGAATTGGACCTGTTAGAAGATCGTGCGATTCAAATCAGTCGAGAGGATGCAGTCGATCTGTTTAGAAAAGATGCAGTGAAAGCTATGAGGCAACAACAGAGTCGGAATGAGAAGTCGTATAACTTGAGAAGTCGAGAAGTGATTTATACTGTAGGTCAGGAAGTGTATCGGAGGAATTTTCAGCAAAGCAAGTTCGTAAAAGGTTTTAATGCAAAACTAGCGCCAACCTTTGTAAAAGCAAGGATAAGAAGGAAGCTGGGTTCTACCTATTATGAGCTAGAGGACCTTCAGGGAAGGCCAATAGGAAAATATCACGCGAAGGATATCAAGCAATGATACCATTTGGCTCTCCAAGCTGGTATCACACATTGTGAGAGTACCTCTCCCAAGTGCGATTTTAGCTTGAAGAGATTTTTTAGATTTGAAGAGTGCTTGTTCGAGCTTACAAGAAAAAAAAATATAATAATAAAAATAAATAACAAAATAAAACCTAGAAGTCTGCACCATATATGTAATTATAAATGCAATGAAAAAAAAATATAAAAGTGCAGCCCATCAATATGAGTTGGGTCCATCTATGGCGGGAATCCAAAAACCCCGATCATACTGGCAACTACAAATATTACGATCAGCTGAGTAGTCAAAATTGACAGATCGATATTTCCGTTTTGGGGGTACCTCCCAAATCCACGCGTCTAGCTCAGTCTTTTCCACTTCGACCGCCATCCAGATCAGTTGTCTCCCGTTGATAGTCTTCCATTTATAGACCAACAACCGGCACTCTGACTCAATTGTGAGTATCATTAGAAACAAGTCAACGCACAATTTAAGTAGGGAATTTGTTTTTAAATAGCGATAAACGGCTAAATTCTAGCTGAGACCATGGAGGAATACATTCTGTTAGCAGATGCCAAGATCCCGAACTCAGGGTAAATATTTCTTCGTTGCAGCCAACAAAACGGGAGTGCTTATTGTTGTGTCTTTTGCTCTGCGCTATTTTTTTGATTGTGATTAATTAAGGGGCTTGGCACCTGGAGCAGCCGCCAGCGTAAAGCAGCGAACATCGACCAAAATCAGTGCACGGCTTAGCAGCGATAACGCTCACACAGACAGATCAGTCCAAGGTCCAAAGTCCGAGATTCGCAAGCCAAAAGTGTAAAGGCTCCGATGTCCACCAGTATCTAAGAAAGTCCCATTTTAGAAGGCTACGCGCCTACACCAGTCCACGATAAGTTGTCCGTAGCGGCAATGGCCTAAATCTACGAACGGAATCAGCCGCCTATTTACATAACCCCCTTGTTGGGCTTAGTGACGTAATGAGCCACGAGGTCCACGCCCAGTTCCCATAAGAGAACACAATTTTTTTTTTAGGTTACTCCTTACATAACTGCCGTTATGGCAAATATATATAAAATCTTAATTTCTATAAGTTTATATTTTCAAAATTTAAAAGTTAGATAAATTAGCAGAAGAATGGCCAGAGAACATGTTGCGGAGCAGAACTGGTGAACAAAAAAAAAAAATCAATAAAACCTAATACAAAATAAAATAATAGTATACCAAAATATATAAGTGAAAAGAAAGAACAAGTAACAAAAAGAACAAACTAAAAGTGAATGTGCAATGTAAAGTGTAATCCCGCAGTTTAAACTTCGATCATGAAAGAGAAATAACGAAAAGCTAAAAGTAAATCAACTACAATAAAAACAAAAGAAAAAAAAAAACAAAGAAAATACGTAAACATGCAAAAGAAGTCATCGACAAAATAACTATATAAAAGGAATGCAAGCAAATTTGTTTTCAGCCGATCACCGCTGCCAAAGATCTTTCGCCGCAGGATTGGATCGCCTGTAAGTTGTCTTTACACCATTTTTCTTATATTGTCTTGTTCCAATTAATGAAAACTAAATTAGTTTTTCGTCACCGATCGAAAGCTATGCGCTTGTTGCAGCCGTCAAGTTAATTTCTTTCTTTGTTTTGATTATGCCTTTGGAGCTTTTGAGCGGTACTCTAAGTCAAAGCTTGCCAGATATGGAGCTCTTTAGACCGCGATAAGCATATGTCAACATATCTAGCGAGGGTTGATAGATAACTTCCACCTTGCACATGCAGTTAATAATAATGAGAACATGAAAAACATATATTAAAACTTAATATATTCTATTACTATATTATACTATATATTTTGCTGTTACTATTTACTGTATATTAACCCCGTTCTCTTCCACCAACATTTTCTCTCTGTGCCAGTCATTTGAAATGAAGTCAGAAATTAAATACTTTAGAATTCAACATGTTTTTGCGAATAACTTTAATTAAAGTATACCCATCAACTACTATTATTGTAAGAGAAAATTAAAGTGAAGTTTTAGGAATATTGTTTAAAAATTAAAAATAGTATTATTACCCCGATAATGATAAAATTACTAGGCTATTATTTACTCTAAGAATAAACGGTATTAAGATGAATTCTAGCTAAATCTCTCCTTATGCGGGGGTCATGGAAATCCAAGTGATCTAGTAGGAGTAAACGCTAGTCGCTCCAAGGGATCCTAAATATGACTTTCAGGACGAATAGGATCATGGTAGGGTGGGCACTTCGCAGTCATGCGTAGTTACTGGAGTGATGGTGGTCAAGTGTGTCCCTTTAATCTTTTGCTATCTTACTCTTCTGTTCTTTCCTCCCTTTCGTCTTCTTCTCTCTTAGTCCGTCTCTTCGCCCTTATCTTTTCAAAATAAATAGTACGCGAATTTAAATTGTTTTCGACTAGCATACGAGCACTCTAACGTGGCGGTTCCTTAATTCTTATGCAACCCACCCCATGCCGACCAGACTTATGAAAAGCCCAGGACATCGCGAGCTCCGCTTTCCCGTTTAGTTACCAGCAGCTCTTTCTGAATAGATCGTTATATGCTACACCTTGTATTTGTGAGAGTGTAAGTTACGCGTTGCAGAGTAGAGTAGTACTTTATTATCTCTTTGTTAATCAGTATAATCTTTCTTTTTTGATTTATTTTCTATTTAAATTATAATTTTTTTATTTTTATTATATTTTATTCTTATTATATTTAATTGTTTTTTTTTAAATATTTAAATTTATACATTTTCACAAAGTTTTTAAAAATGCCCCGTCTAAGGCAGCAGTCTGCTTCTCAACGATCTCGAGCTAGGCAGGTCATTAACAGGAAAAATAGGGCAAATGTTGATCATGTACAGGAGGAAAGGGAAAACAATGCTAGCTTACAGAGAGATCGTAGAGCAGATGAAAATTATAGAGAAATGGAACAGGTTGGAAATAACCAGTCACGTTCAGTGAGATGACGGTCAGACCGAATTAGGCAGCAAGAACAAGGACTAAATACAGTCAATAGGACAAATAGTCGAACGAACGCAGAGATTCGGCAGTCCGAACAGGACGCCGATACTCTGCGTAGAATGAACCGTAGGCGGGATTTGGACTATAGGGCAAACGAGCAGGCAGGAAATTCGGAGTTTAGGAGACGGCGACGTACGGACGTAGAATTTAGAGAGCTTGAACAGCAGGCTAATAGTTTACGTAGATCGAACCGTAGGGGGGATTTGGACTATAAGGCAAACGAGCAGGCAGGAAATTCTGATTTCAGAAGACGGCGACGAACGGACTTAGCTTTTAGGCAGCCTGAACAGCAGGCTGATACGACACGTAGGCAAAGTCGCGGACTGAATTTGCTGTACAGAATAAACGAACAGACTCAGAACTCGGCACTTAGGCAGACAGTTAGGCGGACAGATGTAGAGATACGAATATAAGAGAGAGAGCTGGATCGAGTTAGTAGGTCTCAAGCTAGAAATAACCTTACTAGAAGGATTGTTGAGCGGATGCCAAATACCGCGGCACGTCGAAATGCCCGGTTAGCCGCAAGACAGGCTGCATTTGACGCCTCAAGAAGGTTTAGCCAAAGAGTTAGTCAGTATAGGTCGATAAGTCAGAATAGATAATTAGAAAACCGTAAAAATGTTTTCCTTAATAAAGAGCAACGAGCGAAAAGCTTTCAGGAAGAGGCTTTGCCCAGACCCTTCACTTTAGAAGCTCTTATAGAAAATTTTAATAAAATTGTTAAACTGGGCCCAAATAAAATTTGGCTTTCCTGTAAAGGCCTGTATTTTTTCCACCAAGTAGCTAGGATACCTCGCAATTTTATTGCAAATAATTGTGCGTTTAGTGCGGATATTTTTAATGTTGAGCGTCAGTTCCCTTCATCTGACAATTTCTTAACTTTTTGCAAAACATGTTGCTGCAAAATTAAGTCTGGTGTGAAACCAAAAACTTTAATTTTAAATGGACTTGAATTCCCAGAGTTGCCCGATTGCCTTAAAGGTCTTACTTCTTTAGAGAAACGTCTAATTTCTCCTCGTCTTTCTTTTATGATTATTAAGTCTTAAGGTCATGAGCGTCAGTGTGCAATTAAAGGAGCTGTAGTTAATGTACCCATACCGATAAGTAATATCGTAACGTCCCTCCCACGTGCTTTTCATGAAGCAGAGGTAGTACAGCTTCACCTCAAGCGTACAATGGAATATAAGCATGATTTCATGGCCGAAACCATTAGACCCGTAAAAATAGCTGACGCAATTAGGCATTTAGTAAATACAGAGCTTTAAAAAGCATAGTGTAGTTATAAACGAACAGTGGCGGCTGTCTTCTTATACAACCGAAACTGTTCTATTCGTAAGTTCTCAAGCAGATGCAGAATTAGTAGAGGGACTTGAGCGAAGAATTCGCGATCCAGCACATCAGGATGATGCTGAGATAGAGGAACTCAATCCTGGGGGTCAAGAAACCTTGCTTGAGAATAATAAGGTAGATACTTTTGCCATGCAGAGAATCACACGTGCTCCTGGCGAAGGCCAAAGACCCTTGGACATGATTCTAGATGCTGATTCGGAAGAGTTAGTATTTCCATCAATTTATGATGGCAAGAAGAGACCGTCTTCACTTATTTTCTCTGCGATAGTTAGATCTGAGCATCGAAATGTAGATTGAAGAGGTTGTTGAATTGACAAATTATAATTCAATTATAAAAAGTTAGAGCTGATCCAGATTCATAGTAATACTACCATTTGCCTCAGGAAACAGAGCGCCTCACGCGCTATTACAGCTGCTAACGCTCTTAATGAAGAGCATTTAGATAGTATTATTCGCCACGATAAAGGCTATAGGGTTCTGAAAGATGTTCGCACGTCTCCTGCTCACTGGTAAGCAGAAAAGAAAAAAGTTATGGCTATGATCCGCCAGTTCGGTCTGCCAACCTTTTTCATCACCTTGTCGGCTGCTGAGACTAGGTGGACGGAGTTGTTACAGTTATTAAAAGGAATTGCAGATAGGACGGAAGTTACAGAAGATAAGGTTTTAAATTATAGTTTTAGCGAAAAGGCGCGTTTGATTACTTGTGCTAGGTATTTTGATTATAGGTATCGCCAATTGTTAAAGATAATGAGGAAGCAAGGGGGCGTTTTCGGAAATCATCCTGTTGTTAGGTATTATTGGCGTGTTGAGTTCCAGCATAGAGGCTCGCCTCATATTCATGGAATGTTTTGGCTGAAAGATGCCCCCTCTGTGGACTTCGAAAATGAATTGACTCTTTTATCTGTCATAGCTTTTATTGACCAATTCATCACCACAGACGAGTACTGAGCTTGCTCAGTATGTCGAGTAACAGAAGCACAATCACGGACATTCGTGTATGCGTGAAGTGAGGTGTTACTCTTTTTGTCGCTTTGGTATTCCGTGCTTTCCAATGCCACAAACAGAAATTCTTCGGCCATTGCCTGAGGATTCGGAAAATTTTTCTCTTCATCGCGAAAACTTGAAAAAAATTCAAATTGTCCTCAATTTTCCTTTCGATTCTGACACTATAAGTCATTTGATCTCACGATCAAGTGAGCCTCAGTTACGAGGACTACATATATATGCTCTTAGGTCTGGCTTGAAGAAGCCCAAAATTTTTCTAAAGAGAACATTTGCAGCTATAAAAGTTAACGCTTATAATAGGCACATTCATTGCAAAGGGCCAATATGGACATCCAGTTCATACTGGATCCTTATGCTTGCTGCAGCTACATTATTAATCATATTAATAAGACCCAAAGAGGTATTTCCAAGCTGATGCGTGAAGCCGTGGAAGAGATTCAAAGGGGTAACTTCTGCATCAAGCTAAGGCTGCAGCATATAGGCCGCAAATTTATTTCCGGCACTGAGATTTTTGCTCAAGAAGCCGCTTACTGTTGTTTGGGAACGCGTTTGTCTGAGACTAGCCCATTTTGGGCCAAGCTGCAAAAATTTTTGAATTTCTTTTTGAAAATGACTTTTTTTTGGGTAATTAGGGCCCCCTAAACTCAAATCCGTCGTCAGAATTTCGCTATCTTCTATAGTTTCGCCGATATCGGCTGTTCGAGAAGTCGAACAATGGCCGTTTTCTGAATTTTAGCTTTTACACAAAAAGTAAATAAATATTAGAAATAATGATTGAAAATAAGCCAACAATTCAGTGGATCAAACTTTTATTTATTTTTACCGTATGCAGTTGATCTTGTTGTGCTAGTTTTTTTTAAAACTGATTACACATTATACATATTTTACGCATTTTACATCATTTTTAACGTATACAGCGAATATTTTTGTGTTTGTTTTTTTTAACTGATTACATATTTTACATATATGCCACATATTTTATCATATTTTTAAGTGTATACAGTTTATCGTATTGTGTTGGGCTATTTTGAAGCGTGGTGGGTGGCAAAGCACGTCTTGAGGTGCAAGTGCACTTGGCACTTATTGCACATTCTAAGCGTAGGCTTGTGACAAACTTGGCACCGTCTGGCCTTGTTTTGAGGTTGCGTAACCACTTCATGTTTTCCGGAGACACGTGAACATGGCCGTAACGGCTCAAAAGTATTTTCTGCAGTGTTGTCTTCAAGTTCTTTGCCAATTGTACACGAAAATCCAGCTGTGAAATGGGGGCCCGTCCAAGCTGCTTGTCTACCAAGACGTGTATTTTCCACGCATTGACAACAGAAGATTCTAGAACGGATAGCCAAAGTGGCCAATACCACTTCTTTGAACGTATCGAAATGCGATATTTCGAAACAGCGTTGTCGTGGAGATCTACGCCACCCATAAACATATTGTACTGTCGAATTAATTGTGGCTGTTCAATAGTGATTTGGCTAGGCTGCCCTTCTTGTTGTTTCTGTCTGCGTGTAGTCATTACGGTTGGGTAAACTCCAGTGAAATTATACAACAACGTAACCTCACGTTTGTCTTGCCAACGACAGCAGACAATCTTGTTGCTTGAATCAAATTTTGCATCATATGCCCCTAAAAAGATAATAAGGTTAAAAATAATAAGTACCGCAATTTTACCAAAGCAAAGAAATTTCTGAATACCTTTTGGCAATGCTTTCCGGTATTCAAATCAGGGGCCGGACGGCCTAAGCGATTACTCCGCACAGTTCCTGTAGCGCATATACGTTCATCAGCCAATAAACACATCAAGTAGTGGGATGTGAAAAAGTTATCGAAATAAACTTGATGACGAGCAGGAAATTTTAGCTGACTAACCATATCCATTACGAAAGAAGCACCTAGCCCGAGGTTCTTGTCATATTTATCATTAGCTCCACCATAAGGTTGCATACGAAACACGTAGCCAGAAGATGAGGCCATGCACCAAGTCTTGTATCCAAATTTGATGGGCTTACTTTTCATGTACATTTTACAGCTATGACGCCCGAAATAGGGAAGCATTTGCTCATCTATAGCTAAATGCTCTTCAAACACACCAAATTGCATAAACTTTTCGTTTATAGTATCAAAAAGTGAGCGTACTTTAGTGTACTTATCGTTGCGATCAAGATGAGTATTATCTTGAAAATGAAGATTTTTTTTATAGCTTTAAACATATTTAGTGGCATTGTCTGCTGATCGACTGGCAGCCCGAGCGTTAGATTGTGGGACCAATAATTGTTTATCTGTGGTAACTTGTGGTATCCAGATAAAATCAAAATGCCGATAAATCTTTTCAGCAGTACGGTATTAAAAGTTTGAGCAAAGCGTGCATCATTTTGTTGCGTGGCATACCGTTTTGTTTCGGTTACAATTAGGTTGCATATTTCGTTATCAAAGAAATGAGCGAAAATTTCTGAAGGCGATTTGTTTTGAATTTATGTTGTAGCTGGAGTTGTAGGTGCTCCAATGGCTCCGGCGTGTTTTCGATCTCGAAAGGTAAATTAGCCCCCACAGTTACTTTTTTTCCATTTGGGTGCTGCAAAGCTGATGGCAATTTGTACTTACAAATCTCTTTGTCTACCGTAGCACTATCGTCCTTTTCAGCAGCTCTTTTGCCCCAACATTTTGTAAACGATTCTTTCGATTTTGCAAACGACAACGAGCTGATGTTGACGGTTGGTCATCCTCGTCATCCTCACTGTATGCACTGTTTAAATCAGGAGGATGAAATCGAGTTGAGCGCCGAGGTATTTGCTTGACAACAGGTGCATCATCTTTGACGGAGCCCGAGCCTTGGCGATCTTTTCTGGTTTCTATTTCGAAAGTACCGGCAATTTCCTTCTCCAACGATTCATTTGCTTTCAAATCCTCCTCATCAATGTCTTCTTCATCAGTAATCCCATCGAAAGCCTCCGGTGGAATTGCGATAACTGTTCCTATTTCGTCATCGGTATCACTTTGTTGCAGCTGTTCTATAACTTCTGCTATCGAAAGTACTTTACGACGGCGTGTTTTGGAGCTCCCAATCGAATTAGATTTTTGCAAGCTTTTATCCATGACTAATAAATCAAGCCGGATAATATGACACTTTACGCAAAATTTCTCAAATATTAGCACTCTTCACTATTTTAATTTTAATTGCATTGTGCGCGATCCCAACTGTCATTACTAAATGATTGATGACAACTACGCAATAGAGTAAAACACAAGCAAACTTACGAAAAATATTAACTGCTGGCGCTAAACATGATGAAACAAGCTCCCGAATAACCAACAATAGAATAAAACACAAGCAAACATACGAAAAATTTAACTGCTGGCGCTAAACATGATGAAACAAGCTCCCGAATAACCAGCTGCACTCTCATATCTTGTAATGTTTAGTTGTACGCTATGGCCATTGTTCGAGTTTTCGAACACCTAACTTTGAACGCTCCGAAATTTTTTTTTGTGCTGGAGTCATATGTTACTTTACCAAAACCCTTTTTGGACCTTTTCCTTCAAAATAATATACTTTAAAAAAAAAAAATTTTTTTTATATGTCACATTTTTCTGTTAGAAAATTGGTCTAAATGTAAGGATTTTTTCAACCCCCCCTCGGAACGCCCATGAAGGACAGAGGGGGGCAATCTTATTATTTTCTGAAAGACAACAAAATTTCCTATAATACTGCATCATTGCATTTTGCATAGCGTATACTTCGTCATAGAAAAAAATTGAGTTGAAAATAGCAAAAATTGCTGTTCGAGAACTCGAACAGAGGTTCAAAATGGGCTAGCAACGCGGAAGTTTATATAAATACTTCACGACCTGAGCACAGAGTTCGAATGCTCAAGCTCAAACGGCAGTTGCTGAATTTGGATTAGGATTCAAAAGACGTATATGTTTTGGGAATACTGGATCACTACATTCAGCGGCCAGATAGTCTCGAAGGCCTGTGCTTAGTGATTTGCTGCAATTTATAATTTTTCAAAATCTTGTAGAGCAGGAGCTAATAACGAAGAAGATGAAGAAAACGACGTCCTAGGTAACTCATTTCATCCTCTCCGCGATGGTAGTGGTTTTATTAAGGAGCGGACCAAGACAGCCATTATTAGATTTAGGAAGTTCAATCTGAATGCCGACAGAGCGAACTGATTTAGGGAACTTTTGATGTTTTTATTTTCCGTGGAGAGATGATCAGGTAGAATTAATAAATGTTAGTTGTGAGACCATTTACGAACAGAACGTAGATTCAATTAGATTTAAATATAGGAACTATAATGTTTTAGAAGATTTAGAAGACGTGTTTAGGAGGGCCATTGAAGAAGAGGTACATTTTGATGACCAAGGTCATGGGGATAATTTATATAATGAATTCAGGGCTTTGGCAATCCCTGAAATAAGTTCTCAAATTAATATTTTAAACTTAAATTCACCTCCTTCAGATAACCCTGAAGGTTCGGAAAATGCAATCCGAATAATAAAGCTCCCGTCAATTATTTCGTCTCAAGACTTAGCAAGTATAGTTAGATCTTTAAACTTAAAGCAAAAAACCTTCTTTTCTCATGTTTTGCATAACGCAAAGCATAATAAAGTATTTTATCAGTTTGTAGGAGGCGGAGCAGGTGTTGGCAAAAGTAAGTTGGTTTCAGCTATTTTTCAGTCCTTTTCCCAACTGTATAATAGTAGGCCAGGATGTGATCCCACTTCTGCTAAAATTCTGTTGTGTGCACCCACAGGAAAAGCAGCGTTTGGAATTGGAGGTTCCACCCTTCATTCCATGTTTTCTCTACCAGTGAATCAGTCCGGATCGTCCTTTAAAGACTTCGGCTTCGCATGACCCATACAGTGCTATATTTGGGTCTTCTCTGTGGGATATTTTTAGGTTTTCTGAGCTGACAGAGATTATGCGACAGCGAGACGACCAAGCATTTGCGCTAGCGCTTAATAACATGGCATCCGGTCAGATGACATCGGACGACGAAAAGACTAATTTTTAGGTCTCGTGTGTCTGTTTCAGGCGAATTTCCGAATAACGCCATTCATTTGTTCCTTAGAAATGAGGATACTAATATTTTTAACACTGCTAAGTTAAACTCGATCCCAACGGAGCAATTCATTTCAACTGCTCTTGACTCCGTTAAAGCTGCACATCTCAGTTCAGAAGCAAGGACCAGATGTTTGGAATCTGTGAAAGATTTCAAAACATCCCAAACTCAAGGGTTTTGTACAAGCCTGATATTGAAAACCACTGCAAAGTATATGATGACGGTCAACATAGATACTGCAGATGGTCTTGTAAATGGAGCTTCAGGTGTCCTAATGGATTAGGTTTATTTATTTATTTAATTATTAAGCATAACAAATATCTGTTAGCATAGCTGTACTTAAACTCTAAGCAATAAGGCTTAAAACTATAAACTTAACAAAAGTACAATTCGGACGACTCAAGAAACATGTAAATATTATTTATAATGACCTCGATTGATTTATTGCAAATTATATGGTTCACAGCATTGAAATTTTTACATAAAACTCTAAATGGGTCGTGCTGAGCATAATTAGATTTACATACAGGCAAACGTAAAGGACGGAAAGAACGAGTAAATCTTGAAGGGACAGCATTACTTAATAAAAATTGCGAGTCGATAAGACCAAGAAGGAGCTTATGGACGAAGATCACTCCACTGCAAACTAGGCCATGATGTAGGGACGGAAGGTCGATTAATTTAAGCCTATGCCGGTAACTCGGAAAGAATCTATCAGAATCCCAGTTTAAATTTCGAAGGGCAAAGATAAGAAATTGCTTTTGAACGGATTCAATTAGATCTTGCTGTTCCTTGTACTGCGGGCTCCACACACAGGAACAATACTCTAAGATTGGTCGAACTAAGGATACATAGAGAGTCTTTGTAGTATAAGGGTTATTAAATTCTTTGGACCATCGCTTGATAAATGCTAAGACACCTTTAGCTTTTTTTACCATGGCAGTAATGTGGCTCTTAAAACTTAATTTGTGATCGAAAAGAACTCCTAGGTCATTCGATGATTGTATCCGATCAAGTGAATGATTCCCCAAGGAGTAGGAGACAAGATGAGGAGATTAGCGATAAAAGGTCATGAGCTTAAATTTAGAGTAGTTAAGAAATAGAAGATTTATCGAACACCAACTGAGAAGAGAATTTAAGTCATGTTGAAGGTCATTATGTGAGAGTCGATTTGAGTATGGTAGGCAGATCTTGACATCATCGGCATACATAAGAACAGATGAGAAGGATATCACTTTTGGAAGGTCGTTAATAAACAGGATAAAGAGAAGTGGACCAAGGTGACTGCCTTGTGGGACACCGGAAGTGACATTGATAACACTAGACAGTACATTATTGAACAGAACACGTTGAGTACGGTTTGACAAATAAAAAGCGATCCATTTCAGAATAGAAGGGGAAAAACCTAAAAAAGATAGTTTTTGAAGAAGGAGTGAGTGATTTACAGAATCAAACGCTTTACTGAAGTCTGTAAAGATAGCATCAACTTGCATACGACTTTGAAAGCTTCGGTTGATCATATTAGTGAATTCCAATAGATTGGTAGTTGTGGATCGCTGTTTAAAAAATTCATGTTGCGATGACGACACCAGGCTTCTACATAGGTGTTGGAGTTGACGGGTTATCAAATGCTCCAGAAGCTTAAGGATAGCCGAGAGCTTGGCGATGGCATGATAATTGATCTAGAGCCTTTTTTATGGAGGGGGATGATAAAAGACTCATTCTAAATACTTGGGAGAGAAAAATGTTTTAGCGATAGATTAAAAAGATAGGTCAAATGGAGACATAGAACTTGGGCACAGTGCTTAAGGACAAAGCTCGGAATATTGTCAGGGCCAGCAGAGTAGGACATGTCAATAGATTTTAAACCATGAAGAACATCGCTCTCTGCGAAGAAAGGTACAAGGATATCGTTAGCATGAGGTAAACTATAAGGATAGGAAGTATAAGGATCGTAGGAGACAGAAGTACACGTAGATTGGAAAAATGTTGCAAATAGGTTGGATATGCCCAGCGAGGAGGATTCAGATTAGTCGATTAAACTGAGCGATGGAGGGTAGGCATTAGACTTGCGTTTTGAATTTACGAAATTGTAGAACTGTTTTGGATCAGATCAGAAATCGGATTTACATTGTGTAAGATATTGTGAATAAAGTTGGGAATTCAGGGCAAGAAATTGTGATCTTACTGATAAATATTGAGCATACACATGCGGGGAACCATTTTTTATGTATTTTTTAATGTCGAGTTCATTGCATCCAATGCCCCACATGTTCTTTGGATAAAATTCTTAGATGAAATGGTAGGAACTAATGCTCGAGCTAAATGCACTCATCGTGCCGAATCTTCTTGGACCCCAGTTCTGAAAACTGTAAAGAGTTTTCAATATTATTCAAACGAGCAAGTTACAATCGACCGCAGGCAATTTCCAGTTGTACCTGCAGAAGGTATAACCATTCACAAAGTCAGGGAGCTACATACACTAGTGTGGTGGTCCACACAACTCCAGGAATGCAAAGAGAAGCATTGTATGTAGCTTGTAGTAGAGCCACAAGTGCAGCTGGCCTCATTATAGTTGTGTAATTTGTCCCCCGAGACCTGACCGTCACTCAGTTGTAGAGCAAGAGCTTGCCAATCTGAGGTCCACGAAGTTATTAAATTCACATTTTAGCTGCCTGTTTGACAGTTCTAATGTCAATGCGGTGTTTCATAACACACAAAGCTTGCGGTGTCACATTACTGATATCTGCTCCGATCAGTTAATGCTTCAGTCTTACTTCCTATGTTTCGTTGAGGCTTCCATGTACTCTAACAAAATCTACGATATTCCTGGCTTCCGCAATGCGGTGCGCCTTGATTGCCAGTCGACTTCTAGTGGATCTCGTCCAAAGAGAGGCATTCTTATATTTGCCAAAAACGAAGTTTTTGAGAATGTTCGTCTCTGTTCAAGTGTTCGAAACTATTAGCTTCCGCAGTGTTCGAGTATGCAGTGTTTAAATATAAGTCTTTAGGTTTCCTTATTATTTACAAAAGTCCAACGTATCCTCTGCATAGGCTTGAAGCCAAATTTGAGAATTTCTAAGCATTGTTTTAGGAGATTTTAATTTGTGTTTACGGGGTCTTGTTACGTACGTCGGTTCTGCTGACAGGGACAACAGGTACACGTGGAAGAGAATAAGGGGGATAGAAATAACACGCCAGGTGCTACAAATGCACGGCCCAAAAGCGAAAATGGCGACCTCACGGTTCTCACGAAAGTACTGCAATCCCATGGTCTTAGAACAGCCGCGTTGGCAAAAGTTACGCTAGTACATGGTTGATATTGATATACATAAGCACACCAATTCAGACTGCGGTCCCACGGTAACCCAGCACCGGTGAGTTGGTGAGCCGACCACCCATTCAAAGGTGGGAAAAATACTCGGACAAGAACACTTTTTTTTTTGGGGTACAAGGAAGGGGAACTGCACATAACCGGGAACACATTCATTTTTCGGGTGCAATAAAGGGGAATTGTACTTCACCGGGAACACATAAGTGGTACATTCAGGTGGAATAGTAGGAATCTGGAACACCCTTGGGTATAAAAGACCCTGGCCGATTGGTACCGAGAGAAGAAGAAACCAAAACTTGGAAGCCATCGGCAGATTTCTAATATCGACCACCGCAACCTTAAAATTGTATCGGTTAATCCAAAGTAATTGGACGCACATTTTTAATTTCGGAAGACAAAGAGCTAAAACTAACCTAAATCGCAATAACTAAACGGGAACAACCATGGGATCTACCGCTTCGAAGATTTCCGATTCCCCGGCCAACGTAATCAATTCGATTGAAGTAGTGGACCACAAAGAAGACATCGATAAGGTGTACCGCATACTGCAGATTAACACTGCCATTCTCCTCATCGCCCTGATCCTCAAGGGACTGAGTGCCTACAGGAAGATGGTCCAGGAAACAGGGACCGCCAACACGAATTGGAGAAAGTGGTGACGATGGCTAATACCTTGTCCAGTGGCCAAAACTAAAGCCGAGCCGCGTGTTCAACAGCTAACAACAATAAACAATCAGCTGCAGCAATAATTTTTTTATACATTTCTAACAAATAAGAACAAAACTGTTAAACAAAAAATGTCCAAAACTCAACAGCAGCCAAACTAACAACAAGATACAAAAACTGAATAAAATGCATTAAATCAAAACCACAATAGTTTTCGTGAAGAACCAAACCCAGTTGGAGCAATACATATTGACTCCCTACAAACAGCAGCAATATAAATACATTTAATGCACATGCAAACGTGTCCCCCTCCCTGTACCCATCAAAGAGAATCAACGCGAAGACGACACCACAGTCGCAACCCCGGCAGTGACGCAGCTCTCCGAGTTTAATTCTTTTTATATTTTTCTTTTACTTCAATTTTGTCTACCTAAGTTGTTTTTTTTTTTATATATTTTTTTTTCTTTTATTTTTAATTTTTTTTGAAGTGCACATAAATATAACATAATATGACTCTAATTCTGCAGCCCAAGATTCGACCGGGAGATCTCTCGTCGTTGGACTTATAAAGAGGGTAAGCGTTACGGGACATAATATTCCCACTTTTGTTTGATATATATTTATGTGCCGCAAATACTCCACTAGGAGAAACATTCTATAACACTTGTCTGTTTAAGTCAAATTTAATACATACATTTTCTTTACGGTTATTCTAATACATTCCCTATAATGTTAATTTAAATCAACTCTCTTTCCTTTGAAATAATCAAATTTAATTACTCACCATAGTTTTGCATTATATACTTATATAATTTCATATTTAAGATTCAATTTGTCTTTATATAATTACCTTTTCTTTTTTTAGTATGGCCAACCAATGCCACTCCATTTATAAATAGATTTAATTCAATTTATCTTTTCTCAATATCAATGACCTATATTAGAATATTAAACCTTTTCAATAAATTTATAATATTCACTACAGGGGATCATATAGCGCAGCCAGCGATGATCCATTGGCACGCGAAGTCGTGAAGGGGAGGGAATTGGCTGAAGCACTGCCGATCAGATATGATCAAGCTGACATGGAGCTTGCGGGCGGTGAAGACAGAACGACAGACTGACGAACACATCTTTCTTTTATTTTCAGGCACGTAAATAATTATTCTGATTACGTTTGGAGAGGCGAGTGGCGTCCAAAGAACCCACCCCAAATCCGGCGAGCTCAGCTGCACAAATCGTGTCTGCTATCCGGGCGGCCACTCCCTCAGCCCTATGTCCCCTAAGGACTGAGGCACAACGATACCACCGTCGTAACAGAAATTGCGCCCAACTTATTAGGCAGTATCCTTTGATCCTTTATTGCCCAAAACTTATTTTTTTTGACGAGAAACACTTTAGTATCAAAATAAACATTTTTTTTAATTACTGTTTCAAAAATTTAGAGATGTCAGAGCTGATCAATTTGATGTCTAAATTTGCTTGCAATTTTTATAACATTTTTTTTTTTTTTTTCGGTGAATCTATAATATACACAGCAAATATAACTTTTCTGTATCTTCGTTTAAAGTCACCAACTTCTCAGACAGATAGTTGTAGAAGCGGAAAGGCCTTCCGATCCGACACTTGTAGTTTTAGAATTGGCACTTGACTTTGAAGACCCTTTTTAAATTTTAAATATTGATAATCTACACCATAATTCCTCGTTAAAAAGAAATAATACCATAATAACTTCTCTATAACAGTGCAGACCATTTTCAAAATATTTAACGCAACTAAACTTAGCTGCGCTTCCTGGCCGACGCTATTCAGTCGTACTAGGCTATGCCAGGTCGCTCGCAAGGTTCGAGTCCAGGAAGAGCAGGGTCGCAAACGAATAACGGCGCACCACCGACCGGTCTTAATAGTATCCAGTCAAAACATAATACAAGCGCCATCATCGGTCGGGGCAGCGGTTCGTCACGCGTTTGTCGATCCAGTACTGAAGGGGTGGGGAATGACCGTAACCGTACAGCCGACGCTATTCAGTCGTACTAGGCTATGCCAGGTCGCTCGCAAGGTTCGAGTCTGTGCGGTTACCATGACTATTGGGCGGGACGACAGAACTTATCTCTCTGGCCGACGCTATTCAGTCGTACTAGGCTATGCCAGGTCGCTCGCAAGGTTCGAGTCCAGAGAGAGAGGAGCAGGGAGACAATTCCTTTCGCCTGTCTGGAATAAAGCTACATCCGTCTGCATGTGAGCGAGTCTACCTGTTTTCCGACGACAGGGGGGAGGGGTTCGGACAAAGCCTTCCTGTGGGAAAACAGCAGTCCAATGTACTGTGTTTTCACGGGAAGAGGTCAAGTGGGCACAGGAGGAACTGATCACTCCGGTGGAGGGCAGTTGAATCTATTCTGTGGATCCATTTGAATAGGGCATATTTAAATTTTATTTGGGGCTTAATTTCGGACGATTCTTGACCTATACCAATGCCCATGAGTACCAGCGCACCCCGTTTTTAATTACACATTCATTTTTGTCACAAAAGTTTTTGCTGACCAGCAAAAATATTGCAGCACACAAAGACAAAAACAAAAAAAAAAAAAAAATAGTTTTCAACAAAACCAACAAATACACATATTTATATATATATATCTACATTTCTATGTTTATATACTACGAAGCAATTAATTAATCAACACGATAAATAAGCAATTCGGTTACGCGACAGAGTGGTCGACCGAATATAACTATACAGATTACGATAACATATGGCAGGAGATAAGAAGAAGAAGAAAGTTACTCTTAATATACCTTCGCTGCGAGCAACTAGAGCAGCAACTCTGGCTGCTAGAGCAGCTAGGCAAATTAGGGCCGAATTACCAGAAGAAAGGACCAGTTTGTCACCAGTCGGTGAAAACAACCAGTCACTAAGCTTTAATAGCAAGCTAAACAACTTAGGAAGTCTGGCCGATTGTAGTAGTGTCATTATGGATGATTCCGAAGGGGCTGTTGGGGAACATATTGAGTTAGGACCACCACAAGGGCGGTCCAGCATTCTCCCGAATACCCAAGGGCTAGGCCAAGAGGGAGGAAGGCGAGAGCCGTATCGAAAGAATGCTTGCCGCACTGGTGGTGTCTAATAATGAAATAAGAACGACCATGGCAACTAGAATGGCAGAGCTACAAGAGGATCTCAGCAGCTTGCGGCGCAAGGTGACGGAATTGTCAGCGACACAACCAAGGGATAGCCCAATACCCAGGGGAAACCCTGAGGTCAGTTCGACACCTCAGAAACAGGGGGCCGTTCGGCGGAGCCAACACGAGCCAAGACATATACCTACAACAGCAAATCAACCAGTACCAAGTCCGCGGGAGAGTGGGGAGAACCAATACCACTCCAACTCTAGAGACAGCGAGGCTCAGCTTACCAGTTACCCGGGAACTCGACCAGTCAGATTAGACAAATGGAATCTGAAGTTTGATGGATCCAGCAGGGGCGTATCGGTAGAAAGTTTTATATTTCGAGTGAGCCGCCTGATGGAAATGCATGGATACAATCATGAACAAGTTTTAGGGAATTTCACTGTTTATTGAGTGGCACGGCAGCCAAGTGGTACTGGCAATTGATGGAAGACCGTGCTGATGATTTTGAATTTGGGTATTATGACATGGTTCATGAAATGACTAAGGCTTTCTCGACGTCAGACAATGACTACGTCACCATTAAAGAACTTATGGAACGGCGTCAAGGGTATAACGAGAGTTTTGACGACTTTATTGCAGCCATGCATAACCTGCAATTCAAATTGAAAACAAGATCCCAGAAGATAACTTTGTAGGGATACTGAAGGAAAATCTAAATACACAAATGGGGGCTTTCTTACTTGCCTCGCCAATAAACACCTTGGCGGCTTTTAAGAAAGAGGAATTCGCGTCGAGAAGTGGATCCGAGAGAAACGGGCTCGACCTAGGCAGGTAAACGAGATCATCGAAGACCCAGTGGGTGATATAGAATCCGATGAGTACCAAGTTGAGGCCTTCCAAAGAGCCGTACTCCCCAGGACAGCGGGGAGCCTCGTATGGGAGAGGAACAATTTTGACAGGAAACCAGGTGGGCAAACTTTGCCAGGTAGGAGGAACGCCGACCCCGGGAAAGAATGTACGTCGCCGTTCCACACTTATCTTTGTTACACCTGTAACAAACCACCAGACTTTTCCGAAAACGAGGAGGAACCGAGGGGCCAGATGCCAAGCCCGCTTTCACGAGACAACCTGCAACTTCTGTGGCAGAAACGACTCATATCATTCAACTGAGTCAGCGTTTTACCACAGAGTCTGACAGGAGGGTCGGGAAGCCTGCTCAGACCAGTCCTACCCAAACATAATCAGACATAGCCACGCGCGGCCAGTACAGATTTCGCCAGACAAATCTTATTGTCAGCGATAACAAGAATACGAGGCAGCGCGCGAACGAATATTTAATGGCAAAGACACTATAGAAACCAGAAAAGACAAAAAACTTCAATGTTTACTCCACTGCAAAGAAGTTGCTAAGAAAAACAAAGATAAAATTATAGCAGCAGTAATAAGCCTTCAGAATGACAATCGCCTATTCGCCAAGACTATAGTAGACGGGGAAGAAATAGTGGCACTACTGGACTCGGGCGCCAGTGCTAATTGCATTGGAAAAGGGCGGAAGTATTTCTGCAAGGGCGACAGCATAGGGTACACACATTGAAGAAACAAAACGTACAAACAGCAAACGGAGGAAAAACTCAAGTTACCGGCACAATTCATTTGCCTGTCGAATGGGAGGGGGAAACGAAAGAATTAGAATTTTTAATAGTGCCAGCCTTGCAGCAACAGTTTTATTTTGGAATTGAATTCTGGGATGAATTTCGGTTGCCGTTGCCAGGGCGCCGCTTAGCACAGGTCGCAGAGCTGGGAGTAGGGCAGTATCGGAAGAAGAAGATGTAACCCGACCCGAGACAGCGTACATGCCGCATGAAATAACTGCTGAGCAAAATAGCTTGTTACAAAACTAATTAATACTTTTCCATCTTGTACAGACATGGGCTTAGGGAAAACCGATTTAGAAGAACATGTCATCGAAGTAACGCAAGAAAACTTACCCATTAAACAGCGTCACTATCCGATATCACCAGCTAAACAACAACTAGTGTATGCAGAATTAGATAGGATGATAGGACTAGGAGTGATTGAGGAAAGTAATAGTAGCTGGAGTTCCCCGTTACCTTAGTGCAGAAGGGCACAAAGAACCGCCTTTGTTTAGATGCACGCAAGGTAAATTCACGGACAATTAAAGATGCATTCCCTTGCCACATATTGAGGGACTATTAAGCCGACTGCAAGAAACATATTATATTTCAGCAATCGACTTGAAAGATGCCTTTGGCAAATCCCATTAGAAGTTAAAAGTAGAGAAAAACTGCATTTACCGTACCCGGCAGGCCCTTATATCAATTTACAGTCATGCCTTTTGGCTTGTGTAACGCTGCACAGAGAATGTGCCGGCTGATGGACAAAGTAATTCCAGCTGCGCTACGCGAAAATGTATTTGTATATTTGGACGATTTGTTGGTGTGTTCTCCTACTTTTGAAGAACACTTGGAGATGTTGCGGCAGGTCAATGATTGTCTCAAACGGGCCAAACTGACCATCAATGTAGAAAAAGTAAATTCTGCTATAAACAAGCGAAGTATTTGGGATATGTCGTAGGAGGGGGTGTATAAAAACCGACCAGTCCAAAATTAAAGCTATTCGGGATTTCCCACAGCCTATCTCTGCCAAACAACTGCGAAGATTTTGGGAATGACTGGATGGTATCGGCGCTTTATCCAAAATTACGCACAAATTGCGGCGCCTCTACACGAGTGCCTGAAAAGGACAGACTCAAAAGATTTGAGCTAAGTGAAGAGGGATACAAGCGTTCGAGGCATTGAAAGTGAATATGGTGTCAGCACCCGTACTGCTCACACCAGATTTCAAGAAACCATTCACTATACAATGTGACGCCTCTACAACGGGAGTGGGGAGTATTATTTCAAACAGACAATGACGGCGGCGAGCATCCAATCGCTTATGTATCCGCTAAGTTAAACAAAGCTCAGCGGAATTACAGTATCACCGAATTGGAGTGTTACGCCGCGATAATTAGTATCAGCAAATTTCGGGCCTACGTAGAAGGAATGCCGTTTAAAGTAATTACGGATCACGCTAGTTTAAAATGGCTCATGGGTCAGAAGGATTTATCCGGGAGACTAGCCAGATGAAGTCTTAAATTACAGGCATTTGATTTTACAATTGAACATCGAAAAGGGCTTTAAATGTAGTACCCGATGCGCTCTCACGGGTGCATATGGACGAAATTAAAACAACTTCTGCTGATACTTTGGAATTACAACTGGACCTCAAGTCACCCGCTTTTCAGTCTCCTGAGTATAAGTTATTAATACAACGGATTGAGCAAAATGCGGGAAAATATCAGACACTCAGATATCTGAGGGCGTAGTATTTAAACGCTTGAGTACCGGTACACATGATGTGATCAGCAATGACAGAGCTTGGAAACTCTGGGTTCCATCAGAACTCCGTGAAGACTTAGTTTGGAGATCACATCATGCCCTTTCCGCTGGACATGGCGGGTTTCACAAAACACTAGCGCGGCTGCGTCAGTTTTACTACTGGCCATCCATGACAACCAACGTTCAGCAAGTGATAAAAATTGTGAAATCTGCAAAATCAGCAAAACTTCAAATCAGACCAACAGACCACCTATGGGACAACAACGTATTTCGGAATTTCCACTACAAAGACTGTTTATCGATTTTATGGGGCCTATCCCAGGACAAGGGCCGGTAATACGGTAATCTTTGTGTGTATAGACCATTTTACAAAGTTCGTCTGGCTGCAGCCCATGCGAAAGGCTACCGCCACGGAGGTGATCGACTTTCTTGAAAGACATATTTTCATCAGTTTGGGGTACCTGAGTATATACACTCAGACAACGGGAAACAATTCATAGCGCATATATTCGCCGAATTCCTCTCCCGGTATGGTATCCAAGCGGTGAGAACTGCATTTTACTCGCCTCAGTCCAATGCAGCTGAACGTGTAAACCGATCGGTCTTGCAAATGCTGAGGTCAGCTGTTGTTAAGCCGAATAGCGTGTGCACTAAGGAGTGGGCATCATGAAGCACTGGGGTTAGAACCATATTACGCTATGTTTGGAACCCGCATGGTTACCCATGCTAGTGCGTATCCGGTGCGCAGGCTTCTCGGAGACTTAGGGACAGAGGAGTATAATGTTTTGCTATCAGACAAAATGGAACTCATTCGTGAAAAGGTGAAACAAGGATTAGCTCAGGCTCACGAAAAGGCGGCCAAAACATATAACACTCGAAGTAGGATGGTCGAATTTGCTGTAGGTCAGGTGGTATACCGAAAAAACTACAAACAAAGCAGTCGATCCGAAGGGTATAACGCAAAGTTAGGGCCCAACCGAATTCGATGTGTTGTATTGGAGCCGGGAAGAGCGTTGGGATCTACCATGCAAAAGATATTTTTGCAGCATGAGAGAGAACTCAGAATTCTCGGTTTCGGGGAGCGAAGCCAAGTTTCCAGCATTCACTCTGAATCCAGAAATCAAACAAGATGGATCTACATATGAATCGAGTCCTACACGCGGAGTACGAGCGGCTGCTCGGAGAATACTGGCCGACATTTGCGGCGGCAGTGTGGGAGGAGGGCGAGCGATCGTCCCAGCGGGAGTGGGACTGTTGGCATGACGTGCCCACAGTCCCAGCGCCACGATCGCTGCAGTACCAGGCTATCACTGCGGTGGACAAGGAAGTGAAAAGGATCCTCTACGAGGAAGAGTTTGAGGACCGGCGGTTGGAGAGGCGGGCAAGCCTACCCCCGGGTTACCGAGTCCCGGGGGAGCGTTTTTTCTGGAAAGGACAATGGTACCTCCCACATGAAGAGCCCTCTGACGACGCGGAGGAGGAGGTACGCCCCAGGAGAGGCTCGGAATAGATGCTAGCGGCAATTTTTTTTTCTTTTTACTCTGTATCAAAAAAAAAAAAAAAAAATAAGAAATAAACAAAATTTGTTAATTGTAAAAAGAAAATTTTTACACTTGTCTTGTCTCTCTTTTGGGAAGGAAGGGAAAAATTTCTTTTTATTTTCAGCTAATTCTTTTTCAGCAAGATCTTTTGTAGTCGGTCCGCATACCGTTTGACGATCCCCAGTATGAGAGGAATCGGATATTTTTTTTTTATATATACATATTTCTTTTTTGTTGTGTTGTTTATGATTCAAAAGTACAGTTCAGCCCGGCTAGCTCAGTCGATAGAGCAGGAGACTCTCAACCTCAGGGGATGGGTCGAAGCCCACGTAGGACACAAAAAAAAAAAAAAAAAAAAAGGCATAACCGCCATTGTGAATTTCTTCACGGGATCATTCCATGCTGTCTAGCATCGACGAACCCGAGCTTGTTACGTACGTCGGTTCTGCTGACAGGGACAACAGGTACACGTGGAAGAGAATAAGGGGATAGAAATAACACGCCAGGTGCTACAAATGCACGGCCCAAAAGCGAAAATGGCGACCTCACGGTTCTCACGAAAGTACTGCAATCCCATGGTCTTAGAACAGCCGCGTTGGCAAAAGTTACGCTAGTACATGGTTGATATTGATATACATAAGCACACCAATTCAGACTGCGGTCCCACGGTAACCCAGCACCGGTGAGTTGGTGAGCCGGCCACCCATTCAAAGGTGGGAAAATACTCGGACAAGAACACTTTTTGGGGTACAAGGAAGGGAACTGCACATAACCGGGAACACATTCATATTTCGGGTGCAATAAAGGGAATTGTACTTCACCGGGAACACATAAGTGGTACATTCAGGTGGAATAGTAGGAATCTGGAACACCCTTGGGTATAAAAGACCCTGGCCGATTGGTACCGAGAGAAGAAGAAACCAAAACTTGGAAGCCATCGGCAGATTTCTAATATCGACCACCGCAACCTTAAAATTGTATCGGTTAATCCAAAGTAATTGGACGCACATTTTTAATTTCGGAAGACAAAGAGCTAAAACTAACCTAAATCGCAATAACTAAACGGGAACAACCATGGGATCTACCGCTTCGAAGATTTCCGATTCCCCGGCCAACGTAATCAATTCGATTGAAGTAGTGGACCACAAAGAAGACATCGATAAGGTGTACCGCATACTGCAGATTAACACTGCCATTCTCCTCATCGCCCTGATCCTCAAGGGACTGAGTGCCTACAGGAAGATGGTCCAGGGAAACAGGGACCGCCAACACGAATTGGAGAAAGTGGTGACGATGGCTAATACCTTGTCCAGTGGCCAAAACTAAAGCCGAGCCGCGTGTTCAACAGCTAACAACAATAAACAATCAGCTGCAGCAATAATTTTTTATACATTTCTAACAAATAAGAACAAAACTGTTAAACAAAAAATGTCCAAAACTCAACAGCAGCCAAACTAACAACAAGATACAAAACTGAATAAAATGCATTAAATCAAAACCACAATAGTTTTCGTGAAGAACCAAACCCAGTTGGAGCAATACATATTGACTCCTACAAACAGCAGCAATATAAATACATTTAATGCACATGCAAACGTGTCCCCTCCCTGTACCCATCAAAGAGAATCAACGCGAAGACGACACCACAGTCGCAACCCCGGCAGTGACGCAGCTCTCCGAGTTTAATTCTTTTATATTTTCTTTACTTCAATTTTGTCTACCTAAGTTGTTTTTTTTTTATATATTTTTTTTTCTTTTATTTTAATTTTTTTAAGTGCACATAAATATAACATAATATGACTCTAATTCTGCAGCCCAAGATTCGACCGGGAGATCTCGTCGTTGGACTTATAAAGAGGGTAAGCGTTACGGGACATAATATTCCCACTTTTGTTTGATATATATTTATGTGCCGCAAATACTCCACTAGGAGAAACATTCTATAACACTTGTCTGTTTAAGTCAAATTTAATACATACATTTTCTTTACGGTTATTCTAATACATTCCCTATAATGTTAATTTAAATCAACTCTCTTTCCTTTGAAATAATCAAATTTAATTACTCACCATAGTTTTGCATTATATACTTATATAATTTCATATTTAAGATTCAATTTGTCTTTATATAATTACCTTTTCTTTTTTTTAGTATGGCCAACCAATGCCACTCCATTTATAAATAGATTTAATTCAATTTATCTTTTCTCAATATCAATGACCTATATTAGAATATTAAACCTTTTCAATAAATTTATAATATTCACTACAGGGGATCATATAGCGCAGCCAGCGATGATCCATTGGCACGCGAAGTCGTGAAGGGGAGGGAATTGGCTGAAGCACTGCCGATCAGATATGATCAAGCTGACATGGAGCTTGCGGGCGGTGAAGACAGAACGACAGACTGACGAACACATCTTTCTTTTATTTTCAGGCACGTAAATAATTATTCTGATTACGTTTGGAGAGCGAGTGGCGTCCAAAGAACCCACCCCAAATCCGGCGAGCTCAGCTGCACAAATCGTGTCTGCTATCCGGGCGGCCACTCCCTCAGCCCTATGTCCCCTAAGGACTGAGGCACAACGATACCACCGACGTAACAGTCTTTCTAGAGCTAGTAAAGGGTTTTGATTTTTGAACACAATTAGATATAGTTCTTTGTTAGATTTGAACACGTCCACAACACATTGTAATACACATATTGATTGGGCGTGTTCAAATATTAGATAGAGCCGTAGCACGCTCATATGAGACAGTTTATAGTTACCACAGTGGTATTTAAGTAAGCGTTGACGACAGTGTGGTGTAGGTTTTGGGCGCTTTTGAAAATAGCTGAGTATTTATATATTAAGATATTTTAGTTTTTGAATTTAAGTATTTTGTTGGTTATTTTTATGTATGTAAATATATTTTATATTATATTATAATTTATACATTAAGTACGTCTATCTCCGCTGAGCAAAAGTGGAGCTTTCAATTTTTTTAGGGAACAATAGTGTCGGGTCCGCAGCCGCAGCAGCTAATTAACTTAATTCGATCTCTTATATTAATTGCATAGCGAAAGGTAGCTCTCTCTATCTAGCTCTCTCGTTTTTGTGTACTTGCATTCTTGGGCTCAGCATTCGGCTGGCTGTCCCTTTGTAAAAGTAGTACGAATTCTGATCTCGACATTAAATGCACACTCTCTTAACATTGGTGACCTCGACGTAATTTGTGCATAAATAATACTAAGTGTACTACATATAAGTAACGGGCTGTTATTCCCTCGTTTGCTTTGCGCTCATCTTTCCGCTGGAGCCGAGTTTGGGGTATTTCGTCTGCTGTTGTTGTTGTAGCCATGACTACAGGAACTTTTGGAGATGTTACCGCTGATGCAAACAGGGCAATATTTTTAAAGCGCAAGCCAACGGCTTTATTTAATAGAGTGGAGCGCTTAGTGGATTCCCTATCAAGTGCTGCGTTAACTTCATGCGACGAATCCGGTCTTCATGTGAGGTTGGAGTTGATTGATGAGCTTCAAGAGTCATTTCAAAAGGTGCTCGGTGAGCTCGAAGAATTGGATTTCGAAGAAATTGAAAGTGATTTAAGTTTGAAATTTGATGACATTCTCGTAATTGTGAAGTCCTCGGCTCGATCCGAAATTTCAAAGCGCGCCTCACAGCTTCTTTCGCACTCAACTTATGCTGACGGCATCACTCCGGGAGTCGTCATCACTCCAGCAGCGTCAGCCTCAACATAGGGCAGATTTGCTGCCCCCACTGGAGCTTTCAAAATTCGCTGGAGGTCATGCAAATTGATCTGACTTTTATTCTATGTTTACCACGATCATAGATAGTCATCCGGACCTCACCAGCTGCAGCATCTACGATCGTGCCTGAGGGACGAAGCGTTGGAAATTGTTCGCTCATTGGAAATTTCGGATGGCAACTTCGCGATTGCTTTAGATTTGCTGCAAAATAGATTTTATAATCGACGTTTGGTTTTTCAGGCACACATAGCTGAGATCCTGGGACTTAAGGCGGGAGCTGTCCGATAAATTCAACGCTCATATTCGTGCTCTCAAATGACTGGGCACGATGGAACAAATCACAGGATGCATCATCACCCAAGTCCTGTTTCAAAAGTTGGATCCGGCAAGTCAGGCAAAGTGGGAAGAGCGTTTAGAGGACCCTGCCTTCGTCAATTTAATTCCTACGTGGGAGTCAATGGCATCATTTCTGGAGCAGCGATGCAGGACGTTGAAGACTATGGATTTCGGCATGGCAAATTATGCGCAGGGCAATCAGGTGGGAAGTAACAGAATATCCAATGCGCGTAGGTCAGCATTTGTTGCCTCGAATGCTAACATTTGGATTTGTATATTTTGTAATTATAAGGGGCATTCCATTTCTTATTGTCAAAATTTTAAAATCCTGCAATGCAATTCCAGTAATTGTCGTGAATGCGGATCTAAGCACCACACCCCGCTTCACCTGGGAAACTCACCTTCCTTTCCTTCACAAGAAGGAGCACAGCTTTCAGAAGCACTTCCCTCTGCCTCACCCTCTGCACTGCCTTTCACTTCGACTGCTCTTATTGCACAGGCGTTTAGTAATGATATTGTGCTCTTAGCAACGGCTAGCGTTTTAGTAAAAAACCAGTTCCGGGGTTTTCGTTCCAATATAAATACATTTAATGCACATGCAAACGTGTCCCCCTCCCTGTACCCATCAAAGAGAATCAACGCGAAGACGACACCACAGTCGCAACCCCGGCAGTGACGCAGCTCTCCGAGTTTAATTCTTTTTATATTTTTCTTTTACTTCAATTTTGTCTACCTAAGTTGTTTTTTTTTTTTTATATATTTTTTTTTCTTTTTATTTTTAATTTTTTTGAAGTGCACATAAATATAACATAATATGACTCTAATTCTGCAGCCCAAGATTCGACCGGGAGATCTCGTCGTTGGACTTATAAAGAGGGTAAGCGTTACGGGACATAATATTCCCACTTTTGTTTGATATATATTTATGTGCCGCAAATACTCCACTAGGAGAAACATTCTATAACACTTGTCTGTTTAAGTCAAATTTAATACATACATTTTCTTTACGGTTATTCTAATACATTCCTATAATGTTAATTTAAATCAACTCTCTTTCCTTTGAAATAATCAAATTTAATTACTCACAATAGTTTTGCATTATATACTTATATAATTTCATATTTAAGATTCAATTTGTCTTTATATAATTACCTTTTCTTTTTTTTTAGTATGGCCAACTAATGCCACTCCATTTATAAATAGATTTAATTCAATTTATCTTTTTCTCAATATCAATGACCTATATTAGAATATTAAACCTTTTCAATAAATTTATAATATTCACTACAGGGGATCATATAGCGCAGCCAGCGATGATCCATTGGCACGCGAAGTCGTGAAGGGAGGAATTGGCTGAAGCACTGCCGATCAGATATGATCAAGCTGACATGGAGCTTGCGGGCGGTGAAGACAGAACGACAGACTGACGAACACATCTTTCTTTTATTTTCAGGCACGTAAATAATTATTCTGATTACGTTTGGAGAGGCGAGTGGCGTCCAAAGAACCCACCCCAAATCCGGCGAGCTCATCTGCACAAATCGTGTCTGCTATCCGGGCGGCCACTCCCTCAGCCCTATGTCCCCTAAGGACAGAGGCACAACGATACCACCGACGTAACAGTCTTTCTAGAGCTAGTAAAAGGGTTTTTGATTTTTTGAACACAATTAGATATAGTTCTTTGTTAGATTTGAACACGTCCACAACACATTGTGATACACATATTGATTGGGCGTGTTCAAATATTAGGGATAGCAGAGCCGTAGCACGCTCATATGAGACAGTTTATAGTTACCACAGTGGTATTTAAGTAAGCGTTGACGACAGTGTGGTGTAGGTTTTTGGGCGCTTTTGAAAATAGCTGAGTATTTATATATTAAGATATTTTAGTTTTTGAATTTATGTATTTTGTTGGTTATTTTTATGTATGTAAATATATTTTATATTATATTATAATTTATACATTAAGTACGTCTATCTCCGCTGAGCAAAGTGGAGCTTTCAATTTTTAGGGAACAATAGTGTCGGGTCCGCAGCCGCAGCAGCTAATTAACTTAATTCGATCTCTTATATTAATTGCATAGCGAAAGGTAGCTCTCTCATCTAGCTCTCTCGTTTTTTGTGTACTTGCATTCTTGGGCTCAGCATTCGGCTGGCTGTCCCTTTCGTAAAAAGTAGTACGAATTCTGATCTCGACATTAAATGCACACTCTCTTAACATTGGTGACCTCGACGTAATTTGTGCATAAATAATACTAAGTGTACTACATATAAGTAACGGGCTGTTATTCCCTCGTTTGCTTTGCGCTCATCTTCCGCTGGAGCCGAGTTTGGGGTATTTCGTCTGCTGTTGTTGTTGTAGCCATGACTACAGGAACTTTTGGAGATGTTACCGCTGATGCAAACAGGGCAATATTTTAAAGCGCAAGCCAACGGCTTTATTTAATAGAGTGGAGCGCTTAGTGGATTCCCTATCAAGTGCTGCGTTAACTTCATGCGACGAATCCGGTCTTCATGTGAGGTTGGAGTTGATTGATGAGCTTCAAGAGTCATTTCAAAGGTGCTCGGTGAGCTCGAAGAATTGGATTTCGAAGAAATTGAAAGTGATTTAAGTTTGAAATTTGATGACATTCTCGTAATTGTGAAGTCCTCGGCTCGATCCGAAATTTCAAAGCGCGCCTCACAGCTTCTTTCGCACTCAACTTTGCTGACGGCATCACTCCGGGAGTTTTCGGCCCCAGCAGCGTCAGCCTCAACATAGGGCAGATTTGCTGCCCCACTGGAGCTTTCAAAATTCGCTGGAGGTCATGCAAATTGATCTGACTTTTATTCTATGTTTACCACGATCATGGATAGTCATCCGGACCTCACCAGCTGCAGCATCTACGATCGTGCCTGAGGGACGAAGCGTTGGAAATTGTTCGCTCATTGGAAATTTCGGATGGCAACTTCGCGATTGCTTTAGATTTGCTGCAAAATAGATTTTATAATCGACGTTTGGTTTTCAGGCACACATAGCTGAGATCCTGGGACTTAAGGCGGGAGCTGTCCGATAAATTCAACGCTCATATTCGTGCTCTCAAATGACTGGGCACGATGGAACAAATCACAGGATGCATCATCGTCCAAGTCCTGTTTCAAAAGTTGGATCCGGCAAGTCAGGCAAAGTGGGAAGAGCGTTTAGAGGACCCTGCCTTCGTCAATTTAATTCCTACGTGGGAGTCAATGGCATCATTTCTGGAGCAGCGATGCAGGACGTTGAAGACTATGGATTTCGGCATGGCAAATTATGCGCAGGGCAATCAGGTGGGAAGTAACAGAATACCCAATGCGCGTAGGTCAGCATTTGTTGCCTCGAATGCTAACATTTGGATTTGTATATTTTGTAATTATAAGGGCATTCCATTTCTTATTGTCAAAATTTTAAAATCCTGCAATGCAATTCCAGTAATTGTCGTGAATGCGGATCTAAGCACCACACCCCGCTTCACCTGGGAAACTCACCTTCCTTTCCTTCACAAGAAGGAGCACAGCTTTCAGAAGCACTTCCCTCTGCCTCACCCTCTGCACTGCCTTTCACTTCGACTGCTCTTATTGCACAGGCGTTTAGTAATGATATTGTGCTCTTAGCAACGGCTAGCGTTTTAGTAAAAAACCAGTTCCGGGGTTTTCGTTCCCTGTCGAGCTCTACTCGATTTGGGCTTCCAACTGCATCTGATAACGTCCCGATTCGCAAATTAGCTTCAAGTAAAGAAAATAAAATCTTCAGCATCTGTAACTGGAATAGCAGATTCCAGTTTTGTGACGGACGGTCACTCGGTCAATATTACGATTCAGTCCCGAACTTCCGAATACTCAGCCAACATTACCGCGGTGATTGCTCCGAACATAACAGAGCGACAGCCTAGCTTCAACGTCGACATTGACAGCTGGAACATACCCAAAAATATACAGTTAGCTGACCCAAGGTTTTATGCTCCCCAGCGGGTGGGTCTTTTAATCGGAGCCAGCCTATTTTTCGAGATGTTGTGCGTTGGCCAAATCAAGCTCCCACCTGGACTACCCCTTGTAGGAAGTGTCTCTGGCCGGGGTGATCCTCAGCGGCCCAGAGTCCCCCTCACAAAATTTATATTTATGAGACGGCCAGACATAAAGTGCCAAAGGTTTTCAGGGACTTTTATAGAGGAGTCATGGGGCAATTAAGGGTTAACACAGGTCCGACTGGCCCGGAATTCTCCAGCGGCCAGTGCCCACGCCCACGCCTGAAAGTTGTCCAGCAGCGGGACGACCCCAGGGACAAGCGAGGCGCGCCCGGAATGCTCCAGCGGCTGCGCAGGCGACCACGCCCGGAATCTTCCAGCGGCGGGATGGCCCCAAAGACAAGGCGAATGGCTCGGAATATCCCAGCAGCCACTGCCAGAGTCCGCGCCCGGAATTACCCAGCGGCGGCAGGCTCCTATTCCCGTCCCGCCTTTGACCCTCGCCCGGAAAGATCCAGCGGCAGCGAGTGCAAGCGGGAGGGGAACAGTTGGGACCAAGGGGAGGCGGGGGACCGGCGACCTCGTGCTTCAAGTTCGGGCCCGGAATGCTCCAGCGGCCACGGCCTCCTATTCCCGTCCTGGCTTTCTCGCGCCCGGAATTCTCCAGCGGCAACGGGGAAAACCTGGAGGGGATTAGGGAGCGCAGCGAAAGACACCGGCCCGCAAATCGGGGCGGGAATGGTTCAAGAAACTAAAGCGGGTTCGACTGAACATTATTTATTTTCAGCAAACAAGGGTGGAGAGAGAGAGAGGGGGAGACGCGGGCTAATGTTTCCCGATTGTTATCAATGGCCTGCGGCCATGCTCACCCGCTACCAGGGCCTCGTCGCCCGTATCCTGGCTGGTTCCTGAGTCCTGGGTCCTGTTTCCTGGCTGGTGGCCACGCGCACTTGCTCTTCACTTTGTCTTTTCACTTCAGTTCGCACTTTATTTTATTCGCGGAGAGAACGCGTCTATTTCCTTTTCTGGGTCATACGAAAGTGATCTGCGCTTCTCGCTGCTGGCATGACCGTGGCCTAGTTCTGCCGACGTTTTTGTTGGCAGCGCTGCCGCGATCGCTTCGCTCCCCGTTCCTCTTCTCGGGACGTTCCCCGCTCTCGCCTTTGCTGCGGTCCAAGCCATCCTCTGCCAAGAATTTTGCAGTCGGCGCGTGCCGGCGGCTGCTCGCTGTCCCCTTCACTTCTTTTTACGTGTCTATAAACTAAGCTTAGCCTAATATTTACACTAATTCTAACTTATCCTAATATATATGTTAAATTGATTTTACACCGCCGGGTTGTGACTTCGTCACACCCTAATTCAAAGACGCGCCTAGGTTTGGTTGTTTCTGGAGGCTATGACTTTCCAAAGGCTCGGCTTTAATGTCGTCTCAAGATGTACTTCTCGCTAGTAGAGAGAATAGTTTCGATCGGTTAGATGATCTTCTTCGACGATTTTGGGAAGTGGAAAGCTGCGCCGATTATACCAATTATACGCGCTACTGAGGAAGAATTGGACTGTAAAGCACATTTCGTAAGACACGTCGTTCGTTTGCCAGCTGGTGATTATTCTGTTCGGCTGCCTGCCAAGTTCAATCTAGATCTATTGGGAGAGTCCTACCAGCAAGCTTATCGAAAATTCTTGTCCTTAGAGAGAAAGTTGAATCGTCAGCCAGCCTTGAAGGCTCAATATGCAGCATTCATAAAGGAATACCTCGATCTAGGACATATGTTATCAGTTTCTGCCGCTGACATCGGGTTGTGTCGATACTTCTTGCCTCATCATTGCGTCATAAATGAAGATAGCTCCACTACAAACAGGAGACATTTGCAAAATGTACCGTTGTGTTAGGGTTCAGCCTGAGGACAGCCATTTGCAATGCATTTTGTGGAGGGATTCCCCCCAGGACCAATTGCGGGTGTTTAAGCTAGACTCCGTTACATATGGCACGAAGCCAGCATCTTTTTTTTGAGTATTAGTGATTTATTACTGTGTCGATACACACAGTATAATATTGTTTACTGTTACTGTAATGTAGTAACTTTTACAATAGTGTAGTTCGGTGTTCGATGGATATTAAAGAGATTGTGTGGGAGTAGAAGAGTGTTTTGGGTTAAAAATTAGTGGAGTATTTTAGTTTATGTGGAGGTTTGGAAAATTCTGTGTGGTAGGTCGATGGGATGTGTTCTTTTGAGTCTTCTTCTGCGTCTGAGTTCTGTGAGTCTTCTGGCCAAGATATTCGGGTGGTTCTTAAGTTTCTTGAGGTAAGTTTCAGCTTGTGAGTTGATTACATCTCCAACTAGAGGAACATGGAGGTCCCTAGCCAGGTCAACATTTCGAATGTACCATTCGGCTCCAGAGAGTGTGCGTAGTGTCTTGCTTTGGTATACTCTGATTTGGTTAAGGTTGCTTTTGGCAGCATTTCCATATACTTGGATTCCATATCTCCATGTGGGGGCGAGTATGGTTTTGTAGATTTTGATTTTGTTTGACAGGCTTAGGTGGTTATTTGGTTTTAAGAGCCAAAATAACTTCTTGGCCTTGGCTTCTAGTGTGTTTTTGACGAGTTTTATGTGCTTTGCTAGTGTTAGTCTAGTGTCGAGGGTCACACCCAGGTATTTGTGATCCTTCTTCTGGTCCAGGAGCTCTCCATGTAGGAATATTCCTGGGCAGGTGTCTTTTCTAAGTGTGTGAGTTACAACTGCACACTTTGAAGGATTTACAGATATGTTCCATCGACAGGCCCAGTTTTCAAATTTCTTCAGGTATGCCTGGAGCCTGTCAGTGGCAGTGTAAATACAAGAGGATCTGCACACTGCCGCTGTGTCGTCCGCAAAGGTAGCCAGCATAAGGTTCTGAGAGTGTACTGGTGGCTTCGGCATGTCGTGAGTGAAAAGGCTGTACAGTGTAGGTCCAAGAACACTACCCTGTGGTACACCTGCTCTGATCCGCCTTTCAGAAGACATCGTTCCATGCTGGATCACTCTGAAAGTCCAGTCAGACAGGAACGACTTGAGTGTGTCATACAGCTGTGGTTTGAGCAGTGTCTTCAGTTTGGATAGAAGGCCGTCGTGCCATAACCTGTCGAACGCTTGCTGTATATCCAGGTATGCAGCAACGACATACTGCTTATTATGGAAACCATCAAGTATGAATTCCGTCACTCGGTGCAGTTGCTCAGGGGTGCCATGTCTGAGCCTGAAACCCAACTGGAAGTTTGGGATGGCACGCTTTACCATCGGTGCCTGCAGTACTCTTCTTAAAATGCAGCGTCTAAACAGCTTGCCAAAGGTGGTGAGGAGACTGATGGGGCGGTAGCTATTGAGGTCTCCCGGGGGTTTGCCAGGTTTCAGGACCATGACTATCCTAGCGTTTCTCCGTGCCCTAGGATAGTAACCGAGTCTCAAGGCAGAATTAAAAATAAGCACGAGGTATAACAGTGCTCTGAGAGGCAGGGCTTTTGTAACTCGGTTAACGATCGAGTCTTTTCCCGGAGGCTTTTTGATTTTCAATCCCCCAATATCCTTTTTAACCTCCGGCAAGGTTACAGGTGCCACTGGGAGCTCCATCTGATGCGTCCTGTCGAGGGTTTCTGTCACATGCTGCACTCTTCTAGCAGAGGAAGTGCTGAACGGAGTAAACCTGCTCTCCAGGTCTTCAGCAAAGGTTTCTACACGGTCCAGAGTGGACTTTGCCCATGTGCCATCAGCCTCCTTTAGAGGATACTTAGGCGTAGCTTGCCTCTTGTATGCTCCGGTAAGCTTCCAGAGAGCGAAGTTGGAGCTTGCATCAGCTGTTGCGTTCTCTATAACCGGTCTGTTGCTTCAGCTTTAAGTAGCGATAGCTTCTTCCTAACTCTGTTGGAGATCATACGGAACATCCTATCTATCCTAAGGTCATTCGTGCGGATAAACTCACGTCTGAATCTTTTCTTGAGTAGCAGCAGACCCTCAAGTTCATCCGAGAGTTCGCTCCGATGTCTTATCAGGTGAGGGTTTGATGGTCTGGTTGGGGCAGCAGCTACGGAAGCGGGGTGGCTCCTGCACGCTGCGGGTACCAAGTAGGGCTTCCTGTTGCAAGGACTAGGGCTGAGGAGCTTGTTGTGGCATCGTGAAGAGCCCTCCCTCTTCGATCTTGTCTGAAGTTTCCCCACAGCCGATGCTTTGCATTGAAATCAGCTCCCAGGATGAACTTTTGACCAAGTTGGGAAAGAATGTTGTCAAACTCAGCACTCGTCCAACTGAGAGAAGGTGGCAGGTACGCTGCAGCAATTAGGAGCTCGCCACTGCGCGTGGAGACCATAATAGCGGCTAGCTGGATTTCCCTGCTTCTGATAGCGGGAGATTAAGGTCACGTCTTACCAATACAGCTGCACCTCCTCGACTGGAGTTACTTGGGTGGTCTGATCTGTAATACACAAAACCCGCAAGAGTGAAGTGAATTCCTGGGTGTAGATATGTTTCTGCAACAAGCATAATGTCTATGTTATGTTGTTGTGTAAAAATGAGCGGCTCATTGGCATTAGGAGCCAGGCTGCGGGCATTCCAGTACCCGATTCGTAGTTCACTGGTCATTACGGGCACTATGACGGAGGTCTGACTGAGGGGCACCACCCTGCAGTTTGAGCATGCTCTGGGCAAGACTTGAATGATCATCATTGGGAAAAGGAGCTGAGGGTTGTGCACGTAACTTTGAGCTTGATTGGGGTCTCTTGCTGTTGTAGTTAGTAGCGAACTGCTGAGTTACCACATTTTTGAGTTCTTGAACAATTTTAAGAATGGCACTTAGGTCCGAAGGAATGCCAGTTTGGGGAACAGGAGCAGGGGGGTAAGAGTGTATCCTAGATCTGGACCTGGCTCTCCTGCCAAGGGTATCGGGAAACTGCTCACTGTAGTTCCATATACTAGAAGGAGTAGAAGGGGAGTTCATAGTCGTAGGAGGTTTCTCAAGCACATCCGCAAAGGACAAGCCCTTGCGTACAGCGAAGGCCGGTACAGCTTGGTTCAGTGCGCGTAAGCTTGGTTGGCCAGGAGCAGCCAAATTGACCCCAGTGCGTCGGTAGTTGGACTTGCGGATGAAAATTGGGCAAGATCTATCGTATGATGCATGGTTTCCAAAGCAATTTGCACATAATAGGTCCCCAGCAAGTCTTGGCCAAAGCCAAGATCGTGTTAGATGGTTTCCGAAACAGCGGCCACAGACAGGCTGCTTGAGTCAGTAGTTCTTCGTGTGGTCAAAGTCAAAACATCTAAAGCATTGTCTTGGCGTCTTGCTCTTCCTTGGCAACTCTACAGACACTCTCTATCTTCCAATTTGAGTTACCTCTAATACCTCCTTGTTGTTTGGAGCAGGCGCCAGGTTTATGAACCAAATGTTCTGAGGGCGCCGGTCATCAGAAGATCCATCAGGGTTGGTCTTGAGTGAAAGTCTGGTCTTTGGGTTGTGAGTGTTCGTCACAAGGTGTCCATGCTTGCGAAACTCAGCCACAATCTTGTAGCTTCCTTGTTTTCTCGGGGGGATTTGGTTTCGGGGCATTTGTGTCAACCGAAGCTTCAACATCCGTGAGATCGGCTTCATCAACATCTCTCGATAACTCAGCAAACTGGTTTTGCTGAAGTGGATGAGGTGTTGCCAAATGTCGGGAGTTAGTTGCTGACCATTGAGGGGTTCCCTTTTGTAAGGCGGGAACCGGGTCCAGAAGTCGACGCTTCTTAGAACGGACTTGTTGCCAGGCAACAGTGCTTGATTTGAAAGTCTTATCCACACTATTAACCTTCCATTCAGGAAGTGGGTCATTATTGGCGTTCAAGATCGAAGGGTTGATGCAAAAACCGGTAATTCCACACAAACAGCAGGGGCCACTGGGGCCGACGGCAATCTGCCTGAGGATGCAGGGTATGGGCGTGAGCGTCCACGACGCATGTGTCGATAGGTGCTTGCTACATTTTTGGGCGTTGGGGTGGACGAGCGAGAGTCGTCCGATGTCATCGAAATGTCGTCAGAGTTGTCTTCCATGCTTTCAGAGGAGAGTGAATCTTGGGCATTCAAGGTACCTCCACACGGTACCTCCCCACGGAAAGGTCCGGCTGTGGGCGGTGTCTGTTGGGCAGAGACCACAAGGCCACAGCCAGGCGGGGAAACTTGCTTATTCGAAAGAATTTTAATCTAGTCAAGGCAATAAACTTATTAAAAAAAATTTTTTTTTTTTTTTTTTTTTTTTAAGGGAAAAAATAAAATATTTTGGAAGAAAATTTTCATGGGACAAATTTTTGATTTTTTTCAGAGCACGAAAATAAGACGTTTGTACACAATGACAGTAAAGTCGAGAGTGAGCCAGCATCATTTCTGTTTTTTTTTTCTTTTTCGGTCTTTCAGTCAACATCAAGCCCCTGCAGGCGATCTGTCCTGTCTGCAATAGCGCGCTTTTACGATCCTCTAGGGCTGGTTGGACTGTGATCACAAAATCGAAAATTTTCCTTCAACAACTGTGCAAGGAGAAGTTATCCTGGGATGAAAGCCTTCCTGAGTCTCAGAATACGGAATGGAGTGCTATATATACGAGTTTTGGGCAGATTAGGCATGCGTCATTTCCTCGGCTGGTTCGTTCTCTAAACTCTGAGAGTGAAATTCATGGATTTTGTGATGCCAGCATAGAAGCATATGGTGCCTGTGTCTTCATCGTTTGCAACGGCCGATCTCAATTACTTTGCTCAAAGTCAAGGGTAGCCCCCTTGAAAACGCTCACTGTGCCCAAGCTGGAACTGTGTGGGGCGGAACTCCTGTCTAGGCTCATCGCAGAAGTGGCTGGGACGAGTGCATTTGAAGGAAAGTTTTACTGCTGGAGCGACTCTGCTGGCGCTTTCATGGATTCGAGACGAGCCGTCCAGATTCAATATTTTGTAGCGAACCGAGTAGCTGCCATTCAAGAGCTAACTGAGTCAGTGGAGTGGCGATATGTTCCAACTTCTTTAAATCCAGCTGACATTCTCTCCCGAGGTGCTTTTCCTGCTGAGCTCAACGAGTCTCCTCTCTGGGCTCATGGACCAAAATTCCTCTGTGGCCCCAAAGCTGATTGGCCGACCCCAATCACTGCTGAAAAGCCAACGCTTGAGGTTCGCCGGAGGATTCTACTAACAAAATCTCCATACGAGGACATAGTGGCCAGTTCAAAATTTGCCAATTCCTTTGCTGCCCTTCAAAGAATTTTCGGATACGTCCATAAGTTTAGTAGTCGCATCCATCGCCCTACGCTCACGGTGTCTGACCCTCAAGGCGGTACTATGCTGTTGCTTCGTCTTGTCCAGCGCTCACATTTATGGGATGACATCAAATCATTGCAGTCAAAGGGAATGATGCACTCCTCCAGCTCGCTCGCATCTCTTTCGCCATTCATTGACCAATTTGGGCTTCTGAGAGTGGATGGCCGGCTAATGAATTCTCCTCTTGATTTTAATGGGCGTCATCCAATTATATAACTATGAAGTCATTCGGTGACTATTGCCATCATTATTCACTTTCATGAACGCAATCTGCACACTGGGCCACGGGCATTACTCGGCATAAATCGATCCCAATATTGGCCTATTGGGGGGAGGAAGACGGTTATGAAGGCGGTAAACAAATGTATTAGATGCTTTCGAATGAAGCCTCATGCTTTCGAAGTCAATGGCATTGACTTTTGCGGGCCATTTTTCTACAAGTCTGAGGAGCGAAGCAAGCCTCCAGTAAGATGCTACGTTTGCGTCTTCATTTGTTTCGCCACGAAGGCTATTCATTCTTAGTTAATCAAGGATCTTTCTACGGTATCTACATGGCCTCAAACGATTTATATGCACTAGAAGAAGGCCGCGGCAGATTTGGTCTGATAATGCAACCAACTTTGTTGGCGCTCGCAATGAGCTGCTCGAACCAAGGCGCCTATTCCTCAGCAGTGATCACCAGAGAGCTACGTTGGACTTTTGCCTAGCGGAGGCTATTGATTGGTGTTTCATCATAGTCTTATTTCTTTAGCACGCAGTATATATGTCGGAAAGGCCGAAATCAGACCACTATATACCACTATATACCACTATATTCTATATCTGCCATAGAAATGATGGCGAAATTAATTTAAAAAAAATGTTAACTTCTCTGTTTTTCAACGAATTTCTATAAACTTTGAGATATAAACGTTTTTTATAGATCTAGAATTACGGATACCCGGTACCCAAAACATTGTGGGTGAAATTAAACAGCACATGAACATGGAAAAAATAACATTTTCTGACAAATGAAGACAAATATTGCAACACTCAAAAGAGACAAATGTTGCTAGGAACATGTTGGGCTACTCTCAAAAGCGACAAACGTTGCTAGGAACATGCTGAGCAACACCCAACAAAGACAAATGTTGCTAGGAACATTTTGAGCAATACGTGCGCGCGCTCTCTCTCTCTCTCTCTCTCTCTCCCTCTCTCTCTGGAAACTTTTATTGTTTAATAACTTCTATGTTTATCATCCGATATTACTCAAATTTTCAGAACACCTCCACGATTGCTTACTTATTAAGACTATCTATTTACTTTACGCTGAAAATCACGCATATGGTTATATACCGTTTTTTATGGTTTTCGGGGGCGGAAGTGGGCGTGGCCAAATTTTAAAACAAACTTGATCTGCGTGCAACAGATTTCAATGTTGTCACCAAATTTGGTAACTCTAGCTCCTATAGTCTCTGAGATCTGTTGTTTCACACGGACGGACGGACGGACAGACGGACATGTCTAGATCGACTCGACTAGTGACGCTGATCAAGAATATATATACCTTATAGGGTCGGAGGTTTCTCCTTCTGCCTGTTACATACATTCTCGGTTGGCACTAACTTATAATACCCTTTTACCCTATGGGTACTGGGTATAAAAAGCTTATTAGTTCAACAAATGGTGTAGCCTCTAAGCGGCACAAGTCGACTCGTAGATCTTTAGTGTTTTTGCTTTAAAAAAACTCCATTTATTTGCAATGGCCTCCCCGCGGTGTTCCCTGGGTCCCGATTCAATATATGACAAATAATTTATTAAGTCGGGAGCTAATTCGACCGGCGATTTAATTTTAAATTAAGAAGTATTTAAACCGTCAAATGTCTGGGTACCGGGTATCTCACAGTCGAGCACTGTCGACTGTAGCTTTCTTACTTGTTTTTTTATACAAACATTGAGACCCACTTTTCCGACTACTTCTGAGCCGCTGAACTAGCTGGACAGAACCGTTTTGAAGATATTTGCGAAAAAACAGAATTTTTATATTACGCTAAAAATATCAAAAACCGTTTGTCCAACACATTTGAAATAAGTACTATCCAATACTCAATAGATGCACCTTTCCGAAAACATACGGCTCTTTGTGGTCAGAGCTTTGTTAATAGAGATATAAGCGCTAAAAATAAAAAAAAACATGCAATATTTTTGGCAATATTGTTTAAAGCTAGTTTTCATTTACTTTTTAAAAATATAAAAAAAAGAAATAAATTATTTTGAGTAAGCAGATCTAAGGATACCTTTGTCCTTAAAGCGTTAAGGTTAAATATGTGCAAGTTCAATACAAATTCTACAAGTTATGGCGAATTCAATGAAATTATCATATTGCAATTGTGCTACAATATTGTTTTCCAAGGGTAAAAGCCTGCTTTGTGATTTTGTCTTTGAGATATAACGAATTGAAAAACATTTTAAGTATTAAACCAGTGGGAAAGCTACAGTCGAGTGTGACCGACTGTGAGATACCCGGTACCCAAAGCATTGTGGGTGAAATTGAATAGCACATGAACATAGAAAAACGAAAATGTTGACAAATGTAGACAAATGTTGCTAGAAACATGTTGAGCAACACACAAAAAACACAAATGCTGCTAGGGACATGTTAAGCAACACGCATTGGCACTCTCAACATATCTCTCAAATCAAGTGGGCGTTATGTCATTTTTAAAAGTGTCATTACGCCCTCAATTTCTTAAAACTTGTCAAGTGCATCAGCAATCAATGAGATTACCGATAAGAAAAATACCGTTTATTATGTTATCTCTCTAAGCATGTTTCAAGTTCTCGGCACAATAATCTTCATAGTCAGTTTATCACTAATCTGCAAGCGAAATGGAAGCTGTTGATCCGTACCAGTACAAAATTGTTTCCGGCTTTCGAAAAAATTCGAAGTTGTTGCTGCTCACAGCACAGCAACAATTGTTTAAATTTAAGAGTTCGCTAAAAACTTTTTCGCGATATACTTGTTACATAGAAAACTGTAGTGTCTCAGTGGTGTTGTCAAATACTGGGGTGTGTACTCAGTTGAGTCTTGAAATGAACCATAGCGATTTTTTTGAAAAAAAAAATTTTTTTGATTGCATCTTTTGATAAATAAATGTTAAAGTTGGGAAGTACTGAAAGCGCCGCAGGCAAATTTTTTGACGTGATAACGTCTTATAAATCGATAGAGCAGGCTGCATGCACGCTCGAAAAAGCATGACTCATGTAGCGTTACCTCTGCCGCGACACAGGCAGAGCAAACGTGACGTGAGCAGCAGCAGCAAAGAAGAGAGAGAATGAGAGATAGTGGTTAAAATTTAATGCTTTGCACTCTTCTGGCAACCGCAAGGGCAAAGCGGTGTATCTTCGTCTCGCTCTCACCGCCCGTTTTGCGACGGTGTTTCTCCGTCTCGCTCTGCTCTCCCGCTTTGTCTATTTATAGCTCGAGCACTGACGCAGGCGAATGTGTGTATTTCAGTCTTTGACGTCGCCCTCTTGTTTGCATGCGTGGTGCGGAGCTTAGAGCGTTCGAGTCTTAATCTCACGATCGCGGGTTCGAGTACGAGCCGCAGCAATTGTGTTTTCAAAAAATATAAGTTGGCTTTTATAGACTTTCTATAATATTTACATCCACTTAACTTAACATATCAACAAACAGCCGGCACTTCCTAATCCTCTCCAGAAACTGGCCATTTGCAGCCGGCACTGCCTGATCCTCTCCAGAAACTGGCCATTTGCAGCCGGCACTGCCTGATCCTCTCCAGAAACTGGCCATTTAAAGCCGGCATTGCCTGATCCTCTCCAGAAACTGGCCTTTTACAGCCGGCACTGCCTGATCCTCTCCTGAAACTGGCCATTTGGGGCCGGCACTGCCTGATCCTCTCCAGAAACTGGCCATTTGCAGCCGGCACTGCCTGATCCTCTCCTGAAACTGGCCATTTACAGCCGGCACTGCCTGATCCTCTCCAGAAACTGGCCATTTGCAGCCGGCACTGCCTGATCCTCTCCAGAAACTGGCCATTTGCAGCCGGCTTTGCCTGGTCCTCTCCAGAAACTGGCCATTTGCAGCCGGCACTGCCTGATCCTCTCCTGAAACTGGCCATTTGCAGACGGCACTGCCTGATCGTCTCCAGAAACTGGCCATTTACAGCCTCCCTCTCTCAATTTTACATAATTTTTTTACCGTGAACGTGTCAACGTCTGCTACCATTCCATCAGTATTTTCTTAAGACGTTGTCACGTTCAACGTCAGTAAACCGACTTTACAGACAACCAATTTTTTTTTTCAAAAAAATCGCGCGATGCAATCAAAAATTAGTTCCCAACTTTACCACTTATTTAGTACAAAATTCCTTACATTTCCCTTTACAATCAGCTAAAATTAGAAACTAGAAACGTTGCCTGAATTTTATTCTATTTTACTATTAATTCATTTTTTTAATTCTTATTAGCTGTGGGCGTTATAGTGTCAAAAGGCCCACAAAAAACTGACATAAAATCTGCGGGCCCTATGACACTTTTGAAAGTGACATATCGCCCTTGGGCGTTATGTCACTTTTTTTTGCGTCATAACGCCCATGGGCGTTATGTCAGTGGGCGTTATTACATGTACCCTTTCTAAGCAGTGCGATAGAGCGAGAGAGTGTGAAAGCATTTATTGTTTAATAACTTCCAAGTTTATCATCCGATTTTACTCAAATTTTCAGAAAACGTCCACGATTGCCTACTTATTAAGTCTATCTATTATGTTTAAGCCGAAAATGACGTCTATATCTAATATACCGTTTTATATTATTTTCGGGAGCGGAAGTGGGCGTGGCCAAATTTTAAAACAAACTTGATCTGCGTTCAACAGATTCCAATGTTGTCACCAAATTTGGTAACTCTAGCTTTTATAGTCTCTGAGATCTGTTGTTTCACACGGACGGACAGACGGACAGAAGGACATGGCTAGATCGACTCGGCTAGTGACGCTGATCAAGAATATATATACTTTATAGGGTCGGAGGTTTTTCCTTCTGCCTGTTACATACATGCTCGGTTGGCACTAACTTATAATACTTTTGTACCCTATGGGTACCGGGTATAAAAAAATCGTGGCATAAAAGCTTAGCATTCCTTCATCCCAGAAACCTTTGTATCGCTTTTGAAATCATGACATATCCTGATGAAATTGTTTGTAAAACTTCGTAGTTCACGGATTTTTGGGAAATAAGAGAAGAAGATATTAGCGTGAATTTATTAACCATTGGTTAATGGTATAATCATTTTATTAAAACAACATTTATTAAATTAAGTTGCATTCTTAACTAAAGGTTCCCGCATGTCACTTAAAATGCACTTTCTAAGCGGTCATTTGGACTTCTTACCGGAGAACTTGGGGGCAGAAAGTGATGAACAGAGGGAACGATTTCATCAGGACATGTCATCATTTGAAATGCGTTACGAAGGTTTCTGAGATAAAGAAATTCTAAGTGACTATTGCTGGATGCAAATACGGGACGTTTTTACATATTACAGGCGAAGAAGTTCGAATAATAAAGTATTCTTCCGAGCTTAAAAACTCTTAAGGGGAAACTACTACATGGTTTATTAAATGTTTTTATTTATTTTTTTTAATAACGTTTCAGCATTCCGAGGATCCTGCAAGAGGATAGGATGTTCGCTGAAAACTTTCCTTCCTTCAAAGAAACTGCTAAGCTTTTGTGCCACGATTTTTTTTAATACCTAAAATGTTTTTCAATTATTATATCTCAAAAAATTAAATCACAAGGATGGCTTCTACCCTTGGAAAACCATTTTGTAGCACAACTGCAACATGATAATTTAATTGAAACCGCCATAACATGTAGAATTTGTATTGGATTTGCACATATTTAACCTTAACTCTTTAAAGACAAAGGTATCCCTAGATCTGTTTACACAAAATAATAATAAAAAAAATTGCATGTTTTTTTACTTTCAGCACTTATATCTTCATTAATAAAGCTCTGACCACAAAGAGCCGTATGTTGTCGGATAGTACTAATTTCAAATTTGTTGGACAAACGGTTTTCGATATTTTTAGAGTAATATACAAAATCTGTTTTTTCGCAAATATCTTCAAAACGGTTCCTTGAAAATTTTTTTTAAGTGAGTTCAGCGTGTTCAGCCGCTCAAAATTAGTCGGAAAAAATGTGACTCAACCTTAATATTTTTTGCTGTAAACTAGTGTACTTTATGGGGTCGGAGGCTGCTTTCTTTACTGCGTTGCAAACTTCTGATCAAAATTATAATACCATCTGCAAGAGTATAAAAATGGGCAATTATTGATAAGAAATAACCAAAAAATTATGGAAAAAATTGCCGATTCGTTAGTATATTATATTCCTCAATGTTCCACCATCTCGCAAAAAAAATACAATACGCGACGTGGGATTGTGTACGTGAAGTGCAGTGGGAGAGATGATGTGTACATCATCCAGCATCCCGATGAGCTTTCATCGATCACTGGCGCTGAATTGGCACTCTCCCGCTCTGGCTCTCCGTTCGCCGAAGGTACCTCCCATGCTGCTGCTAATAATAGTTTTCGCCAATAATCTCTCTTTTATTTCCATTGTCCAAATATTATTTGTAGCTTTTAAGAGTAATTTATTATCTCTTCTAGTAATTTCCGTCTCTCTAAGAGTTCATTCGATAAAAGAATTTTTTATGTTTTCTGTGTGTGTTTTTAATGTGCCAATAATTTTGTTGATTTTGATTGTTTCAAATTTTAATATCAGAGATGTCCAATATGACTTGCTATGCGATGGTTCGTATTTTAAGTAATCAAAAGAATGGTCTAAAAATATGTCACATAAATTCTCAGAGTTTGTGTAACAAAATGAAAGAGTTTAGGTATCTATTTATCAATTCGAATATAGATATTATTTGCGTCTCGGAAACTTGGTTTCTTGCAACATCAAAAGTAAATCGTATGAATGCTCTGGATATAATCTTACCGCTTGGATCGTGTTGGGCATGCAGGAGGAGTGCCAATATTTGTCAGATCAAACATTAAATGCAAAGTAATTTGTAAGCAATCGGCTGATGATCCCACTGAATATATTTTTCTTGAGCTAATTAATGTAAGAAATAGTAGATCAAGGGTATTAATCAGCTGCATGTATAGACCCAACAAGCTGACTAATTACTTGACTATTATCAATGCTGTAGCAAGCCTTGTGACCTTAACAGTAATATTTTGGACGAATTAAACTTACGTCATGATATGGAATCTTTAGGAGTAAAATAGTAAACTCTGTGATGCCAACCCATTACACCAGCACGGTGAATACTTTGCTTGATGTTGTGTTTGTTGACGATAATGACAAAGTTCTCCTTTATGACCAAATCGCTGTGCCGAATTTCTCAAAACATGACCTTATTTTCTTGACTTACAACGTTCAAATTGACCGCACTGAGCAAACCTTTAAATATAGAGACTTTAGAAATATTGACTATGATATGCTAAACTATGACGTCTGCCACTGTAATTGGAATAACATTTACGGGTTTCCATCAACAGACTTTCAATTAAACTTTCTAAACGCTAACATTGAATATCTTTACAACAGACACGTACCTATTAGGGAAAAACGGGTCAAGAAGTCAATAAATTCTTGGTTTAATAATGACATTAAGAGAGCTATAGCTAAACGAGACAAAGCATATGCACATTGGAGACGTTATATAACTGATTATTTGTACGGACTTTTAAATTTGAAAGGGTGCGTGTAAATAAACTGATTTATACCAATAAAAAGCTTATTTCAGCTCTAAGCTCACCGGTGCAATAACAACTAGACAAGTCTGGAAAGAAATAAAAACTTGGGAGACGGCAATATAAAATCTGTGATAAATAATGACGTAAACGTGGACGAACAAAATGACAAATATTTGACAATTAATGTTCCTGAATGTAGTTCTAGTTCGTACCTGTCCACTGAGTCCCTGTTAGGTAGTGCTAATTGTTTTGAATTCGCGTGTGTAAGTCAATGTGAAGCTATAATGAAGATAAAGTCGAATGCCATTGGTCTGGATGATCTAAATCCAAAATTTATAAAAATACTTCTCCCAAAGATTATAAGCCACATCACTCATGTGTTTAATACGGCAATTACCAAGTCAACTTTTCCTGATTCCTGGAAAATTCGAAAAAATGCCAATTCCTAAAGCCAATGACGAATATAGACCTCCCTATCTGTCAAAAATCTTCGAAAAAATACTGGCAGGACAAATAAATAGCTTCTTGATCAATACCAATCTGCTAAATAATAACCAATCTGGTTTCCGCCAGAAAAGAAGCTGCACTTCTGCAGTAGTCAAAATAGCAGAGGATATTCGTCAGAATTGGATAACAGGAAGGTTACATTATAAACCCTACTGGACTTTAGCAAGGCATTTGATACTGTAAATCATGACATTTTGCTAACGAAACTGCAGCGCATGTATAACTTTTCTTTAACAGCTATTTAGTTAATAAGATCATACATTGCGAATAGAAAGCAAGCTGTTGCTGTAGGGAAAATGTATCAAGGTTTCGAGTCGCCACTCGTGGTGTACCACAGGGATCTGTATAAGGGCCGTTATTGTTTACCATATATGTTAATGACCTGCCAAGTGTTTTGTCTATGTGTAATGTTCATATGAATGGAGATGATGTTTAGTTGTATGTCAGCCGTCCGTGAAGTCAAGTTGATGAATGTATAAATGTATGTAATATTGACTTGTTGAGTGTTAGCAATTGGGCTAAGAAAAATGGTCCAAACCCCGTTTAGTTCCAAATGCATTGTTATTTACAACAAGAATATTCAAACGGATTATTTACCGAAACTCCGATTGGGAGCCACGAATTTGGAATATGTAGAAAAGGCTTGTAACTTAGGCTTTTCTTTAATAAGACACTCTCTGGGAATGGTCATATACACATAGTTACAGGAGAACATATGGTATGTTACGACAGTTGTACGTAACACAGTCTATTCTTCCGACTAATATCCGAATTTTAATTGCCAAAACTCTGATAATGCCAAAACTTTTTAAAGGCTTGAAATATTTGGAAACTGTGACGCATCAAGTCAGCAAAAGATTAAGGTGACATTCAACAATGTTGCATAATACGTTTTCAATTTGAGAAGAACGAACCACGTAACCGAGAGCGCTAATAAAATCTGTAACCTAAATGTTCGTACCTGGATCGATTTCAGGATTTTAATATTCTTTCAAAAATTATAATAACGAAGCAACTTGAGTATTTGTTTGACCTAATCAGATTTTCTTCGTCGCAACGGACGAATAATATAATAAGTATACGCACAAGACTTGCAAGCTCTGACAGACAATTCTTCGTTTACGCTATTAAATTATTGAACCATCTACCCAACCAACTCAAGTCAATTAGAGGCACTTTACAATTTGACAAACAACTGAAAACTTATCTTAGCACACACACATAAATCATAAAACTTAAGACACTTCAAACATGTATAACAAATAAAATACCCTTTCTTTTAATTATAAATAATATAACTCCTAAATCATTAGTCAATAAGTCAATTAAATCTTGTTAATATTAAGATATTTTTAATAATAAAAAACCTTAGAGATTCAATGTTGAGTGAATTAGTTGTTAGCGCACCTGATTTCAAAACTGAAGATATTGAAGCCAGATTGGACAGACTTGAGATCGTTGTCTCAAAAATTATTGAAAAATTTGCATCTGGTTTAAGATTGAATTATTTAAAAGTATTAAGAAGATCATTACATTAAAATATTGTAAAAAATAAATTATTTTTGTGTTTAAGTAACCTTCTATAAATGACTAGACGGGGTATTATTAATGAAATTCATGCTCCAACACGCAAACATTTTTTACGTATAGAGTCGTTACAAAGGGAATAAATGTTTATTTCAAGCTGATTTGGTCGAAATGGGAAAATATGCCTCCTCAAATAATGGATATCGCTACCTACTAACAGTAATTTATACATTTTCCAAACTTGCATGGGGTGAGGCAATTAAATCTAAGACTTCGAAGGATGTTACTGAGGCGATTGAGAAAATATTCATGTCGGGGAGTACCTAGGAATCTTCAGACGGTTGATGGTAAAATCAATCCCTATGTTGAATAGTGATTAGTAGTAGTAGTTCTCTAAGGGCTTACATTTCTGAACGATTCAACAGAAAATTAAAAGAGCTCATGTGGAAGGTGTTTATTTTTTTATTGTAAATAGACGAACTTAAGATTGACGACAACAAAATACACACGAAAATATAAATGGCTCCCATTGATGTAAACAGTGACGGTGAGATGTATATCTTGGAAACTGCTTACAATAATATTATAATGTTTCTAGGGGGCAAGCTGAAGTTTGGTAATAAAGATCGAGTCAGTAGATACTAACTGGACACCTGAAATTTTAAGAATAGCTAGTAAAATATCTAGATTTCCGAATACTTTTCTAGTTGAAAAAGTGCTGAAAATTAAAGGGATTAGGGTTCTTTTTCAGTGGTTCGGCTTTATCCAAATCTGATGACAGCTGGATTGATAGAACTGAACTTTTGTAATAAAATAAGTACAACAATGACAATTTTGTGTTTTCTTTTCCTTTTATTTAAAGTATTTTTAAAACATTTACATTTTTTTAATAAACAACACAGCTCTACACTACGTAAGGTTTGGGAGGTTTTAAGCCTTGAAAAGTGCAAATTCAAGCAGTGCACTGTGGTCCAGAATCCCAAATTGGTGGCAGAAATTCAATTTTTTTTTTCAAGATGTTTTGGAGGGGGCGGACTCTTAGCCAAGATAAGAATGTTCTAGGTTGATTTCCCAAAATCCCACGTAGAAAAAATGCAGTCGTAGTTGTTGGGTTGTAGTAGGAATTTTTGCCTTTATTATGCCTTCATCGGCTGGTCGCAAAATTAGAACTCATTACATGACATATAAATAGAAGTTGGGAGAGCGGCTTGGAAAGCTCTTGCGGACTGGAAGTCGGGAGGAAGAGAGAGGGAGAGAGAGTGTGCGAGAGCACTAGACTCCGTAAAGCGGGACAATTCGAAGCCGCTAGCGCTTCACACTGGCTCTCGAAAATAAGCGCCCTTTTGGCGCGAACACAAGATTTCAGCAAAAACCATATTGGATTCCATTAGAGTATTCCCAAGGGCAGTCTAAAAGCATAATTTTACAATTGAAATTGAAACCCTCGCGATTTAGGCAGCCCTGGAAGTCAGCTGATCATTTCCATTAAACTTTGCCTTTGCTAGCCTTGCAAGTAAAAGCTGATTTCAAATTGATATAATTCAGATATTTCTTTGACCATAAAAATAAAAAAACATGGAAAACAAAGATAAAGGTATTTATAATAGGGGTGTATTTACACAATAGTTGTTAAATGTGATTCGTATTTGTTTATATGTGCTTTTGTGATGTCATATTTCCAGCAATTCTAACCTCAAACTTATTGTGTTTCTTGGAATAAAAGTATGTTGTATTTGTGTGTATTAGTTAAACTAACAACGCAATTTTGTTGCTTAATGTGTGAATAATGCGATGGTATTAATATTTTTTGCCCGTTTTTGCCCCATTTCCTTAAAATTGAATTTTTGTAGGCAACATTAATTTCAGTTCCGCTGAATTACTTGAGTTTTGGCTCGAAACGGAAGAAGATAATGAAGATGATTTGAGCACAAATGAATGTATCGATGACTATTCCCTCGATTTAGATGTGGGAAATGATTAATTAACTCATTACATTTATAAAAGTTTAATTCAATAACAGAAAAAAACAAAAAAGGTTTGAATTTTAGTACAGGGGCTATACCATCCAGTAATCCTAGGTTGTTGAAATTCACATGGTATGTGCACATTGGTCAGAATTTTATAGTGTTATGTTCTTCTAACAAAAACATTAATTTTATAATGGTGCTTGTATGGGGGCTACCACTCCTAGCGGTCCGATTCGGCTGATTCTGACATATGTGCTTTGTGTCTAGGAATGAAAACAATGTGCAAAATTTTAGCTCGCTAGCGATCTGTGCGATACGACATACAAAATATAAAAACTGTGAAATGCCTAGATAAGTCGTTTTCAATGGCTCAACACGATCATATTGCCAATGTATCAATACTCGATTACAGTGAACCAATTTGGCTCATTTGTCTTAGCAACCTACATTTAGGACGGCCAAAGAGAATACTAGAAAGAGGAAACTCACAACCTGTAGCTATTGACACAACTCAGAACTTTGTCAAGATTTCGTGTGCATTTCATAGCGGATGAAAATAAATGGCAGGACATGGTGACTGAGCTTGTAGAATCGGTCTTTGTAACTTACCACCCATATCTATAGATGTTGCAAAATTAAAGGCGCTGATGAGGGAAAGAACCATTAGAATAGGGAAACAGTTTAAAATCGGGTTGCCGTGGGAGAAAAAATGAAACAATGCCAGATAGTTACAAAATTGCCAAGAAAATATAGTATGGAATCAAAATATTGCAGAATATAATGAACAATCAACAGGAGCGTAAAATGTGCAACCATCTGCAAAGTCAACTCGCAAGTAAGAAGGTCTTAGGCATGATTGGAATACACAGCTTGATGTTTTTCAATTCGAAACCAAATTTTGTTGTATCCCGCAAGGCGTAATAAATGGAAGCCAAGACATAACAAAAAGGGAGCTATTGTGTATGGTTATGACCGTTTTTGATCCATTCGGGTTGATTGAAGACTATCATAAGTATTTCTACCAAGATCATTGTTCAGAGTACTTGGAGCATTGGTACAAATTGGGATGAACCCGGAAAAACAAAGACAAAAACTATAGTTTAAAAGTGTTGTGCTAACTTAAAAGTGTTGTGCTAACTAAAAAGTGACTATAATTATATTGACTTCATATACTGTATTGTATTTTATATTCTTAAAAGAATATTTGCAAGAGGAGTTGTCGTAATTGGCAATTTTCCGCAATAAGTGTGAGTGAAACGACTATAGTGTTGAGGAAAACGTTTGTGTGTAGACGCCTTTTTTTTCTGAGCTTAGCTCTTATGGTGCAAAATACACAATATACACAACTTTAAGGTTCCCCGAAAGTATTCTCCAATTTTAAGTTGTTGCAAAAGATTGGAAATGCACCTATTATTCGACGCAAGTCAAGCGGCATTTGCAGCTGTTGCGTATCTGCGCGTAGTTTGCTATACCGTGGTTGACACGTATAGCCCAAAAAAATCGTTGTCTATTCCTAGAATGGAACTTCAAGCTGCAGTCCTTGGCATTCGATTAAATATACCCAAAAAAAACCAAGAGCTTAAACTTAATATGCGCTGTCTCAAAATTATACTCCAAGCAGTATAACGAATTTAGTATTGATTTCATACATAATAATATATATTTTATACTGAGAAGTATAGCTTTTATACTCAATAGCTTAATTGTATATTTTCGAGTATCATTCTTATACGATTCCACTTCGACAATTCCGAACACATAACGCGTTAGATCATTTTGTGCTTTTCTGTTCATCGCGTTAGTGCTCCTTGCGCCCGCTTTATAGCTTGGCTGTTCATATTTGGTGGCGAAGTGTGCATATTGAAAGCGGAAAAACAAAGACAAAAACTATAGTTTAAAAGTATTGTGCTAACTAAAAAGAGACTATAATTATATTGACTTTATATACTGTATTGTATTTTATATTCTTAAAAGAATATTTGCAAGAGCAGTTGTCGTAATTGGCAATTTTCCGCAATAAGTGTGAGTGAAACGACTATTGTGTTGAGGAAAACGGTTGTGTGTAGACGCATTTTTTTCTGAGCTTAGCTCTTATGGTGCAAAAGAAAAATTTCTTTTAGAATTTGTAACGAACTCTATGAGCGTTGTCCACCCTAACACCTCTGTCTTTGGCCGCTTTGGCCGGCCTGCTCAGGGAGATGGGTGTGGGTTTGTGTTAAGATGAAACAAGAGTGTCACAGAACTAACAATAGTAAACAGAGAGACGGTAACGATAAGGATTTTTAACCCATCGGCTAAGATTCGGACGAGAGACTGTACCTATCGAAGACGGAGGCCCAGATGTTATTGGCCACCTTCTATACCCACCCTACCTATGAAGTCTCATTTGACTCCACCCTTTAAAACAACCGCTGCGTTACATCCTCTTAGGTGCCCTCAAAAGATCACAAATTAATTCATCCTAAAATTCATTTAATACGGCAAATACGATAATATGGTTCATGGTTCTTAATACTACAAATCCTAACACTTTTAACACTTCTTTACGCCAAACGACTCTGTATATGATCGTGTGTCAGTACAAGATTATCAAATAGGAAAAGAAATGGATATCTTGTTTACGTTAAATTATTACGAAACTGATTACATATTTTATCGATATGCGGCAAACTTATTCAAAAATTACAGAAAAGCACTTAAGCGGATTACTTTAAATTATATATGGGCAAACGATTCTTATTTAATATTTGTCAATACGCGAGTGTGGGAAAATTTACATGTATATCTTTTTACCAAAAGTGTGCGGGCTCAGACAAGAATGAATATATATATGTAGGAATGTAAATGATTTACGGCTATGCCGTATTTTCGAACTCTCCAACGAAGTCAGCAGGCCTGATGACGATCGATGTGCGCTGTAGAATAGTTTAAATTAGGTGAATATATGTCATACTATTTCGTGAGCATACACTCAAGTATGATGGCTAAATAGGAATCGTAAAGTAAATAAGAAACTTGTATAAGAAAATTAAACTACAATCGCTTTAGCGATACAAAAACGAGTTGGCAGTCCCGGCCAAATTTAACTGGAAGCCAAATTCCAATTTGGATGCGGCCTACGGATAACGGATAACGCCGAATCGGCGCGGGTGCGATCTTCGCCCGGCTGCAACGTGATCCGACTTGTAGATCGTGGTGTGGGCTTGGCGAGGTCAAAATCCACGCGGGTTGACGGCGGCGATCCTTTAAGTTGCTTATGGTTTTACGATGATGAAATTTATCTAGGTGTGGCAAATATCAAAGATTCATTTCACGCGGTGTGCGGTATGAGAATCCCAAATGGCGATTATGGCCTGGCGCTGAAAAAATGTAAGGTTCCGCTAATGAACGGCTACATGTGGTACCTGCTCCTTGCTGTGCGCAGAGGGGGGGACTGTAAAACTTCCGTCAATTCCGAGAATTCGCACGTGTCTCTGGTCACTGGTGTTTTCCGGGAATTGCGATTAGATTCCTTCAATATATCGTCGAAATATCTTACTACCAATATAGGGAGTGATAACCAGTAGTACTGGTCAACCAAAATTCCAAGAATATCACACGCGGATGTGTGGATGCGGACGGGTTTGAAAATTATAGCGCTTTATGCAAGGAACGAACCGATCTCGGGAGAAGCTTGCGACAAAGAGGCGGAAATCATGGCGTCTAGAGTGGATGTAAGATGCACAAAATCCCAAAATCCATAAAAATTTTATTTTTTTGGTATTCGAGCGAGGATCGGATCCTTGCTAGTGAAGGGTTGCATCTGGGCTATTTATGTTAATTACCATGGGTAATGTCCTAACTAGGAATGTCAACTTAGCCGAATATACTGACTCTCACAACCACAGTTTTGATTTTTAGACCCTGTGACTAACAATCAAAACTGAAAATGGAGTCAGGAGGGATCACCAGATGTCCTTGGCATGGAATTTACCAAGCTCATTGCCATTCATGTCTTCCAGAACATATAATGATTGACCAAGTTTTTCCTTAACACGCGCTTTTGTTCCGACTGGGGCTAGCTTTGCGTTGAAATTGTTGGCAGCGTTGCTCAGCGCAAAGTTTCGTTTTGTCACCTCTTGACCTACTTCGAATGATCTAGGCCTTGTACAGAGGTTATATGTGCTCTGGTTCGTCTCATAAGCTTTGCTCAGATGTTTATGGATAATTGCACGAATTTTCTGACACTCGTCAGTCCTTGAAAGGTTGACATCACCTTCGGCGAGTAAACCCAACTTGCGCAACAATTTATAGTCCTGGCCGTGTGAGATCATATGTTGCCCAAAAACAACTTGGTAAGGTGATACACCGATAGACTGATGGAGAAAGTTGCGAAGTGAGAAATTAATGCTGCTGAGGAAAACATCCCATTCACGCTGGTCCGAGCGGATGTAAGCTCTCAAAGCCGCGTTGATTGAACGGTTGTCCCTCTCCGCTGCGTTGGACTGCGGAGCATACGCACCTGTGAACATGTGGCGCACGCCATATTTCGAAAGGAAGTCGGAGAAGTCACGGCTTTTAATCTGAGTGCCGTTGTCACTCACGACTGTCTCAGGCACACCAAAGCAGGGAAAGATTTCGTCCTGCAGTATACTGACTATCACTTTAGTGGTGAACTTTTTCACTGGCTTTAGAAAAGTGAATTTTGAAAAGTGATCCAGGATAATCAATATGCCTATATTTCCAGACTTGGAACGTGGAAATGGGCCAATAAAATCCAGATAGAGTCGTTGAAATATCCTTTTCGCTATGCACTTGAGCCCCCATAGGTGGTTTCAAGGAACGCGTTGGATGCTTTGTAGTGAGGCACGTTTCGGAGTTGCGTATGTAGTCCTGCACGTTGATTACCATGTTTGGCCAGTAAAAGCGGCGACGAATGCGCTCTAGGCATTTGGTCATTCCGCAATGCGCAGAATATAGTTGGTCATGGGCGGCACTGATTACGCTTTGGCGTAACGACTCGGGTACGAACAATTTCCAGCAATCGTCTGGTGAAGTGTCAATAGTATTGGGAAATGCTGTTCGGTGATAGATGAAGTCGTCGACTACTTTGAAATCAGGTAGCTGTGAGGAAGAGAATTTGTTCCGGAGTGCAGAATATTCTTCCGATTGGAAAGCATCTGATGCGAGATCGATTTCAGGGTGAACTTCAAAATTCAGCGCAGCAACTTCAGCGTCCTCTAAAGCACGGGATAAAGCATCCGCCACAACATTTTCACATCCTTTACGATGCTCGATTTCAAAGGAGTAACCCTGAAGTTTGATAGCCCATCTGGCCAGTCTACCGCTTGAATCAGATTGATTCATGAGCCAATGCAAGCTGGAATGGTCAGTGACTACTTTGAAAGAATGTCCGTCATTATACATCCTGAACTTTTTGATGACCAAGTAACAGCCATGCATTCAAGTTCTGTAACTGTATAGTTACGTTGGGCTTTGTTAAGTTTTTTGGACATGAACGCTATTGGTCGTTCGCAACCAGATTGGTCACATTGGGCCAGAACTGCACCAACACCATGTAGTGAGGCATCGCACTGCAGAATAAACGGTTTCTCATAATCGGGGTGAACGAGACATGGGGCAGAACATAACTTTGATGTTCTCAAAGGCCTCTTGAGCATGTTCATTCCATTGAAAGTCTTTGCCACGTAGCAACAATATTAGGTGGAATATGACTGAGGAATAGTTCGAAATGAAGCGCTGGTACCAACCAGTCATACCAAGAAATCTTCTCAGCTGTTTCTGAGTTTTTGGTATCGGGAATTCACTGACAGCGCTAATCTTGATTGGATTAACTTGAAGTGTTCCTTCTCCAACCAAATATCCCAAGTAATCTACCCGTTTCAGACAGAACTGACTTTCTGGACGTTAGTTGTCAATCCTGCTTTTCTCAGCTGAGTGGCTACCTCAGAAAGATGTAGAAGATGGTCTTCAAAGTTGTTTGACAACACCAAAAGTTCATCAAGGTAGACTAGCACATGCGACTTCAGCTGATAAGGTAATACAAGGTCCATTAAACGACACATGGTTTGCGGTGCGTTGGTCAACCCAAATGGCATCCTTTTGAATTGGTACAGCGGTCGGTTCGGTATCGTGAACGCTGTCTTTGCACGGGACTCTTGATCTAGGCAGATTTGCCAAAACGCATCCTTGAGATCTATTTTAGAAATGCTATGCACTGGCGGGAGACGACTTAGAAGACCTTCCATAATAGGAATCGGGTAAGCATCCTTAACGGTGACTGCATTAAGTTTCCTCGCATCGAGACAGAATCGCACCTTGCCAGGTTTGACGTGCAAGGTAACCGGAGAAGACCAAGGTGATGATGGTGCCTCTTCTATGACGTCCATTTCAATCATGCGATCGATTTCGACACACAAAAGTTTTTCCTTAACTGGCGATAAAGGATAAAACCTTTGTTTGATTGGTTTCGCAGTAGATGTGTCAATGTCGTGCTCTATCAATCTGGTCAAACCTAGGCCCTCACTTTCGAATGATGGAAAGAAGTCGATTACCTTATTCAGCTTTGATTTCTGTGCGTTGGATAAACAGATGTGTGAGGGGTCGTCCTCGGGTTTGCATTCAATTTCGTTAACTGAAAACGAATGTTGGATGGAAATGCCAGAGGTTTTCCAAAAATCCATGCCGCATATGACGCTGTGTTGAATTGAGGGTACTATTAAGAATTCAAATTCTGAATCTATAGAGTTGTATGTCAAGGGAATGGAGATTGTGCCAGCCACGGATTTTATTTGGCCGTCTGCAGTACGGACAACGCTTTTGAATTTGTTATACAGTTTCTTAGATATTATTTGTTGGGCAAGCTTTCTACCAATGACACTTTTGTTGGCTCCACTGTCTAAGAGGGCTGAATATTCGAGGCCGAATATCTGCACCATTGTGAAAGGCCGGATGTCATTCTTTTTGTGGATGATTGATGAGATAATGCAACGATTAAAAGCTCGTTTGCGCATCCAGAATTTACGAATACGCAAGGTAGAACGACGTTTGTAAGCGAAGATAGAATTGACACTAACAGGTTTAAGCCTTCGCTTAAGATACTCTTGCAAGCACACATGATAGGGATTGAACGCTTTAGTAGTCTGTACATCAGGTTTGGGAGTAGACAAATCAGGTAAATTATCCGTTGCCGCAGCATCCGGAGTACTTAGTATCCGAGGCTAACAGCGCACATTCATTTTGCGAATGTCCTGCTTGGAGTTTGCCGACACCGATTTACATTTTGCACAATTTGGTTTATATACATCGGATATGCCGCAACCGTAACAGAAAATACGGCGAGGTTTTAGACAATCATGGTACCTGTGACCTGTTTCATCACAGTTCCAACATATGAATTTATCTGCAGGCTTAATTGCGCAGACTTCGCCATTGGCTTCGTCCGCGGACTGATCTTTAGGATTGTATTCGTGAAGAATTGTGTTGACAAGCCGTTTGGTTGTTACATTAGGGCGTTGAATTGGCTTCGATCGAGTGCTACGATAAAATTCTTCGTGGCGGTGACGCAAAGCTACCAAAGAAGGGGTGTCAACATGCAGTAACTCAAGTTTCAAATCTGGCTTAAGATTGTGGCCCACTTCGCTGGCTAGCTCACTATCATGCATGGGCTCTCGGTGGGAATTAGCTATGATAAGCATTGCGTCAAGAAAGTCATCAAAACTTTAGTTTGAACCCTGCTTACGACGACGCATGACACTTTTAATTTCACGGTCTGATCTCTGATCTGAGTATCTCTCCTTTAAACGTCTGCATAATACACGCCAGCTCATGTCATCTACCGACCTATGAACACGCCAGTAAAAAGATAGAGCAGTACCTGCAAATAGCAAATTTGCAAACTGCGATAACAAATCGAAATTTCCGTTTAGGCTTTGTGTAGTGAGGCAGTTTACACGGTATATAAAATCCTCAACTGCGATGTCGTTAGCTGACCCGCTGAATTTGATTCGCCAGGTGGAAATCACATTTGAAATTCTGTCAGGACGATCCAAAGAAAGATCGCTGCGATCGCTTCGCACATCCGGAGAGTTCCTAACTCGCTGACTGTTTTGACCTTGATTGTTCCTAACTCGCTGACTCTTTTGACCTTGATTGTTCCTAACTCGCTGACTGTTTTGACCTTGATTGTTCTGGAAATCGACTTGTCCTGAATTGTTACGGGATTCGTGCTGCGTATTGTTATCTACAAACGTAGACCTATTCAGTTGGCTAAACATCTGAGTCATTTTTTCTGTGATTGTATCTGTCATGGTTACTTGAAATGTTTTCTGGTTCTCCTACATGCTTTTTTGAAATGCTCGCATTTGATTCGCAAGACTTTGCTGATCTGGGTCTTCGGTTGTATCTGAGTCATTCGTTTGCCTATTGTCTTGATGGGGATTCGAGTTGCCATTCTGAGAGACGATAACATTGCTCTGATTATCAGCGTTACGAGACATAGATCTGGTCATCATTCGATTTTGCATACCGGAATTCGGATTAGATACCGTCTGGGACTCAGAACATGATTGAAAACATGTTGGACAAGTGTTGTTATCCTGCAGCCAGTTTTGTAGACAAGCCTTATGAAAGCAATGTTTACAAGCAGTTTCAATTAAATCCAATTCGAAGACTACTCCATTGCAGAGGGTGCACGTCACTGAGTCATCATCCCCTAGAGAAACTAAGTTCTCGTTGCTGTGCCTACCCGACATTTTTAAACGATTTAAAACCTAACTAAACAAATAACTGAACTCAAAAACTTAAAAGGAGAAATGGAAGCTATACGATATGCGATAGAAAAATACGATAAGCGATAGAAATATACAATATGCGATTAAAGTATACGATAATCATTCAACAATGACAAGACGAGAAAGATCCTTGAGAAATGCGAAATGCGATAGTATCATAAAAATGATAGAGGCTTATACTTAGGAGTAATGTAGCAGCAGGTTGATTTTTGTTCGATAGGTACTAATTATTAACTGAAAATGTTTGCGGAATTAATTATATAAATATAGTATTTAGAGGTCTAACCAATCAAAAGATTAGAACAAATCTCGATTTTAATTGGATAAAAGATGTGGTTTGAAAACTGAAAGCCTGGTAAAGATCCGACTTTAAATCAGAACTAAAATTCCAAAGTATCAAATAATCAAAATGGAATGTTTTTAACTATAATGTCCGAGTATGACCGAACTGATAGAAAAACATGTAACTAAAGTATAACATTTCTGCGGGTATGGCTCCGAATCTATCCAGAGTACCTGTTCGATGCACAAAGCGTTTTTTGTGCTGCATAAGATTATCAGGTTGGGGGAAGCATAAACTAATTCCCAAACATTAACCGCAAGCGAAAAGACAACCGTTTTCCTTGATCTAGAACTGCAACTGAAGTTTATTAACATAGAGAGAGATTGCATAGGGCTGCTACAGAGTATTAACAGAGTGCATGTTTACAGTATTGGGGCAACGAGCGACCAGCTGAGGGAAAGCTCAAGTTTGACCGAACATCCCGGCCGCCTTGAAAGGATCTTCTTTCAACAAGAATGTGATTCAGTGGGAAGTACGGCCAGGTAGGACTTTGTGGGACCCTTTCCTCGGATGCGGAGATACGTGTTGAACGGTCCGCAGAAGTCGACGCCACACTTCTGGAACGGTTGCTGTGGTTGTACTCGTTCTAGCGGCAGCGATCCCATAAGTTGGTTCTCCAGTTTAGGCTTGAACCGAACGCACGCCATGCAGGAACGCACCACTCGACGAGCGAGGTCTCTGGCATTGACGATCCAGTATTCCAGGCGGATTAGCGCGACTAAAGCTTTCGGACCTGCGTGACAATTTCCTAGATGGAGGGTGGCGCCTTGCTGGAAAGCAACAACGGGTGCCGTTCAGAGTCAGGGATGTCAGCGTTCTGGAGTCGTCCTCCAACCCTGATGAGAGCATATCCTGAGGAGCTGTCGAGAAATGGAGTTAAATATTTTAGATGACTTGTAAGCGGTTTAGCTTTTGTAGCGAGCGAAAATCTTCGAGAAACGACTGTTGCTGAATATTGTAGACGATGCTATACGATGCGCGGCGGAGTTCGTCCGGTGTAAGCGATGCTTCGACAATTTTACCTCCTCTTGATAATGCTGCAAAGCGAAAGACATAGGCGATGGTGCGGAGGCAACGAATGTAGGAGCTAATGCGGGTCAAATGCTGGAGAACATGATTGTTAGTTACGGTTGCGCAGAATGTGCTTCTTCTTTGTTCTGCCTTGACAACTTCTGGATCGATATCGATAGTTTGTGGAGACGTTGGCCACTGGGATGACGGTTGGGTCAAGAACGGTGGGCCTGTAAACCACATTGATGTTGCGAGTTCCGTAGTAGTGGTCCCCGTGAGACAATGTCCGCCGGACTGCTTCCACCGGGAACAAATTTCCACTGGTCATCTGCGGTCCAGTCTTGAATTTCTGATATGCGGTTACCGACGAATGCTGACAGTGTTACTGAGTGTTGTTTTAGCCAATGGAGCACAATTTGTGAGTCCGTCCAAAAATATGCGGTGTATTTCCCGTCCGCTAATAAGGGCTTTACTTTCGCGTACAGTTGGCCAAGCAAGTGCGCTCCGCACAACTCCAATTTCGGGAGAGACTTCTTCTTTGTAGGAGCCACTCTGGATTTGCCAGTCAGCAAATGAACTGCGATATTTTCAGTCGATGTTTCCGAGCGTAGATACAGGCAGCAACCGTAAGCCCGGATTGATGAATCGCAGAAGCCATGAAGTTGAAGTGATCGAAACTTGTGTTGGAGACAATAGCGGGGAATTGACAATTGTGAGACAGTTTGGAAAGACTCAAGACACTTGCTCCAAGCTGTGTGTATATTCTGTGGTACACTCTCATCCCAGCACAGGCCAGCGAGCCAAAGTTCTTGGAGAAGTATTTTGCGACGACAACAAGCGGCGAGAGTAGTCCAAGAGGGTCGAACAAGGCAGATGCGATGGATAGAATTGTTCTTTGGTAATGATCGTTGAATGGTCCCTTGGGGTGAACTTGAAGAATAATGTATCTTCATAATGGTTCCAGTTGACGCCAAGAGCGCTAGCGATTCCTCCCCGCACGAACTGAGCTCCTTAGTAGTGTGTATTTCCATGAATGCAGCTTTATTTAAGTGGGAAGTGCCCCGACGAAGGATTTCCGTGACTTGGTCCTTGATTATGCGAAGCGTCTTCAGGTCGTCTGCTCCCGTAAGTAAGTCATTAACATAAAATGATGATTTTATGATGTCTGCGCCCACTGGAGAGTCAGCCCGATGGATATCGGCAAGATGATTCAGGCTACGTGTTGCTAAGAATGGGGCCGCTGCAGTGCCGTAGGTCACAGTGTTCAGTTGGTATGTGCGCAGAGTATCTTCTGGAAATGCTCTCCAAAGAATGTACTGGTATTTGCGATCAATAATGTCAAGATTTACTTGCCTGTACATTTTAGTCACGTCTGCAGTGATGGCGTAGCGATAAAGTCTAAACTTGAGGAGCTGCATGTACAGGTCCTGCTGGAGTGTTGGGCCAACGCATAGCAAATCATTCAGTGATGTTTGATTCGAGGTCCGACAGGAGGCGTCAAAACCACCCTGAGCTTGGTAGACTCACTAGTGGGTTTGAGAACGCAGTGATGCGGGATGTAATAGTGAGGCTCGTTCAGATTAGGATGAGTAACCGGGGACATGTGCCCTAAGTTCTCATACTCCTCCATGAAGTTGCAATACTGTTGACGAAGTTCTGGTGATTTCGATAGACGACGTTCAATGCTCAGAAACCGGCGGCGAGCGGTTTCAAACGAATTTCCCAGACGGCTTGGGTCATCCTTAAAGGGAGTTTGACAACAATCCTCCCGGTGCTGTCGAGGCGCGTGCTCGCCATGTACTGCTGCTCACAAATGGAATGCTCCGGCTTCTGAAGAGGTGGCGAATCGACAGCTTCCAGTTCCCAAAGACGTTTGAGATTGCGATCAATTGAGCTTGCGTTGAGAGCCAAGCAAGTGGAGGCTTCTGTTGTAGCGATTTGCTGAAGTCGGCCAGTTATAACCCAACCGAATGAGGTTTTCTGTAACAGCGGACCTTGAGGACCCAGCCTAATTTGCCCTACTGTCAAGGCGTGAAAAAAGGCTTCGGTTCCCAGCAACATGTCGACGTGGCGTGATTGGTAGAATTTTTCATCGGCGAGCGGCGTGTTTTCTGGTAACTTCAAGTAGAGACGTCAATTACGACGTCAGGCTGATATGCGATTTGCGGAGTGATACAGAGATCTGCGGAGAGCGAAAGATGAAATTCGAGATTTGATAGATGCGGTGGTGCGATATTTGATATCAGTTTGTGTATGACCAATGCTTCGAATTTGGACTGAATGTCTGTCCCGCCGTAAACGAAGTCGCTGTACGAAGTCCTCAGTGATGAAGTTAACTTGGGAGCAGGAATCGAGAAGTGCTCTTTCAAGTCTGTAGGTTCCAAATGCATCCTTCACGAGGACCATTGCAGTTGCGAGTAAAATCTGCGATTTCTGGCCAAGATGCGAATGGGAGTGTGTCGCTGCCTCTAGCGGTGGTGCTGTTGGAGCCGGTTGGTGCGGGCGAGACAAATTCAGTGAATGGTTGTTGTGCAATAGAGTATGATGTGCTCTATTACAGGTGCGGCAGCGATTTTTGATGGACAGCTCGACAGTTGGTGACCACTACATAGGCAGTTAAGGCAGAGGCGGTGTACTTTCACGAAATCAAAACGCTCGATGGGATTTAAGCCTTTAAAATTTTCACAGCCAAGCAACCTGTGTGAGGGTGTCAAGCAATATGCACATGATGCGTTGGTTAGTGAGAATGACGAGCTCTGAGCTCTAGCTGAGGGACGGTTTTGTCTTGACCGTTCCGATCCTTGAGTTGAGCAGGGCCAGCCGACAAAAGAAACTGGCAATGTCGTTCAAGCAGATGCGTACACTTGTCCCAGGATGGTAGAGTGATGTAGTCCAATGATTCGTTCCATTTTGTTTTGGTCTGCTGGTCGCACTTTTCCATAATAACGTAGATGAGCATTGCCTGTGATATTTGAGCATGCGATCCTAATGATGAAAGGGAACTATATAAGGCAGATGCATTATCAATTAAACTACGGAGCTGTTGTGCGTTTGACGCGCCAGCAGGCTGCAGCTTAAATATCGCCGCGATCGTTTCGACGAATATTAGTGCAGGTTTATCATAACGGGCCTTCAGCCTTTCCAAGGCCTTTGCGTAGTTCTCCCCAGTGACCGGGAAGGCTCCAATGGCTTCTAGTGCGGGTCCCTTCAGACAATTACGGAGATGGTTAAATTTGTCTATGTTAGAGATTTGCTCACGGCTCACAAGTTGAAGAAAAGATGCGATGAAGTTTTTGTACTCCGTATGATTTCCGTCGAAGCAAGGTAATGCCAATCTTGGCAGTCGAGACGGCGTGCTGAAACTTGGTGCTGGGGTGTGATCGAAGACTGTGCTGTGCAATACATCGCCGAGATGGTATTGAATGGCCAGCTTTGTGGTTACGTAACTGTCCTCCAAGTCCGCACGTCCACTATCTGCGGATTCCAGTGCTTCAATCTCCGACTGCACTGAAAGGGCTTGTTTAAAGTATGATTCTAATATGCCCAAACGGCACTGAAGTTCAGCTGGCGATTGTTTCTCTTCTTCTTCATGGGTATCAACCATTCCTTTATGCGAGTAATATTTCGTTTAATATTTGCGCGCTGGCGTTTAAGAGTGTCCAATATAGCCGTTGACATTGTTGCGATAAAGCGATGAAGGTTTGCGAACGCGAAAACGAGTGCAAGTAATGAAAGAAACGAAAACGAAAACGAAGCGGTGAATGTGACGACGTGGCAATATGCCGTGCGGTTACTCCAAAGCGAAGGCGACGATAACTCGAGACTGTACCAGTAGCGGCACTTGGCGATATGTAGGCAAGCGAGAACAACAAGTCGTTCACGAAATAACGGAGCGAAGAGAACTAAGCGATCGAAGTCGGTGTAGAGAACACGCGACCATGCACACACACAAGCGACGAGATGTGCGAAGGAGAGTGGCGAATAGGTCCGTTATAGTTATGCGACTGTGTCGTTAGGAATTTGCGAATCGTTTCTTAGGTTTGCGAATAGTTAATAACTTTATGTTAACGTATTTAACTTGCGATGTGGGCGACGATGAAGTCAAAGTTCGATGGCGGTTATGACGAAGTTGAGTTGAGGTGAGCGGATCGAGCGAATGATTTATCGATGATGACAAGTTGTAATTGTTTATGGATTAATAATTTGTTAATTAATTGTTTATACACTGCCCCACGTTGGGCGCCAAAATGTTCGATGCACAAAGCGTTTTTTGTGCTGCATAAGATTATCAGGTTGGGGGATGCATAAACTAATTCCCAAACATTAACCGCAAGCGAAAAGACAACCGTTTGCCTTGATCTAGAACTGCAACTGAAGTTTATTAACATAGAGAGAGATTGCATAGGGCTGCTACAGAGTATTAACATAGTGCATGTTTACAGTATTGGGGCAACGAGCGACCAGCTGAGGGAAAGCTCAAGTTTGACCGAACAGTACCATTTAATCCAAGTCAAAAGTGAAATACCAACTGAAACTACAATTTTACAAAAATGGATGGATTGAAATATTTTCGGGAAGCTCGGCTGTCAAACGACAGATGCCTGATCAGGCATCGGGCTTGCCCCACGTTGTTGGGCGCCATTTAATTCTGTAACGAACACACTCTATGAGCTTTGTCCACCCTAACACCTCTGTCTACGCTTTGACCGGCCTGCTCAGGGAGATGGGTGTGGGTTTGTGTTAAGATGAAACAAGAGTGTCACAGAACTAACAATAGTAGACAGAGAGACGGTAACGATAAGGATTTTTAACCCATCGGCTAAGATTCGGACGAGAGATTGTACCTATCGAAGACGGAGGCCCAGATGTTATTGACCACCTTCTATACCCACCCTACCTGTGAAGTCTCATTAGACTCCACCCTTAAAACAAGCGCTGCGCTACATCCTCTAAGGTGCCCTCAAAAGATCACAAATTAATTCACCTTAAAATTCATTTAATACGGCAAATACGATAATATGGTTCATGGTTCTTAATACTACAAATCCTTACACTATATCCTTAAAGCTAAGGGTTCTTCACGCCAAACGACTCCCTATATGATCGTGTGTCAGTACAAGTTTATCAAATAGGAAAGAAACGGATATCTTGTTTACGTTAAATTATTACGAAACTGATTACATATTTTATCGATATGCGGCAAACTTATTTACATGTATTTTTTTTTACCAAAAGTGTGCGGGCTCAGACAAGAATGAATATATATATGTAGGAATGTAAATGATTTACGGCTATGCCGTACTTACGAACTCTCCAACGAAGTCAGCAGGCCTGATGACGATCGATGTGCGCTGTAGAATAGTTTAAATTAGGTGTATATATGTCATACTATGTCGTAAGCACACTCGCAAGTATAATGGCTAAATAGGAATCGTAAATTAAATAAGCATACAAATATTTAGAATAAGAAAATTAAACTACAATCGCTTTAGCGATACATTAACGAGTTTGCAGTCCCGGCCAAAATTAACTGGAAGCCAAATTCCAATTTGGATTCGGCATACGGATAACGGATAACGCCGAATCGGCGCGGGTGCGATCTTCGCCCGGCTGCAACATGATCCGACTTGTAGATCGTGGTGTGGGCTTGGCGAGGTCAAAATCCACGCGGGTTGACGGCGGCGATCCTTTAAGTTGCTTATGGTTTTACGATGATGAAATTTATCTAGGTGTGGCAAATATCAAAGATTCCTTTCACGCGGTGTGCGGTATGAGAATCCCAAATGGCGATTATGGCCTGGCGCTGAAGAAATGTAAGGTTCCGCTAATGAACGGCTACATGTGGCACCTGCTCCTTGCTGTGCGCAGAAGGGGGACTGTGAAACTTCCGTCAATTCCGAGAATTCGCACGTGTCTCTGGTCACTGGTGTTTTCCGGGAATTGCTTTAATATATCTTCGAAATATCTTACCATCAATAAAGGGAGTGATAACCAGTAGTACAGTAGTACACGCGGATGTGTGGATGCGGACGGGCTTGAAAATTATAGCGCTTTATGCAAGGAACGAACCGATCTCGGGAGAAGCTTGCGACAAAGAGGCGGAAATCATGGCGTCCAGAGTGGATGTAAGATGCACAAAATCCCAAAATCCATGAAAATTTTATTTTTTTGGTATTCGAGCGAGGATCGGATCCTTGCTAGTGAAGGGTTGCATCTGGGCTATTTATGTTAATTACCATGGGTAATGTCCTAACTAGGAATGCCAACTTAGCCGAATATACTGACTCTTACAAATTAATAACCTAAACGGAAAAAAAAATATGCATACAAAAACAAACACAGCGTTTAATTTCAAATTCCAAACTATCACAAATTAAATGATAAAAGTAACTGTCATAATGTTTACTACTTTACTGTCTAGGTTATAAATTCTAAATTTTTTTTTTTGCACACGTAAGTTCAGACAAAAAAATTCGTCAACACACCCTTGTGGTTTCACTCGCACTTACAAGGTCAAGTCCTTTTACTTAAACTAATTGTATGTGTAGTTAACAGACCACGTTTTACCGACGTTTTTTTTTGTTGTATGATGGTTATATAAAATAAAAAATACAATTTTTTCATCTCCATAGATAATGGAATTTAATGACGACCTTTATGACTTTATAACAGAAAACGATTTAGATCCAATATGTTAAAAAAATCTGAATGGTAAGAAAGCTGTTGATAAAATATTATATTTGTTGTCATATATTACAAACTTAATTCGTAGACTGCGGCTATACATATGAGACGCTAAAGTATATTGAAAACGATGACAAAGGACACGGCTTTGCGATCGGAGTTTAGGGCAAAGTTGTTTTCCTGGAAATCTAAAAGAGTGAGCCCTCTTTTTATGAAACAAATTTCCTATAATTTGTTAGTTCTTTCCATTATATACATTTAGAATTAGAAGCGTATCGAGTTCCGACCAGACAGTATCCTTGCCAATACAGAATTTTTCTGAAGAAATTAACATTGAAAGAGATTTGAATTTTCGTAAGGTAACAATTTATACATCGTTATTATGATTTTTCGTGACCTATATTTTCATTATTAGTAATTTTATTAATAGTTATCATACGAATGAGTTTTTTGGATTTGTTTATTTATTATATGTACCTTATTATTATTTTTTTTTTTTACTTTACTTTATTTATTATTAACAGAGAGCGCAAGCGATATTCTACAGTCGTCGAAAACCGGAAGACAAATCATTCAGCAGTACAATATTTTAAAAACCCTAACAGAAGTAAAATAGGCGCAAAATAGTTTATATATCAGAAAACTATTACAATCCCCATAATAATACTTACGACACGGTTAAGCTCCCTGAAATAGAAAAACTGGCAAATGAGATAGTTCATATATTTCCAATCGAAAATAAAGGCATTTACTATTTGGGACGAAAAGAGACGAAACGAAATAGCCCTGGTGGGATACTTTTTAACAAACTGCACAATCACTACAAAAAAAGTGTCGGGAAAATAAAAAATATTCCCTCTATGCCAAAAAACAATATTTTTGAAGTATGCACTGATATGCTAGACACCATACAAAAACTAAAGTATTACATTGGGTATGAGGAGGATTGCTTGGAGTTATGGAACATAACGTACGAGGACCGCAAGCAGTAAATAAAAAATCCATTAAAGACCGTTATTAGGGAGTTTCCCTTACTTAAACAAGCAACGGGGTATAAATTTGTAAGCATGACGCATTTTTTTGGTTCTGATTGTTTGTGATGTCTCGTAATATTTTTATGTTAATATATGTTTATCTTAATTTGTATGTTTTTGCATGACCACCAAGTGGGAGTAAACAGTTCCGAAACTGATAACCCACTACAGATTTTACGTAAAGGACAAATTTTATAAAAACCTATTCCTTTCAATTAACTTGGGTTCACAAGTAAGTACTTTCTATACTGTGCTTTGTTTAAAACTAATTTATTCAATTCTAGATTCAAAGGACTGTGTATTATTTATGCTGTTACATGCGGTGATCAAACCATCACACCGTTTTTCAGTTTCCAGAGATGACCAGACGTATTTCCGGAAGGCGTCCATTCAAGATGGTGTACGCAGCTGCATATTGCATATAGAAGCATTAAATGATTTGCATCATCAATTGGAACTGCTTAACAGGAAAAAATTTTAAATATAACACTAAGAATTGGAGACCATCTTTATAAATTTAATTCGTTTATTATAGCGCTGGACATTTGTTTTAAAATTTATCAGGTTTTTGTCTTTAGTACCCAAACTAATCCCAAAAGGTATGGAGTTTTTTGGAGGAGTTTTTTTATGATATTAAGACATTATACGAAAAGCATTATTCTTGTGTCGCTAACATTATTCAATCTATTTCTAAATAGTATTTAAGTATCAAGATGAAGTGCTTTAAGTGTTTTAAAGAAATTTTCAGCTTTTCTATTTGATGCTTACATCTGAATCATAATCATTTTTTAAAAGAAATAGGTTTATATAAGTGTGTAGAACATAATTGTGACAAACAGTGCTCTAGTTTTCAAAGGTTTAAAGCCCATCTTAGGAGACATATTAATATAAAATCAGTTCAAGTTTTAACTTATAAAGAGAGCTCAGATTATGATGCAATTTCAATTAATGATAACAATGTCTGTAAAAATGAAAGTAGTGAACAGTTCAACGACCCTTCCAGTTTTTCTGAAACTGAAACCACTTTTACTCTTGAAAATCTTTCATCTGAAGTAGATTATTCAATTGAGGAAATGATCTCAAGCTGTAAAGAAGAAATATTAGGAGTGTGCCAGAACACATTAACAAATCTATATGCCAAAGATAATTTCTGTAGAAAGGATGTTTTATATATTCAAGAAAATACTCAAAAAATTACTAAAAAAGTAGTAGATTTAATGAAAACTTTGTTTTTGGATCAAATTAGCGACGAATTTCTACCCCAAACCAAATCGTTTCTAGATATTTGGCTCCGTACTTGACACTTTTGTTCCGGAATTGACTGTTCCTGCTTCCCATAAGCCTCCATGGTTCAACAAAAACTTGTCCTACCTAAAAAATAAAAAGGCAAGCCTTTTTAAAAAATACAAGAAAAATGGGTCCCCGCATGTCTATGCTCAATATTTATCAGTAAGATCACAATTTCTTGCCCTGAATTCCCAACTTTATTCACAATATCTTACACAATGTTATTCCGATTTCCGATCTGATCCAAAACAGTTCTACAACTTCGTAAATTCAAAACGCAAGTCTAATGCCTACCCTCCATCGCTTAGTTTTCTTGATCAATCTGAATCCTCCTCGCTGGGCATATCCAACCTTTTTGCAACATATTTCCAATATACGTATACTTCTGTTTCCTACGATCCTTCTACTTCCTATCCTTATAGTTTAGCTTATGCTAACAATATCTGTGTACCTTCCTTCGCAGAGAGTGATGTTCTGCATGGTTTAAAAACTATTGACATGCCCTACTCTGCTGGCCCTGACAATATTCCGAGCTGTGTCCTTAAGCATTGTGCCCAAGTTCTATGTCTCCCTCTGACCTATCTTTTTAATCTATCGCTAAAACAATGTTCTCTCCCAAGTATTTGGAATGAGTCTTTTATCATTCCCCTCCATAAAAAAGGCTCTAGATCAAATGTTGCCAATTATCGTGCCATCGCCAAGCTCTCGGCTATCCCTAAGCTTCTGGAGCATTTGATAACTCGTCAACTGCAACACCTATGTAGAAGCCTGGTGTCATAATCGCAACATGGTTTTTTTAAACAGCGATCCACAACTACTAATCTATTGGAATTCACTAAACTGATCAATCGAAGTTTTCAAAGTCGTATGCAAGTTGATGCTATCTTTACAGACTTCAGTAAAGCGTTTGATTCTGTAAATCACTCACTCCTTCTTCAAAAACTCTTTTTTTTAGGATTTTCCCCTTCTATTCTGAAATTGTTCGCTTCTCATTGTCAAACCGTACTCAACGTGTTCTGTTCAATAATGTACTGTCTTATGTTATCAATGTCACTTCCGGTGTCCCACACAAAGTGGACCTTGGTCCACTTCTCTTTATCTTGTTTATTAACGACCTTCCAAAAGTGATATCCTTCTCATCTGTTCTAATGTATGCCGATGACGTCAAGATCTGCCTACCATACTCATATCGACTCTCACATAATGACCTTCAACAAGATTTAAATTCTTTTCTCAGGTGTTCAATAAATCTTCTATTTCTTAACTACTCTAAATGTAAGCTCATGACCTTTTATAGCTATTCTCCGCATCTTGTCTCCTACTCCTTAAGAAATCATTCACTTGATCGGATAGAATCATCGAACGACCTAGGAGTTCTTTTCGATCACAAATTAAGTTTTAAGAGCCACATTACTGCCATGGTAAAAAAAGCTAAAGGTGTCTTAGCATTTATCAAGCGATGGTCCAAAGAATTTAATGACCCTTATACTACAAAGACTCTCTTTGTATCCTTAGTCCGACCAATCTTAGAGTATTGTTCCTGTGTGTGGAGCCCGCAGTACAAGGATCAGCAAGAGCTAATTGAATCTGTTCAGAAGCAATTTCTTATCTTTGCCCTTCAAAATTTAAACTGGGATTCTGAAAGATTCTTACCGAGTTACCGGCATAGGCTTAAATTAATCGACCTTCCGTCCCTACATCATCGCCAAGTTAGCAGTGGAGCGATTCTCGTCCACAAGCTCCTTCTTGGTCTTATCGACTCGAAATTTTTATTAAGTAATGTTGATATTGCTCTCCCTTCAAGATTTACTCGTTCTTTCCGTCCTTTACGTTATGTAAATTTAATTATGCACAGGAGGACCCATTTAGTGTTTTATGTAAAAATTTCAATGCTGTGAACCATATAATTTCTAACGAATCAATAGAGGTCATTACAAATAATATTTACATGTTTCTTGAGTTGTCCGAATTGTAATTTTGTTAAGTTTATAGTTTTAAGCCTTATTGTTTAGAATTTAAGTATAGCTGTACTTACAGATATTTGTTATGCAAATAAATAAATAAATAAAAAAAAACCTTTTCATGACATTGGAACGGAGCATAAGTTTTTAAAAAAACTGCGCACTGAATTGTCATTTGAAATGCCCGAGGTCTTTAATGTAAATAACGAAATTCAAGAGGGTTTTAAAAATTACAATCCGACATTAGCTCCAAAGAACCTATAAGGCTGCATAATGCCGATTGAATTTCAAATACAAAAATTTTTTGAGGTCCCTCGAGCTCTAAATCAGACTAAACAATATGCAACATTTTGAGGGTCACTCAAAAATAAAATTGTAATTCCCATATTCCTATTTCTAAACCGATTTAATAATCCGCTAGGAAGCCACGCAGGCGTTGACAACATTTGCGGGGTGTATTACACTATTCCCGTGATTCCACAGAACTTATTATCAAAACTAGATTTTATATTTGTTGCAGCTTACTTTAAAACAAATAACAAAAAAAAAAATATGGCAGTGACCCATTTTTGCTACCCCTCGTAAACGTATTTAAAAAACTCCAAGAATTTGGAATGGATATTATGACAAACGAAGGACCGAAAAAAGTTTACTTTATCTTAGCAAATATTATGGGCGACAATTTAGGTCAAAACGAAGTTCTTGGTTTTACAACTTCTTTCAAAGCTACATTTTATTGCCGTTTTTGTAATCTTTCAAAGGAGAGCACTGCCACAGAGTTTGTTGCTTTGTCTGAAAATCTAAGAACACCAGAAAATTATGAAAATGATCCTTTGCGAAATGATTTAAAAACAACTGGCATTAAATCTAGCTGTATTTTGAATAGTCTTAAATATTTCCTTGTTACAAACAACTATATTGCAGATATTATGCATGATATATATGAGGGCGTTTGCCGATATAGCATTTGCGAAGTACTCTTGCACTTAATCCAAAAGGAACAGGTTTTTACATTAAACAACTTAAATTATAGAAAGAAACTTTTTGATTATGGTGAATCAGACTTAGGAAATAAATCTATAGATTTTGAGCTTCATCAAATCAAAAATACATCCATTAAGACGTCTGCAGCAGAGATGAAAACTTTGGTTCATTATTTTACATTAATAGTTGGTGATCTCGTGCCTGTTGGTAATAAAGTCTGGGAATACATGACTAATTTAGTTAAAATAATTGATATTCTTTTTCTAAGCGAATTCAATTAAGACCTTCTTAATACTTTAACGCTTTTGATAAAATCTCTCAATGAAGGGTATGTAAAACTATTTAACAAGCCGCTAAACAACAGATCTCAGAGACTAAATGAGCTAGAGTTACCAAATTTGGTGACAACATTGGAATCTGTTGCACGCAGATCAAGTTTGTTTTAAAATTTGGCCACTCCCACTTCCGCCCTCAAAAATCATAAAAAACGTAAGATAAGATATAATCGATATTTTCGGGTTAAAGTTAATAGATACAATAAATGAATAGGTTTGAGCGGTCGTTTTCGGAAAATTTCAGTTAAATCAGATGATAAACATGGGAGATATAAGTAAAAGGTTAGAATTTAAAAACACCCCCTAAGACGCTTCTATTGCAAGCTGCGTAGCCTGTATCCGTCTAGGTCGAAGGTTCGAGCCCCGACCGCGCCAATACGCTTCATTGTTTTTTAATTTCTCTGTTTTTTTTTAATATCTTCTTTTTTTCTTTGTTATTATACCCAGAGAACAACTACAGCTACAGTCGAGTGTGACTGACTGTAAGATACCCGATACCCAAAGCATTGTGGGTGAAATTAAGCAGCACATGAACATGAAAAAAAGGAAATTTTGACAAATGAAGACAAATATTGCTAGAAACATGTTGAGCAACACTCAAAAGAGACAAATGTTGCTAGGAACATGTTGGGCAACTCTCAAAAGCGACAAATGTGGCTAGGAACATGCTGAGCAACACTCAACAAAGACAAATGTTACGTCGGTGGTGTCGTTGTGCCTCAGTCCTTGGAGGACATAGGACTGAGGCACAACGACACCACCGACGTAACAGAAATGGCGCCCAATTCTTAGAGCACACGCTATTCGGCTTAGCTGCGAATCCCAGTTTCGCTGGTTTTGGTCAGTTGTTGTCCTAAGCATTTGTAAAACGGATCGGTTTACCCTTTCCGCTGAGTTGGCCTGAGGTGAATAGAACGCCGTCCGTACGGATTGAACGCCATATCTGGTGAGTAATTCGGTGAAGATATGTGACACGAACTGTTTTCCATTGTCAGAGTGAATGTACTCCGGTACTCCGAACTGATGAAAATATTCTTTCAAGGAAGTCGACGACCCCTGCGGCGGTAGCTTTTCGCATAGGTTGCAACCAAACGAATTTGGTGAAATGATCGATGCACACAAATATTACTGTGTTACCGGACTTTGACCTGGGGTATGACCCCATGAAATCGATAAACATTCTTTGCAGTGGTCGTTCAGTAACCCGCTGTTGCCCCATTGGAGGTCTGGCTGTTTTGTTGGAGGTTTTGCTGACTTTGCAAATTTCACAGTCCCTAACTACTTGTTGTACTTCGGTCGTCATAGATGGCCAATAGTAAAATTGCCGCAGCCTTGCGAGTGTTTTGTGAAATCCTCTGTGTCCAGCGGTGATGGCATTATGTGATCTCCAAACTAGGTCTGCGCGAAGCTCCACCGGAACCCAAAGTTTCCATGCCCGGTCATTGTTTACCACATAATGAGTACTAAAACCCAAACATTTGTACACCACGCCCTCGGATATCTGAGTGTCTGATATTTTCCCTGAATTTTCCTCGATCCGTTGTATCAACATTTTGTACTCCGGAGATTGAAACGCGGGCGACTTGAGGTCTAGCTGTAATTCCAGGGAATCCGCTGCGGGTGTTTGAATTTCGTCCATGTGCACCCGTGAGAGTGCGTCGGGTACTACATTTAAAGCTCCCTTACGATGCTCTATTGTAAAATCGAATGCCTGTAATTTTAGACTCCATCGCGCTAGTCTCCCGGATAAATCCTTTTGGCTCATTAGCCATTTTAGACTAGCGTGATCGGTAACTTCTTGAAACGGCATCCCTTCTACATACGCCCTAAATTTGCTGATACTAATTATCGCCGCATAACATTCCAATTCGGTGATACTGTTATTTCGCTGCGCTTTGTTTAGTTTCGCCGAGACATACGCAATTGGGTGTTCCCGGCCGATGCACCAAGCCTGTTACGTACGCCGGTTAAGGCGACGTGATTCCCACGGGTAACACGGAAGAGAATCAAGAGTTGCCAATACGCTAGTTCCATAGAGAATCACTGGCAAGGTTGCACCAGAATTTGGCTCTGGCAAATGACACCGCCAAACGCGCCAAATTAGGCCATGCAATCACTAGCAACCCAACACTGCTGATTTTGCGGAATTGTCAAAAGTTAGAACAAAGACGACCCGAATTGAACCCTAGCCAATAGGAGAAAAGAGGGGAATTGATGACTCTAACTGGGAACACTTTTGTGTTCTATTCCGGTGATTTCTAGGGAAAGTTGACACAGTCTTTGGTATAAAAGACCCCGGTTTAGCTGTGCGAAGGGAGTCAAAGTCAGCGTTAGGAACTGGAAGTCTATTCAGAAAGTCTAAAAATCCATCAATACCAACTTGAATGCGTGGAAACCGCATAAGTCTAAAAGTCGGATAGCCTTACGCGATATTGACCGCGGTAAATTTACGGTGCCGATGCAGTCCTTTTAAGGAAGCAAATATCCTCAAGGCTGTTACAACTTCCCGTCGAACAAAGCCGAGTGCAATGTGAATCCTAAAGGACATGTGTTAATAATACCACACCTAAAACAATCCTGCCGATCTTTGCCGTTTCAAAAGTCAAAACTGAATACCAATTTTGTTCCACTATGTACCGAATAAACCGTGCAACTAACGATAAAAACTATGTTCCCGTGTCACTAGGCGTAGCCTAGATCCTGCAACTACAACCCCGAGACACATATCAGCTCCAAGCGCTTCCAGGATTCTGGACATCACCCAAGCGGACTCTACATCAATAATGAAAAGCCGATCCAATACCATCAACGCCACATTAATCTGACAACAAACATATAAAAGCAAATCTGCCACAACATAAACAATTTCCTAAACGTATAAACGCATTTTTCAACACCAACACCTATAACTTGTTATTTAGTGAATGAATTTATTACCCCCAAACCCATAGCACGATATTATATATATATGCTTAATTCTAATTAACTTTTGCAACAACTAAAACCTCAACTCCGGAACGAGAGCTCTCAACGATGGAATAACCGAGGGTGAGTCAACGGGACCTTTTGCCCAATATTGTCTGATATATGTATATATATATATGATCGTGCCCCATTATATTACACACACCATACCTAATACAATATTAGCATTCAAAGATACACTTACATGCATAACATAACATAAGTACACATTTAAATATTGTTTACACTCATTCAGAGCATCCCTTACTATACAAAACCACATTTCAATACATTCAATACATTCATGTCCAATAAACTCTTGACCAACCTTTATAATAAACTTGTAATGCGAACTTAAGCCAACAAAAATGCATTGGTAGAAACCCATTAAAAGGGGGGCAATGGTACGAATGGAAGACTGGGTCAAGAAAATGACATAACTTTTGGACGAATGACAAGTACAACAGGGGATCGTATTGCACGGCCCGCGACGATCCAACGGCGCACGAAGTTTGCGAATGGGGAGGGAAAACGGCCAAAACATAGCCCGATTGTTTTTCACGATCAAGCATAAATTTGCTTGCGGGGCAATGTGGACAGAAAGACAGACTGACGAACGATTTCTACTATTTTTCAGGCACGTAAATAATTGTTCTGATTACGTTTGGAGAGGATAGTGGCGTCCAAAGAACCCACCCCAAATCCGGCGAGCTCAGCTGCACAAATCGTGTCTGCTATCCGGGCAGCCACTTCCTCAGCCCTATGTCCTCCAAGGACTGAGGCACAACGACACCACCGACGTAACACAAATGCTGCTAGGAACATGTTGAGCAACACGCACGTGCGCGCTCTCTATCTCTCTCTCTCTCTCAGAAATTTTATTGCTTAATTACTTCTATGTTTATCATCCGATATTACTCAAATTTTCAGAACACGTCCACGATTGCCAACTTATTAAGACTATCTATTTACTTTACGCCGAAAATCACGCGTATGGCTTATATACCGTTTTTTATTATTTTCGGGGGCGGAAGTGGGCGTGGCGAAATTTTAAAACAAACTTGATCTGCGTGCAACAGATTCTAATGTTGTCACCAAATTTGGTAACTCTAGCTCTTATAGTCTCTGAGATCTGTTGTTTCACACGGACGGACGGACGGACGGACAGACGGACAGACGGACATGGCTAAATCGACATGGCTGGTGATGCTGATCAAGAATATATATACTTTATGGGGTCGGAAATGCCTCCTTCTGCCTGTTACATACATTCTCGGTTGGCACTAACTTATAATACCCTTGTACCTTATGGGTACCGGGTATAAAAATTGGTTGCCTGTAAAGTCGGTTTACTGACGATAGTTGAACGTGACAACGTCTTAAGAAAATACCGATGGAATGGTAGCATTTTTTAAAAGGAGATTTTAATTTAATTTGTTTAATAGATTTGTATGTATTAAGCGAAGGAGGTAATTGGAAATCACAATGTAATTGATCAAGTTCGATTTATTTGTACGCATAAATTCAATTATGTCAATGTTTTTTTTTTTAATTTTATAGTTTTTACAAGTATAAATGTGCGTTGAGCAATTGTTTTACAACTTTTAAACATGGGTAATATTTAATTTCTTACAAACTGTGTTATTCTGTTGAGAATAGGACGATGATAGGAAAAGTAGGAAATAAAGTGTTTCGAGTTTGATGTGTCTTGAAAAATTTGTCATAAAATTCTTCATTCAATTCTTCATTTTTAATTTAAAAAAAAAATACATCAAAATACTTGAATAAAATTTATTGTTTAAATTTCTAATAAATTGTTAAAATTTAAATTTTGATTTTATTATTTAATAATATAATTAGATTTTTTCATTTAGTTATTTAATTATTTTTGCAAATTTAATTGTAATTTGTTATAAAATAGTAATAATTTTAAATAATTCATTATAAGAATAAACAATAAATAAATTATTGTATAAATCTTACATTTAAAATTTAAAATTTGGAAACATTAAAATTTTCGTAAATCTAGTTTTTAAAAAGCCCGCCTCAATGTGTTTGATATAGGAGAAAATGTTCCCTTTGACAGATTGCTGGTCCAACCTGTCACGGTGTTGTGATATGTGGAAGATTTCATATTTATGTTTTAATTTTTTTAAATCATAGCTACGCTCGATAATTATTTCGATTGAATAGTAAAGTCATCGATTTTTTACTCAACGTGAAATAGTTCTGTTAACTTATTGTTTTATCGCTGCACTAGCGGACCGATGCTATTCATTTTAATGATGAAAGCACGAATATTCGACAATATATCTCTGATTATATAATTAATATCGAAAGAATCATTACCTTTATCGCTGTGATTATCGTTGCTATAAGCAATTGACACCACATTCACTTTTCACTGCACTTGATACTCGATCAAAACATGTATAGCAGCTGTCCACTCAGACGCATCGCTCCCTCAAGCAGGAGAGAGACGCTGCCGAACCCAAAGGCCTATTGTGCTTCTTTGTCGCTCGTTCCGCGCTCTCGCTTGCACTTCAATCCTTACATGAAAAGCCTCAGATCAGTGATGTCCACACAAATACAATGACATGTGACTTGCATTTGTATGCGTAAGAGAAAAACAAAGTTGGCTTCGCGCGAGACGTTGCGGTTGCCAGAGCAGTGCAAAGCACCACTCGACCTCTCATTCTCTCTCTTCTCTGCTGCTGCTGCTCACGTCACGTTTACACTGTCTGTGTAGCGGCAGAGAACGGTAACGACGCATGAGTCATGTTTTTTTCGGGCGTGCAGCCGGCTCTATCGAATTATAAGACGTTATCACGTCAAAAAATTTTAGAATAAAAATACAAAACAGAAAATATATTGGTTTTTTGTGGGATTGAGCTCGGACCAATTTTGCAAAACGTAAAAGCATATTCTGCTTAGACAACTGGGCCACTACCTATATTTCATATGAAGCGCCATTTTCATACTAAGTACATATGCTTCAACAACTGTTAACCTAATTTTGGCAGAACTGAAATAAAATTGATAGCGATTGTCAACATCTAATAGCTTTTACAGTTTTTAATGAAAATATGCTTTTTATTGAAATAGAGAAGTGTGTGTGAAAGAGAAAAGAGATCGACTGTTTGCCAAAAGAATTGCGCCAAACTACAGAAAAGATCGAGCGTGGCCAAGATATGACAAAAAAATAACAAAATTCACTTTTATAACCCAACTTTGCCGAACTGATATAATTTTATTCATTAAATAAAGAGAACAAATGAGTAAGAATCTGATATTAAAAAGTAAAAAAAAATGTATTAATTGAATAAAGAGAAGAAAAAACTAGAAAGAAAGCTAACTTCGGTAAACCGAAGTTTGTATACCCTTGCAGTCAGCAATTGGATCATTGAAAAGAGATCCATTTTGGTAATGTTAAAAAAAATGTCAAATTAAGTAAATTTTGTAAATATTATATTTTAAATGTAGAATTTAACATTTTCATGTAAATCGATCGATCCCTTCTATGGCAGCTATATTATATAGTTGTCCAATCTTAATGAAATTAAAACCGTAAGTCTATAACCGTAAAAAACTGCTACATCTTGAAATTGATTGATATACGTTGAAAAACAAAAATGTTAAATTTTTTTTACATTAATATCGGCATCATTCCTATGGCAGCTATAGGATATAGTGGTCCGATTTCCGTTCCGTGCTAAAGAAATAAGACTATGCTGAAAGTTTCAGCCCGATAGCTCAAAAACTGAGAGATTAGTTCGCGTAGAAACCAACGGACGGACAGACGCACAGACGGACAGACAGACAGACAGACAGACAGACGGACATGGCTAGATCGACTCGGCTGGTGATGCTGATCAAGAAAATATATACTTTATGGGGTCTGAGATGCCTCCTTCCCTGCGTTGCAAATATCAGGGCAAAATTATAATACCCTCTGCAAGGGTATAATGAATAAGAATCTGAAATAAAAATGTAAAAAAATTTTTTGGCGTGGGCGGGCTTAGAACTCAGAACTTTCTTGCATAAAAAATGGTTGCCCATCGCTTAGACGTCTGGGCTATTCTTTATGTTGCGCAATAGACAGCGGTTGTTACTTCTAATAGCTTTCACACTTTTTCAATAAGAAGGCGATTTGTTTATTTTAATAGAGATGCACAAAACAAGAGTGTGTGCATTCTCTTAGCTCGCGCCAAGTTTTATCATTCGTTGACTGTGGTTGAGGAAGTGTTGGTGCGTCGTCGTGTTTCCGAATATATTAGCTTATTTTATTAGTTAAACGTTATTTTCATTACGAATAGCTTTAATTGACAAAAGCTCTTGTTAATTAAGAACTATTTAAGCCGTCAAACGTTTGGGTACCGGGTATCTCACAGTCAAGCAGCACTCTCAACTGTAGCTTTCTCACTTGTTTAAGGTTTAACTAAAATATTTTTAAAAAATATAACAGATTAATATTTCAAATAAATATGTTAATTAAAAATTATTTTATACGTCACATATTTCGATGGCATACCAAAATTTTTATTTATTTTAGCAGGTTTTTAGAAACATATATTTAAACATGAAGAAAATGTGTAGTTTTTAATTTCATCGAAAATTTGGAAAAAAGAGTAAATCTTTGTAAAAGGATAATGGTGGTCGTGTAAAACATAAATCAAAATGTTTTTTATGTACTTTTATGTACTTATGTACTTTTTTTAACATTAAGCGCCAAATTCGGCTCTGTTACCCCCCTGTGCGGCGGGCACGGGGAGAAGCAATCCTCTCTGCGTGGCGATAGTGGACACAAGGAGGGAACACGTCTAAGTGCGTTTCGTCGACAAGAGGAGGTAGGCCTACCCAACGACACTCAGTCCGCTGCACAGCCAGAGGATTGACAACGCCGTAGTGAACCGGGACTTCAGGTAGTCGCCGTAGCCAATTTGACGGAGGAAGCAAAGATGGTGAAAAACAGGAGACCCAACTCACCGACTACCGGAAACTAGTCGACGGCACAAACCAAACAGACTGCAACGGCAGAACGAGAGCAAGCGGAAATGTCCGGGAGAAATCCATCTTAAGCTCGAAACCGGAGCTACAGGTGGCCATCATCGACGGGAGTGACACTGGAGGGAAGTTCTCGAACGAGAACTGGCTGATCCTGAAAGGGTTACTCAACCAAGCGCTTGCAGATGCCATTACTCGGCCGGAGAACCCATTCTTGGTGGAGTTTGATGGTATCAACTGGTATCAACTTTTATTTTAGCCCATTTGCTTGGTATGTGTCCAAGCACGAGACTAGTTTGGAATAAACGGACCAGTGGGACTGCGAGTTTCTGCAATCCCCGCTGCATTAAGCATGGATAAATTCCATCTGGTCCAGGGGATTTGTATGGACTAAAATTTTGTATGGCCCATTGTACGCTATTTTGATGAAACAGTCTGAAGGGCATGTTTCCAGCACGATCTGATTGAAAAGAGGTTTCCCTTCCCCAGCTCCATTGGAGTCTGCCACAATAGCCACTCGCAGGTGTGGGCACTCTCCAATCTCAGAGAGGTAGGTTGGTGCCTCACTTTCTGAGATGGGTTGCTCCATAGCCAGGCACCCAGGAAAGTGAGTAGCCAGGAGTAGACTACTCGTTTCCTTTGCGTTGTTTGTCTGTGTTCCATCTGGCTTTTTCAACGTTCAGATGCCGTTTGATTGGTCCTTGGAGAGGGCTTTTTGTAGCCTGACAGCTTCCGGGAGAGTTGAAATCTGCCCGCAGTGTTGGCGCCATGTAGCCCGTTTTGACCTTCTCAGCTCTTAATTGTAGAGCGTTAAAGCAGATTTGTAGGAATCCCATGTGGCCTTTCCACTCTTCGCTTTATTGAAGAGCCTTCGCGCAGCCATTTTAAGATCGTCAAGGCTCTTATTGCACCCGGGAACAGCCCTTCTGATCTTACGAACCTTCTGTTCGCAGCTATCGTGATATGCCGATTCAATGTTTGTATGAAACACAGTAGGCTCACGCTCTAGCTCGTCTATAAATATTATCGGACGGGTAGAGCAGTCTCTGGATTGCTCAAGTTCAAAACAGAAAAGATCCCAAGATTTGTGTTTTTGGGATTTCTAGTAACTATATCAAACCAGCACGATCTGACATAGTGATCTCACTCGCAAGGTGCCAGTTTGAGACAACGGACAACATGTTTAGACTACAGAGAGTTAGGTCGAGGCCTTCCTCTCTGATTGCGTTAATAAATGTAGGCTCGCTGCCTTGATTTAGTAAACCTACGTTATTACTAATAATGTACTCAAGAAGGTACTCACCTCTTTTGTTGATGTCGCTGCTCCGCCAGATGATGAGCATTGGCATCGCAAGCGATTATCCACCGGAGCCGGTTTTTCTGGCAGTGCTCTATGAGGGCACAGGTAGCCGCCGTAGACACATCGTCTGAGTCGCCGGGCAGATAGGCGGAGGCCAGCACTGCCTCCTGCTCTCCATGGGCAGTGGGTATTTTAATCCAAACTGCCACCAGGTCCTCCGTGATGAACTGTGATAGGGGAACAAATGTTAGATTGTTGTTAATAAACAACGCCGCTCTAGGGCGAGGTTGGTCGTTTGCATATAGCAGCTTACCGGATGGGGTTCTTAGCCCTGGATAAATGCTAAGTCCATTGTAGCAAACCTCACACAAAGTACGTCAGATGCGGCCCTTGACCGCCATCTTCCGGCCTCGGTTTGTGCGCGCCCTGTTCCGCTCGTAATGCGCCCGTGGAGGGGAGGGCGCATGATTTTCGTAGGTGGCACGTGCTTTTGGGCAACTGTGGTGCCGCTAGCCTCTTTACCTGCCCGAATTGTACCATCAGCGGCACTCTGTGGCGTTGTCGCAGCCGTGTCCTGCGTTGCCTTGGAGCAGGTGGGCTTCTCCGCTGCGAGAGCAGGAGCCACCGCCTGCGTCTTCGGCTGCGTGCTGGCCTTTGGCTTAAGAGTTGCCGTGCCCCACGCGAAGGACAGCTGGTATGCCAGAGACTTCAGTCGATTGGCCGATACTGGATCCAGCGCAATCGTGATGATGGCCATGCTCTGCCTCATTTCACGGTGGAAGACACGCTAGTCTCCCACTCGCAGGCCGCTTTTCTAGCCCTCGACGAGCTTGAGGTTCTCGTCCGTCTTCATTTCCGCGTTTGGAAGCGGAAAGTACCCAATGAAGACAGCGGCACGTGGAGCCTCTGCCTCTGGGACCACCTTGATGTGGGCGTCCTTCCACAGCCGTAGCTTTGGCACCTCTGTGCATAGCCACTCGGCTGTCTCCGCATTCCCACATGTTACGGCCATCCACCTTGGCCGAAAGGTGCAGCCAGAGAACAGCGGCTTCACAGAGCCGTGTCTCAGGGCCATCACTCTCGATAGGATGGCGGACTGAATGGTGTTCACTTGTTCCGTCGTGAGGAGATGCTCAGGGTAGTCGGCAGGGAGTATCGCCATCTTCGCCGAGCTAGCAACGTCCCTATAAGAGGCCATGACACCGACTTGGGGTGACTGCTCCTGTGTTGCCTGCCCATCTGCTGCTGCGGTTGTGGTGGCTGCTAGAGCCTCCGTGGCCGGCAAAACACTTGCAGGATCGCCCTTCGTCTGGGCACAAGGTGCCACGGTTTTGTACATGGCCCTCTTTTTCAACGCCTCTTCTGGGGTCGTGTAGGCCGATCTACCTCTCTTATTGGTGGTAGCGCCACTCCTGCTGGGCATTGCCCTTGAAGGGTCCATAGGCTTCTGGGCGAGCCTTTTGGCCTCCTCCATGGGTACGCCTTTCGCAAGGTGTCTGCCAACCTCTTCCTTGCTGCGCCCGATAGTGAGATCCGCTTGGGTTTGTCATCCTTAGGGGAGGCGAGCTGAGTTTCTTCCTCTTCCTTGGTGATGGTGTCGGTGCCAGAGCTTTGTGAACATATGTCCATAGCATCTTCGGGCTCCTGGATGGGTTCGATTTGAATCGATTTGGGGCTGCTAGAGCACCCGGTTTCTTGGGGTGTGTTTACAATAGATTCCATAATTTGGTCAGACGAGTAATGAGGAAGGAAGTATCCCGCGGGGTAGAGCCTCATACCCCGGATCGACCACTTATACGACCGGAGGTGCCAGGTAACCGGAAGCCACCATTAGAAGACACACTATCGTAGTGCCATTCATCACAGAGGCATGGTACGGTAACACCGGTGATTACGGGTTTTTTCGAGTTTTCCTCTCAAGATCCGCCATATTTAGTCTAGAGCAGCGGCACCTCGAGCAGGATGTGGTTCTTCACCACGTATGGTCGGTCTTCAGTAGTCGGCATGGGACTGCCAACTCCCACTGGCTGAGTTAGCTTGGCGCGACGGCATAATTTAGCAATTTCGGAACAAGCTTCGCTGAAACACGTCTCATGCCCAAAGCAGAAAAAAATTCCATGGCACGAGCCATGCGATATACCAACATCCTCAGCTACTTCTTTGATAGTATTCGACGATTTTCCAAAACAATTTTCCTCACTGTTTAAACGTTTCATCATTGTAAACATTTTTTTTTACCCAAAACAGTTTCACCGTATGCCACTGTCAACATTTAAAGTGTTTTGGAGCACTTTATTTTATTTTTTACACAAAATTTGATGCAAATCCTTTGATCCATATTTTTCGATAGCAAGATATCGTCGAGCACGCAAAACACTCATAACTCTAACGCTTCTCACAGCCAAACAAAAATGCCATTCACTTGAATTTTTGTTCAGATGTTCGGAAAGAGTGTACCAACATAACGAAACAAAACAAGTGGGAAAGCTACAGTCGAGTGTGACCGACTGTGAGTTACCCGGTACCCAAAGCAGTGTGGTTAAAAATAAACAGCACATGAACATAGAAAAAAGAAAATGTTAATAAATATAGACAAATATTGCTAGAAACATGTTAAGTAACACTCAAAAGAGAAAAATGTTGCTAGGAACATATTGGGCAACTCTCAAAAGCGACAATTGTTGCTAGGAACATGTTGAGCAACACCCAACAAAGACAAATGTTGCTAGGAACATGCTCGCTAACTTCTGTGTTTATCATTCGATTTTACTCAAATTTTCAGAACACGTCCTCGATTGCCTACTTATTAAGTAAATCTATTTCTTTTATGCTGAAAATCAAGCATATGGCTATATACCGTATTTTATGTTTTTCGGGGGCGGAAGTGGGCGTGGCCAAATTTTAAAACAAACTTGATCTGCGTGCAACAGATTCCAAAGTTGTCGCCAAATTTGTTATTTGTATATGAAGGTGAAGCTAACTCGAGGTCTAACCGGCTTAATTTCGAATAGGTAAATCAAGACTCGATTATATGCCATGAAAGGATGCTACTCTGGCCGGGGTGATCCTCAGCGGCCCAGAGTTTTCCCCACAAAATTTATATTGTTGAGACGGCCGGACATAAAGTGCCAAGAGTTTTTAAGGACTTTTAATGGGGAGCCATGGGGCAGCGAAGGGTTAAAACGGCCCCTACTAGCCTGGAATTTTTTAGCGGCCCGAAATCTTCCAACGGCTTCGCTCGCGGTCAAGCCCGAAATCTTCCAGCGGCTGCGCTCGCGGCCACGCCCGGACTCTTCCAGCGGCGGGACAGCCCCCTGAGACAAGGCAAATAGCCCGGAATCTTCCAGCGGCCACTTCCCAAACCGCGCCCGGTATTACCCAGTGGCGGCGGGCTCCTATTACCGTTCCGCCTTAACCCTCGCCCGGAAATATCCAGCGGCGGCGGGTTGCAAGCGGGAAGGGAACAACTGAGATAAAAGCGATCCCGGGGACCGACCTCGTGCTGCCAGTTCAGGCACGGAATGATCCAGCGACCACGGACTCCTACTCCCGTCCTGCCATTTCTCGCTCCCGAAATTCTCCAGTGGCATTGGGGAAAGCCTGGAGGGGATTAGTTGGCGCAGCGAAAGGCACCGGTTCGCGAACCGAGACGGGATTTGCGAAAGAAAAGGAGACGGGGTCGACTGTACATGGTTTTATTATATATGCGAGCGAAGAGAGAGAGAGAGAGGTGAGGTAGTGATTCCGACATCTACCACTGGCCGGTGGCCATGCTCACCCGCAACTCGGGGCCTCGTCGCCCGTGTCCTGGCTGGTGCTGAGGGTTCCGTGTCCTGTATCGCGTCTGTTTGTTTAACTGGGTCAAACGAGAATGAACTCCGCTTCCTTTGATAGCGTGGCCGTGGCCCAGTTCTGCCGAAGTTTTGGCGGCAGCGCTGCCGCGATCGCATTATCTCCCGTTCCTCGTCTCGGAACGTTCCCCGCTTTTGCCTCTGCTGCGGTTCGAGCCATCCTCGGCTAAGTTTATTGCAGTCGGCGCGTGCCGGCGGCTGCTCGCCATCCTCTTCCCTCCTTCGTCCAGATGCTGTGCCCCTTCGCTCCCGGCTTTTGTGATTGGCGCATGCTTGCGGCTGCGCACTCCTCAACTTTCGGTCCGATTTTCGGCTCCTCTTTTACGCCAATGGTCGCTGCCACAGGCCATAAATAAAAAAATTTATTTTAAGCTATTCCAACGAAAACCACTTTTTAGAACAGCTGGTTGTCCAAACTTAACGACACAATACCGTTTGTTTGACATTTCTAACGAAACTCTCTAAAAAAAAAAAACCGAAAAGAGCGAGAACGTGTTAACGTATTTGCAATTTGTCAGCAGTGAAGTGCTGTAACGAGCTGATTCTTTTCGGTTAGCTCGCAACGATTGTGTGCGGCTAGCTCAGCCGAGATCGTGTGCTCGTCCCACCAAATTTATAGTATGCGTGATTGCCCGCCCAGAGAGAACGCTTTCGGGTTGATTTAATATTACGGCCTTTATTGCACTTCAATTTTGTTGTTCACACAAATTCTGCTGCGTCCTGCTCCTAACGGGTGCGGCTGCACGCCTTCCTCGCCGATCGCTTGGTTGCCTTGCTGCCGAAGCTAGCAGGGTGTATCGCCCAGCCGAAGCCTAGCCACCCCGAACGCCCACTTCGCGACCTCACTGCAAAGCTAGCAGAGTGTATCGCCCAGCCGAAGCCTAGCCACTCCGAACGCCCACTTTGCAGCTTCAAGTACCGAGCTAGCAGGATGTATCGCCCGTCAAAGCCTAGCCACCCTTATCGCCCGCTCGGCACCTTGGCCTGGGATATCGTCGACATGGTGTATCGCCCGGCAAAGCCTAGCCACGCGCGCAACTCCCACAACTTGCCTCCACTCGACCTTTGATCTCTCCCGTTGGTCCTTGCTGCAGGACCTCGCTGTTCCTTCCGCTGTAGATTCCATGACTCCTTTCGCAATCTCTGCACGCGACTGATCTCAGCTTTGTAGCCTCAGTCTGGAAAGCTTGCCACTTCAAGATCCCAAACGTCTTGACTTTGCAATCTTGATCTGACTCGCGGACTGGGTTTACTTCTCTTCGTTGACGCACTCGCTATAACTCTCGCACACGTACTGATTCCTGTGCGCAGGCGTCCTCTGCCTTTTATAGGCTCCGCCAGTACCGTTATCCTGGCCGGCGTCGGTCACGCCACCCGGTCCAAAGTCCGGCGCATATCGCGTGACCAGTCCAAAGTTCTCTCGAGTCCCGCTATCTTAGCGGCGTCTCTTCTTCGCCGGCCAAAGTCCACGGCCGGCGATCACGCCACTGAGTCCAAGGTCCGCCAGAGTCCCGCTATACTAGCAGCGTCTCCTTTTGGCGGCCTCGCAACTCCCTGCCCCTCTCCTCTGCTGCTGCTGCCGCTGTTATTAACAGCGCTGCTGCCCTTAGCAGTGCACATCTCCTACACACTGCTTTGTGGGGAGTTTCAACACAACTCCTCACAGTGCAAAAACCCAAATTTAAAAAAGGCAAATAAAATATTAAACACCCGTAAAACAAATACAACTCAAATGAATATTGTTCATAAGGGTATATACTTTATTTATACAGATAGATTTATCAATAATTTGTGCTGTGTCTTGTCTATATATTTTTTTTAAAAAGTGCGTATTTTTATACCCGGTACCCATAGGGTACAAGGGTTTTATAAGTTAGTGCCAACCGAGAATGTATGTAACAGGCAGAAGGAGAAATCTCCGAACCTATAAAGTATATATATTCTTGACCAGCCGAGTCGATTTAGCCATGTCCGTCTGTCCGTTTGTCTGTCCGTGTGAAACAACAGATCTCAGAGACTATAACAGCTAGAGTTACCAAATTTGGTGACAACATTGGAATCTGTTGCACACAGATCAAGTTTGTTTCAAAATTTGGCCACGCCCACTTCCGCCCCCGAAAATCATAAAAAACGGTATATAACCATATGCGTGATATGCGGCGTAAAGTAAATAGATAGTCTTAATAAGTAGGCAATCATGGACGTGTTCTGAAAATTTTAGTAAAATCGGATGATGAACATAGAAGTTATTAAACAATAAAGTTTCTGAGAGGGAGAGAGAGAGAGCGCGCACGTGCGTGTTGCTCAAAATGTTCCTAGCAACATTTGTCGCTTTTGGGAGTTGTCCAACATGTTCCTGGCAACATTTGCCTCTTTTGAGTTCTGCTCAACATGTTTCTAGCAATATTTGTCTCTATTTGTCAACATTTACTTTTTTACATGTTCATGTGCTGTTTAATTTCACCCACAATGCTTTGGGTAACGGGTATCTTACAGTCGGTCACACTAGACTGTAGCTTTCCCACTTAATAAGTTTGTATTTTTTGTCCATTACAAGGTTTAGGTAAAGTGTTAAGTGTTTTGCCCCGGTTGACCACCAATGAAGTACACATTCTATTATTTATTAATATTTCTAGATTATAAAAATGTTTACTTCAGCTGCGACAGCCTTCGTCTGCACATTTGCCATTGCAAAATTCAATCTAACCTCATTTATATTCCAGCAGCTCTATTTAGGAGGGACGCTGTTTTTATACCCGGTACCCATAGGGTACAAGGGTATTATAAGTTACTGCCAACTGGGAATGTATGTAACAGGCAGAAGGAGGCATCTCCGACCCCATAAAGTATATATACTTCTGATCAGCATCACCAGCCGAGTCGATTTGGCCATGCCCGTCTGTCCGTCCGTGTGAAACAACAGATCTCAGAGACTATAAGAGCTAGAGGTGACAACATGGTAATCTATTGCACGCAGATCAAGTTTGCTTTTAAGTTTTGCCACGCCCACTTCCGCCCCTGAAAATCATAAAAAAGTTATATTAGCTATATGCATGATTTTCAGCTTAAAGTAAATAGATAGAATTAATAAGTAGCCAATTGCGGATGTGTTTTGAAAATTTTCGTAAAAACGGATATAAGCATAGAAGTTATTAAACAATAAAATTCCTGTGTATGTTGAAGCTACGTACGTCTGCTTTCACACTCTCGCTCTATCGCACTGATTAGGAACAATTTCTCACTTGTGTGACTGTTATATTTTTGTTGCCGTTGTAGTTTGTACTTGTATTTTCGTTATTTGTTTTGTGTTTTAAGTTTTTAGAATTTTTTTTTGTTTTATTATATAATTTATATTATTATATTTTTACCCATAATTAATGCGAGAATTCTCGTAAACATGTTTTCAACATTTAGCTTAATGAATGCGGTACAATTGGGCAAAGAATTAAATATGTGATTGATTCCCTTTATTAAGGACATAAAAAATTAGGAATATTAGCCGGATTTGGAAGGATTGCAAATACGAATAAACTTAATTTGTAAAAATAATGCATTGTTTTTGAAATAGGCAATCACACCCACACATGTATGTATTATAGATCTAGGTTGTTAAATAACTTCCAGTAAAAATATCAACCTGAATTTGTGAATTTACTGAATTTATGTCTGCTTTTTCAAGTAAGCAAAATTACTGAGGTCGATACCAACTTCGACCATCATCAGTGAACTTTAGCTGTACGAAAAACTCCGAACATTAGCGTCTATTAAAACCAGCGCAACAAGATTAGATTCCAAGATCACACACAGATCTTATTGTGCAGCGGGGTTGTCCAGACATGTTTCGGTCGATACCAACTTCGACCATCATCAGTGAACTCTAGCTGTACGAATAACTCCCAAGATTAGCGGCTATTTAAACAAGCGCGTCGCTTAATCCAGTCTTGAGAATCGCAGCGGCCACTTATTTTTTAATGTTTGTACATTAGGCGACCATATTTGTTATTTGATGGTGAAGCTAACTCGCGGTGTAACCGGCGTAATTTCTCATACGTAAATCAAGACTCGATTATATGCCAAGACCACACACAGATTTTATTGTACAGTATTTTGGTCGATACCAACTTCGACCATCATCAGTGAACTTTAGCTGTACAAACAACGCCCAACAAGAGAGAAGAAGAAGACAATCAAGAAAGATTTTCATTCGTCTATTTTCAAGAAAATTCTTTCATATAAATTTGTATTAAGAAAGGATATCTATATTTAAAGGCGATTTTTCAAAAACACAATTTTCTTTTTTTATTCAAAGACTGACCAATTAAATGGCGAGGTTTCTGAAATATAGAAAGAAACTTTTATAAGTGCAGTCTCCCAGTTTTTGAGCTAGCGGGCTGAAATTTTCAGCATAGTTTTATTTTTTTTTTTTTTGTGCAAGTATATATGTCGGAACGGCCGAAATCGGACCACTATATCCCATGGCTGTCATCGAAAAAAGGAGAAAAATTATTAAAAAAAATAATAACTTTTCTGTTTTTCAACGGATTTCTATAAGTTTCGAGTTACAGCTGTTTTTTATGGTTTTAGAAATATGGGTTTAATTTCATTATTATTTCACAGCTTTATCATATAGTTGCCATAGAAGCGATCGGCCAATTTATATGAAAATGTAAAAACCAACATGTAAAATCTAAAATGTGTAGGTAAATGTTATGAAAGTTTACATAAATACGTTAATTATACATTTAACTAAAATGGATTGCTACTGTAAATACTGCTCATTTGGATGAAAGTACTCACGTGTTCTTTTTTTTTTTTTTCTATAAAAGGATCAACTCACTCATATTGCTTACTGCTCATTGTTCAATTGCTCACATATTCACTGTTCAATGCTCAGTTGCTCATTTCTTCACTGTTCATTACTCAGTTGCCCGTATGATATTAAGTGTTTAAAATCAGACCACTGAGCACTGAATTTCACCGACAAAAAATTTCATACGTTAGTTTAGATAGCTTTTGTTAAAGTTTTGCTTTCAAATTAGGCATCGATACAACATTGATGCCTTTTGCCAAAAACATATCCACCTCTATGATCATCAGTGCGAATTTGAAATAAAGATGAGAAAAAACGATGATGGAAACAATGATGGGAGAAATCAATGAGCAAATAATAACTTAATCCAAAAAATAGGAGTTATTGAACAAAACGAACAAAAGAGATTATCTCAACAAAATTAAACAGCTGAACAACAATGAGCAAGAGAACAAAACTGAACAAGTTAGCAACAAAAAAAGATAAATGAGCAAAAATTAAGAAGAAATTGAAGAAATTGAAAAACTGAACAATAGTGAGAAAAAGAGCAAATCTGAACAAGGGAGCAAAACAAAGCTAGTGAGCAAAAATGATCAAGTAAACAAAAATGAGCAAGTGAACAAAAACGAACAAATAAAAAGGAATATTTTCACTCACTCAGTTTAGTGAACAACTCTTTTTTGTTCACTCACTCATAAGGAACACAACACTAGTAAGCATGTCGAATAGCATTTATAGAATAATATACACAACATTTTACTCTTTATAAACAAAAAATGTAACATTACATATTAAATACAAATTAAATTAAGTCTGTGAGTTTTAAGCTAAAAAAAATAGCAAGTTCTTTGCAACAGACACACTTTAAACAGATATTACAGCCTTTCAAGCGCACCTTATTTTTTTGATTTTAGGACCACCCTAATTACATATTTCTGTTTTAATATTTATATATAATAAAGGGCTAAAGTTTAGTTTTCGAAAACAATTTTAAGCTCGACGGAAAAAATTGGGATTCACGAATTTAATTTACGCGTTTGACTGAGAAATATTAATATAATCACACAATATTGATAACATTATAATTTTATGCCAATGCGATACATTTCACAAAATGTTTTTATTCCGTATAGAGTAATTAAAACTAATAGGTATGATCCCATTTTCTTTTTAATGTGAAAACAGTAACATATGTACATAAAATCAGATCACATTTTTTACTACCAAATCCAAGTTTAGTTCAATTTACCATATTTTATATTCCGCCATGCTCACTTCAATGTGGTACAGTATTTGCAAACAGATACATAAACGACAACAAGTTGGACCCAATGCTTAAAGTCATAAAATTCTTTTGCAATCGAATTTAAGGCACATTAGCCTGCAGTCAGAATGCACGCTAAACCCGAAGACAAAGATGAATTGCTTGCGTTGCGAGTCGCGAGTTAGTGTGCATAGTTCCAGACGATTCAGTAGCGTTAGCAGCAATGGATTCCTCATCAGATGTTGTAAACTGCTGCAATTAAGTTCTCTTGCTTCCGCAAACATACACAATTTACAACTAAATTTGAAGACGCCAAGAAAAAAAAAACAATAACATAACTTTAAAAATCAAAAAAGAATGGCAAAACGCAAGCGATTTGTCTTCATAAACAGTACCGAAGCGATTTGTCTTCATAAACAGTACCGAAGCGTTTGAAGCGAATTGCTTGCGTTTCGTCTTCGCCCCGATACCCTTTCGAAATTGAGACAGGCAAAAGGAAACATAGTCGTTTGGCAGGGTTTTCCAGCTGAGAGAGAGCTAAATACTTTTTTCCGCCCCTCTTGGCATGGTCGGTACGCAGATGAGCTAACAAAAGTACTAGAGTATACTAGAATGACCATTCGCCTTAGGTATTTTAAATCGGATGAATTTTAGCAATGGAGGCGCGAGTGGAAGAAAATATTTTATAATATATTCCGAAATGGAGACAGGCAATAGGAAAGAGAGCCGTTTGGCAGGTTTGTCTGGCAACATTTTTTTTATTAATACAATTAAGTAAGATCCAATTATGTGACATCTTAATCTTAAAATAAATTAGATTACAACACTTAAAGTCTTAAAATATGTGATTTTACAGGGAAAATAAGCAAGAAGAGAATAAGCAAGAAAAGGGCCAAAATCCAAATTAAAACAAAGAGGAAGGATACAATCGAGTGTGACAGACTGAGATACCCGGTACCCAAAATATTGTTGAGCTACACCCAAAAAAGACAAATGTTGCTAGGAACACCCTTATGTGGCAACATAACCCAAAAGATTACAGGCCAAATAATACCAACCCTTAAATAAAAGACATATTGCTAGGCATATGGAACATGAAAACTTGTTGGGAATTTTTTATGAAAAAAGATATCGATATTTTTTCAGCCGTCTAAAAAGCGCAAAACACCAACCGCAGTATAAAACAAAAGCAATTAAGCATAAGGGTGCAAATGGTATAAGTCTGCTTTTCTACTATTGAGTAGATACAAACACATTAAAATTTAAGTAAAATTTCACAAAAACGATGACCTTCTTGACTCTATGGAAAGGTGCTAGACATAGGTTAGTTTAGTTTATTATTTCAATATCCTAGCGTCACAATTGTAATTCTTATTATTCACTGCGCTTGTCACTTTCAACATTAAATCTTATTAAATTAATTCTTCTTACAATTTTATTAAAAATACTATTAAAATTAAAATTACATTAATATTACAGTTTCAGTTTTCAATTTTAATATGGTTTTATTACTGAAAATTTTTAATATTTACTTATCCGGTAGGCATAGGGTACAATACCCTTGTAAGTTACTGCCAACCGAGAATGGATGTAACAGGCAGAAGGTGGCATCTCCGACCGCATAAATTATATGTATTCTTAATCAGCATCACAAGCCGAGTCGATTTAGCCATGTCCGTCTGTCCGTCTGTCCGTCCGTGTGAAACAACAGATCGCAGAGACTTTAAGAGCTAGAGCTAACGTCCGCAAATGCCTACTTATATATTTTATTTATTTACTTTAAGCCAAAAGTTAGGACTAGGTTATATAAAGATTTTTTACGATTTTCGATTTATAAGTTGTACCCTATGGGTACCGGGTATAAAAATTGTTTCTTTGAGCTTGGAAGTCTTGTTCTAATGCTTAATATATTTTTTTTTCTTTGTGAGGATGTAAAGCGGTTTATGTTGTACAGGCAGTCAGGTTAAGTAGAATAAATAACTTTTTGAGGGAAAACTAATATTTTTAAGTCAATATATTTGTCAATATTCATGTTAAAAATTTTGTTTTCGCCTTCTGGTCAGTCCTATTGAAATGTAATATAAATATAGATATATTATTAAATGTCACTTTAATTTTTTTGAACCATACGCCCAGGTTATTAGCTTTATCAATATAGTTCAACTGTACATCTCGTATTCTAAGCTTTTGAAATTAATTTGTATTTATATTTATACCCGGTACCCATAGGGTACAAGGGTATTATAAGTTAGTGCCTACCGAGAATGTATGTAACAGGCAGAAGGAGAAATCTCCGACCCTATATGTTCTTGATCAGCGTCACTAGCCGAGTCGATCTAGCCATGTCCGTCTGTCCGTCTGTCTGTCCGTGTGAAACAACAGATCTCAGAGACTCTAAGAGCTAGAGTTACCAAATTTGGTGACAACATTGGAATCTGTTTCACGTAGATCAAGTTTGTTTTAAAATTTTCCACGCCCACTTCCGCCCCCGAAAATCATTAAAAACGGTATATAACCATATGCGTGATTTTCGGCGTAAAGGAAATAGATAGACCTAATAAGTAGTCAATCGTGGACGTGTTGTGAAAATTTGAGTAAAATCGGATGATAAACATAGGAGTTATTAAACAATAAAGTTTCTGAGAGAGAGAGAGAGAGAGAGAGAGAGCACGTGTTGCGTGTTGCTCAAAGTGTTCCTAGCAACATTTGTGTTCAAACATGAACACGTTTATACATACATACATACATACATATATACATAGATCTGTAACAAATCGATGCAGCTGTGATCTGCTGAGCGCATGTGCGCGTATCTCTAACCAACTCTAACTTGTGCCTAACACAGATCTATACACTAGACAAATAAAAACACTTGAGATGTAATACGACCTCTGCGTGGGTCACAGATAAAGATATGTGCGTGAGCGTTGTTTTCCCCTATCGTGCCCAAGAATTTTCCCATGTTAGGGATAAACTAACCAATCCGTTGGTCTAGCGATAAGACTAGTTTTAAGGATCTCACGACCGCTACTTAAGCGCGGACTTTGAAATAAAGAATCAGTTTGAAATATTAACTCAGCAAATGAAGACGTCGTATTTATTCAACATGTTTCTAGCAATATTTGTCTTCATTTGTCAGAAAACGTTCTTTTTTCCATGTTTATGTGCTGTTTAATTTCACCCACAATGCTTTGGGTACCGGGTATCTTACAGTCGTTCACACTCGACTGTAGCTTTCCCACTTGTTATGTTCTCAATCGAGACTGCTTTGTGATACAGTTGTAACGGGCAGATGGGTGCATGGTGAGCGTTTTCGCTGACACTTGTTTGCACTCAAAAATTGGATATTTTCCACAGCCATCACTTTAGGCAGGGTGAGTGTCTTTCGGTGAGCCTTGATCATATTTGTGCGCGATTTTTTCAAGTGGGGACCAGTGAGTGTCTTTCAGTAAGCCTTGATCGCGCTTGTGGGCGAACATTTCAATTAGGGACGGGTGAGTGCGGGATTGCTCCCTTGCACGCGCACCCTCTCGCGTGGCGCCGTAACCTATTAAATTGAGGGAGGGTGAGTGTCCTTCGATGGGTCATGTTCATGTAGGATAGACTTGCCTGCACCCTTTTCGAATGCCTTCTCGATCCCACCTCCTATTCTTTGGCAGCTAACCCTAATTAATTATAGTATTATTGACAATTAATCTGATTTATGACCCCACTTAGCGACATTAAAGGTCACGAAAATTCGGTTTATATACTACTGGCGTACAATTGATCTTTAAATTTAATATAAGTTCCCCAGTGGACACATTAGGGTAAAAATGTATAGTTGAACATTTTGTACAGACGAGAAGAAGGTCGAAATCTCATTCTTTTCCTGCGAGCAGAAACGTCTTCTTGGAAAATCAGAATATCTAAACTCGTTTCCGTTACCTTTCTCTGTCTACAAATAGTTGTGTCACGACTGCGTTTCCGACAGTTCAATATTTCCTACCCCAGTACTGGGCCTAGTTGGCAATTTAGTTACGCCGTGTCCGTGGCCGTGGCGGTAATTTTTCGGATAGACCATGAAGTCTTGAAGAGAAAAGAGACTCCAAAATAGCACCCTTAGATGCGTTTTCGGAGCGCTCTGAAGTAGGAGCGAAAGTGGACTCCGAAATAGCACCTTAGAGGAGCTTTCCGAAGTTGGAGTGAAAAGGGACTTAAAAAAAGCTTCTCGTAGGTGCGCTTAGGGAGTAAAATTTGGTATAGTAAGTATTTAAGGTTTCAGGCTGATAATTTGCCTGACTGACGTCATCTATAGTGTGTTCGACTTTGAATCTAAAGGTCCCAGTCGGAACAATTGTAATTTAAAAATGTTAATTGCTTTATAAAACATTTATAATATTTACATCCATTTAACAGTAACATATTAACTTACATAGCAGTGTCGATTGAAGTAAAATAATTGTAATTATCAGGTTGAAACGAAAAGCACTTATGTATAAGGACTCAAGTTAAGGATGGTATTGGCTTGATTTTTGACCGTTTCGAATAGTTCATTTTCTGGGTGTACGGACTTTTTTTTTGAGTATTTTCGGAGCACGAAGGAAATCCCAAAACACTCCGGTTAGGAGTGGACGATTTACAGACTTATTTTTAAAGAATCTATAAGCTTATACAGGAATCCACACGGAGTCCTTGAGGTTTATCTACAGGAGCATTTTGGGACTCCGAAAACACTCCTTCTAGGACTCCTAAAACTCCAGCAAACATGCTCCGTTGGGTCACTCTTTGAAGCCTCCCTAGGAGGGCTTAAGCTCCACAAACGGAGTCCTATGGGACTTAAAGATATCATATTTAAACTTAGTCAATGGTGTTTTAATTCATCCAAATCGGACTACTGTATCTTATAGCTGATTTAAGAACGATCGGGTCAAGTTAGCCGTTTTTCGTTGTTTTTCATATAAAACTTATAAATTGGTTTTGTAATTCAATTTTTTTATAGCCATACATTTAAAATTTCATCCAAATCGTACTACTATATTTTATAGCTACCATTGAACGATTTGTCCAAATTAACCGATTTTCCTTGTTTTAAAGATTTCGGATTAAAATGATATATATGGGACATTCCATATCAAGTTGGCAACCCCTGTTTTCTTTTCGCTCTGAATAAAAAAAAGCATATCCACATTTTAAAGTGCTCCATGTCCATATAATGACCCTTAAATATTTTTTCGTTACCATCAATACTTTTCGAGATAATCGCTGTTGGACAAAAAACGTTAGAAAATCATAACATTGAAATGGTGCATGCAATTTGAAAGACAAAAAATACGGTTATCCTTTTTTAAAACATATTTTCCATAAAAAAATACTAGACTAATCTATGTTTAATATTAATCGAGTTTTTAATAAACAAAAACTGTTTTTAATTTTTTTTCGTCTTAGGCCCAGTTGATATAAGCTCAATTTTGGCTTTTCCAGGTAGAGGAGGTTCAGATACATAATAAACCAAAAATCTTCGAATGGTACAAATGTGTTTGTTAGAAAAAACACTTTATTTTCATTGTTTATCCATTGATAACTTTTGGAAAAGGGAATATTGGTCTTATGTAAAATTCCTTATATACACACAAAAAAAAAGTCTAGGTAAAGTCTATGTAAAATCAACTATTTTATTGTTAAAACCGCGCCAACCTAAGAAAAATAGTTAACTTACCCCAAATAGTAAGATAACCATATACTAGTAGGTTACACAAGAAAAATAGTTGTTTTACTATTTAATAGTAGAATTCCAAAATAATAGTATATCGGCCATTAAAAATTTCGCATTTACATGTTTATTCATGTATAGACTCAACATTCCCCCAATTAAGATTCAATTTCTTAAATCTTAACATTATTTCATTAAGTTTTTGTTAAAGTTAAGAAATTCCTTGTGAAAGATAATTTTTTATAATCTGTATTTTTAGGGTGACAATTTGTTATTTGTTATTTAATCATATTAAGCAGTAAAGAAATCATATTAAATGGATACTCACATTTAAGAACCAACTCCACGGACCTAGAATCGAACCGGGGTCTCAGAACTCATACACCGGCCGCCCAACCAACTGGACCACGGAGGCAAACCAAACACTGACGTCTAATACTCTAATACATAATTGGGCAGTTTGTTCAAGTTCTCTCAAACTCTAGATTTAGCCATCCTGTCGAACAGCTCGCGGTTGGCTCAGGGCATAGAGTGTACGCTTAAGAAACCGTAATTTAGGGGTTCGGATCACACTCTGGGCGCCAATTTTTTTTTTTTTATATTTTTTATATTATATATTTTTTTCTTTTTACAAAAGAAACATTGTCGACAAGAATGGCTAAGTTCTTTATTATAAAAAATTATTTAAACAAAACATTCAACTATTTTAATAGTATTTTAACAATATCAAATGGTTGGGACACATACATGTTAGGACTAGTACTATATTAATAGTACTCTTTGAAAAACAACAAAATACATGAGAAAAAAGTAAAATAGTATTTTTTACTATTTTTCATAGTAGGTTAACATAAAACGTACTTTTGGTGTGTACATACTTGGGCAGAAAAGCAAAAACAAAATACGTGCAAATTATTCAAATAGTATGTTACTATTTTTTTGGGTTGATTTTACATATATTTTTGCTTTGGTGTGTACGCACTTGACAAAAAACCAACAACAAAATATATGCAAAGTTTTTACATAGTATTCTAACTATTTTTCTAGGTTGATTTTACATAGTTTTTTTTTTGTGTGTGTATATTTTAATTATTATCTGCAAGGGTATATTGGCTTACCGAAGTTAGCTTCTTTCTTGTTTAAGCTTAATACCGATAAGAGATTTTTCTTTTATCTACTGTTTGTTGTTGATTCACTACGGTCAGTACACTCAAGTGGCCCTTCGAAACAAAGCACGTGCTTGTTAAGGTTGGATGTTAATAGAAGAAAGAAAAGTATAGGTGAAAGAATACGAGGGAATTATCCTACACCATATAGACTATTAGCGCGCAGCTTGATTGCTATCTTGCATTTGTACGAAGTGGGTTATGATTAATGTTTTTAGTTTAGGGAGGCAATCTACAGATGAGTTAATTTTGTACAAATCATTATAATTTGCACATAATACTCTAAAGGGTTCATGCATTTCATACGATTTTCTGTAGTGGTGCAAAACTATAGGCATGTAGGATCTAGTGGTACGAGGAAATTCAACTGATCCAATAGAAGGAAATGTATAAATTTTTCGTGACATAGGAGTCATCGAATTCCTTTGACCACCGTTTAATAAATTCAAGCACACCCCTGGCTTTGTTCACAATGCACGAAATATGATCAATAAACCCCAATTTACGATCTAGACGGGTTCCCATCCTTTCCAAAGAGCAACAGTTCAGCGTTAAAGTCTCAAGCATTAGAGAGACACGTGAGAATGCCATCAGCTTGCATTGGAAGCCATTTAAGATCTGTTTGTAAATCCGACTGGCTAGAGGCGTACACGAGGACTCTGTAGTTAGTCAAAACTTTGGGCAGGTCGTTAATAAATAATATAAGAAGAAAGGGACCCAGGTGCTCCCTTGCGGGTCACCAGAGGTCACCCGGAGAACATTTGATAATTTGTTTTTACAGAGAACCTTTTGCGTCATGTCATTCAGATAACCTGAGATCCACCTAAGAAGATCGACAGGAAAATCCATTAGGGGACCATTTTTTAATGCCAGGTTAATTCTTGTCATTGAGGTAAATTTTTTTCGGTGTCAAGTAGGCCCCTAAAAAATCATGTTTTTGTTAATCCGATTGACAGCTCCTGACTAGAGGATTAGCTCTTGTTAAAAATATGTCAATAAGATGTAGGCAAACATGATTTTTGGCGACTAAATTACTTCGAAACAACAATTTACCTCATTGACAAAAGTCAACCTGACATTGAAAAATCGGCCCTAGGTCGAGTTTCCTAACAAGAATGGAATGATTATCGAAGTAAAATTCTTTACTGAAATCAGTATAGATCACATCTGTCTGCAAATTTTGTAGAAAATCCATTAAGAAATTACTAATCTACACAGGTGCTGGAAATGGGGAGAAATTATGTTTTCGAAAAGTTTTGGAATAGCTGAAAACTTAGAGATGCCTCGATAAGGTAAAAAATTTTAGAAGGGGATCCTTGGCACATTGCATGCCATACAAACACTTTTTCGTTTTCGTTTCAAGCTTTATGGGGCGGGCGCGCGGGTTACACTTCAAATTCTACAAATAGAAACACGACGAACTGATTCGAATCGGTTCTCGTCATCGGCTTTATCGTTCATCGAATTATCGAATCCTGAAATTTTTTGACACCAGTAAATTTCTCCTGTTTTGAGCACTGCATATCCTTAATTCTATAACAGAAGGGTATGCCAAGTTTGTAAGGCATTATTATTTTAATTGAATATATACATATATTTTAATTTTGTAGTTCATAAGCACTTAAGGAAAGAATGCATACAAGTAATATTACTAATTTTCCTGATGAAAATACATAAGTGTATGTCGCAACGGGATTAACGGGGTATTTTATGTTACCATTCAGTGTTTATACTCAGTTTGCTATTACTAAGTGAACATTCCTTACAAGTGAAAGAGAAATGTCATAGGTTCCGTTGGATTTGCAATGTGAGAGAAATAAAGAGATATAGTTTGCTGTTATGCTCTATTCGTAAGGTGCTTATAGACGTGTAAGAAGGAGATGACCAGAGAGGCATGGACAAGAAAGCAAGTCATTTAAGAAAGCGCAGGGAACACGAATAGAACACCCTTTTTTCGCTCAGAAACACTCTAGACCCGATATGTATATATGCTTTTTAGGACATTTTGCTGTCGATTCACAAAATCTTGCTTACAGCTGGAGCTAACATACACTAAAAATTTACATACACAGACAATAACAAGGCGCATTTGAGTTACTTGATTTATCTATTTTTATTTATTTATTTGTTATACGTTGTGGGAAAAAGTTTTAAACTTAGGCTACGGGAGGATTCGGCCATAGCTACTGTGGCTTTCGGCCGAAACTTATCAATATTTAAATAGGTACTGTTACAGTTATTTACATTATATTTACAAAGAGTAACAGTTAGTTAACAATACAAAAAAGACATTATTATATTTAACAAGAAAGAAAGCTAACTTCGGTAAACCGAAGTTTGTATACCTTTGCAGTCTGCAATTGGATCATTGAAAATCGATCCATTTTGGTAATGTAGAAAAAATAATGTAAATTTTGTAAATTTTACATTTTACATGTAGAATTTTACATTTTCATGTAAATTGACCGATCCCTTCTATGGCAGCTATATGGTATAGTTGTCCGATCTTAAAACTATAAAAAACGACCATATCTCGAAATTTATAGAAATTCGTTGAAAAACAGAGAAATTAAACATTTTTATACCTTGCAGAGGGTATTATAATTTTGCCATGATATTGGCAACGCAGTGAAGGAGGCATCTCCGACCCCATAAAGTATATATATTCTAGATCATCATCACCAGCCGAGTCGATCTAGCCATGTCCGTCTGTCTGTCTTTCTGTCTCTGTAGAGAGAGAATCGGAGCATATGCAGCTTTTTCCTCTACTTTTTAATGCTGTTTTAATTGCTGACAGATTTTTTTTTTTTTTGTTTTTTCTTGGACGTTGATGATGCACTACGGTCAGTACACTCAAGTGGCCCTTTAAAACCAAGCCCGTGCTTGTTAGGGCTAGGTGTTAATAGGCGCGAAAGAAAAGTATAGGTAAAAGAATGCGAGGATATATAAACTACTATCAGGCAGCTCGATTGCTATCTTGCATGTGTACAAAGTGGGTTAACATTAATGTTTTTAGTTTAGGAAGGCTATCTACAGATGAGGTAATTTTATACAAATCATTATATTTTGCACATAATACTCTAAAGGGTTCATGCATTTCATACGATGTTCTGCGGTGGTGCAAAACCAAAGGCAATTAGGATCTTGTGGTTCTACATGGTACGTGGAAATTCAACTGACCCAATAGATCGCTGCTTTCCACGTCACCACGGATCAGATTATACATAAAGACAATGCCTAACATCGTTCTACGGTTTGCTAAGGAAGGTAGGTTAATCAGGAGATGTCTACTAGAATAAGAGGGCAACCTAAGGTTTGCATCCCAGTTTAAGCCACGAAGAGCGAAAAGTAAAAAGTTCTTTTGAACTGACTCAATGCGTTTGCTGTGAATGTCCCACTGGGGACTCCAAACGCAAGATCCATATTCTAAAATAGGACGAACTAACGAAGTGTATAAATTCTTCGTGACGTAGGGATCATCGAATTCCTTCGACCACCGTTTAATAAATCCAAGCACACCCCTGTTTTTATTCACAATGCACGAAATATTATCAATAAACTCCAGTTTAGGAACTAGGCGGATACCCAAATCGTCAACTAGAGTAATCCTTTCCAAAGAGCAGCAGTTCAGCGTATAAGTCGCAAGCATCTGTTTGTAAAACCGACTGGCAAGCGCAGTTCTTGTATTGCACACAAAGTTTAACGTCGTCAGCGTACATGAGTACTCTGGAGTTAGTCAAGACTTTGGGCAAATCGTTAATAAATAATGTAAAAAGTAAGGGACCCAGGTGGCTCCCATGCGGGACACCAGAGGTCACCCGGAGAGCATTGGAAAAGTGGTTTTTAAAGAGGACCTTTTGCGTCCTGCCCTTCAGATAACTTGATATCCACCTAAGAAGATCGACAGGAAAACCCATTAAGTCGAGTTTCCTAACAAGAAGGGAATGATAAACGGAGTCAAATGCTTTACTGAAATCAGTATAGATCACATCTGTCTGCAAATTTTGTGTAAAGCCCCTTATAATGAAAGAAGTGAGCTCTAGAAGTGAGCTCTCCATGTTGGCATGGATAAATTACTGATCTACACAGGTGCTGCAAATGGGGAGTAATAACGTGTTCGAAAAGTTTTGGGATGGCTGACAACTTAGAGATTCCTCTGTAGTTGTTAGCATCCACTTTGCTACCTTTTTTGTGGAGAGGAATCACGAATGATTCCTTCCAAATAAGGGGAAATTGGGAAGTCTCTAAGGATAAGGTAAACAATTTTAGAAGGGGACTGCACAGGGACTCGGCACAATACCTAAGCACACAGCCTGGTATTCCGTCGGGACCTGGCGAATAAACCGGCTTGACACGTTGAAGAATGGCAATGACTTCGACTAAAAAAATACTGAGGAGTAGCTTGGAAGGATAGCATGTGTAAGCGTCTCGTCTTCTGTGGTGACTGCAAAGCCTATTAATTTATAGTGTTAAATAATTTTGTTTTTAAATATTCTGTTCTAGGTTCTATGGCTTCGACGTTTGCTTCTGCTTGCCGAAGTTAGCTTTCTTTCTTGTTATACCCGTTACCCATAGGGTACTATAAGTTAGTTATTATAAGTTAGTGCCAACCGTGAATGTATGTATCATGCGGAAGAAGAAATCTCCGACCCTATAAAGTATATATATTTTTGATCAGCGTCACCAGCCGAGCCGATTTAGCTATGTCCGTCTGTCCGTCTGTCTGTCCGTGTGAAACATTAGATCTCAGAGACTATAAGAGCTAGAGCAACCAAATTTGGTGAAACCATTGGAATCTGTTGCACGCAGATCAAGTTTGTTTTCAAATTTGGCCACGCCCACTTCCGCCCCCGAAAATCATAAAAACGTTATATTAGCTAGGCGTGATTTTCGGCTTAAAGTAAATAGATAGACTTAATAAGTAGGTAATCGCGGATGTGTTCCGAAAATTTGAGTAAAATCGGATGATAAACAATAAAAAGCAATTAAGTTTCTGTGTATACTTCTTCTTCTTGGGAGAGAGAGAGAGAGAGAGGGAGAGAGAGGGGAGAGAGATATGTTGAGAGCGCATGTGCATGTTCCTAGCAGCATTTGTCTCTTTTCAGCCTTGCTCAACATGTTTCTAGCAACATTTGCCATCATTTGTCAATATTTTCTTTTTTCCATGTTCATGTTCTATTCAATTTCACCCTCAATGCATTGGGTACCGGGTATATCACAGTCGGCCACACTTGACTGTAGTGTCCGGCATTTCGTGCCGTGATGCAACGTACAAAAAGTCCAAACGCGATGGTAACATAAAATTTTTTAAGTTTTTTAAGATAAGTAAGGAACTTAAGATTTTCTACAAGTTGTTGGTTGCGAGCCGTCCAAGACAATATTGCGAAATTGCAGAGTATTTAGCGAAAAATATTTACAGGTTCAAGCGCACTTTGCCCCGATGGGAGCCAATTAAGTCTCTTCAACCTGGCTTCAAAAAAAGTGCCATTGACCATATCCGCAAAATTTGTTTCCAACTTAAAAGTTCGAATAATAACAAAGTCGTTCTCATGATGGATAAAATGGCAATACTTTAAAATGAAAAATTGATGGGTTTACGGATAATATGTTTTGAACAAACATCATACAAGGTGTGTTTAAAAAGTATCGCGAATTTTGAATTTTCGCAGGTTACGCATATTCGAATTTCGATTTTTTTGTGGCAATATATTGGTACTCATGTCTCTTACTTATGCCGACAAGCCCGGATATTTTGAATGTTCACTTAATTGTTGACAGCTGCTTTGCTTGCACGTGTTTTGGATCGTCTTCAATTTTTACCCATTCAAAAAAATTGATCAAAGAATCTGTATCAAATTTTGTGTGAAATGTGGACTTTGGCATACGGAGAAGCTACCTTGGACCGAAGCAACTTTTATCGGTGGTACAAAATGTTCTCAAAAGGCCGAGAAGATTGGCCTTTTGGCCAAAAATTGGCTTTTGCACCTCGATAACGCCCCTGCTCACACATCGTTGCTTGTGCGCGACTTTTTGGTCAAAAACAACACACTAATGATGCCGCAACCTCCGTATTCACCAGATCTGGCCCCCTGCGACTTTTTCTTGCTCCCTAAACTGAAGATGCCCATGAAAGGACGACGTTCGCTACGCTTGACGATATATACACAGTGTAATATTGTTTACTGCTCTTGTAGTGTAGTAACTTTTACAATAGTGTAGGGCAATGTTCAATAGATAATAAAAAAATTGTGTGGGAGTATAAAAGTGTTATGGGTTAAAAATAAGTGGAGTATTTTAGTTTATGTGGAGGTTTAGAAAATTGTGTGGGGTAGGTCGATGGGATGTGATCTTTTGAGTCTTCTTCCGCTTCTGTGTTTTGTAAGTCTTCTGTCCAAGATATTCGGGTGATTTTTCAGTTTCTTGAGTTAAGTTTCATCTTAAGATTGAGATGATAACATCTCCAATTAAAGGGACATGAAGGTCCATAGCCAGGTCAACATTGCGAAGGGACGAAGGGAGCTCCAAAATGTATGCGTATTGTCTTGCTCTGGAAAATTCTGGTTCGTCTTAGGTTGCTTTTGGCAGCAGTACCATATACTTGGATTCCATATCTGCATGTGGGGGCAAGATTGCTTTTGTAGATTTGGATTTTGCTTTAAAGGTTTGGTTTCAAGTGTGTTTTTGACGAGATTTTTGTGCTTCGCCAGTGTTAGTCTAGTGTCTAGGGTTACACCCAGGTATTTGTGATCTTTCTTCTGGACCAGGAGCTCTCCGTATAGGAATAGTCCCTATGGTACACTTGCTCTGATCCGCCTTTCAGTAGCCATCGTTCCATCCCTGAACTTCCTGTCAGACAGGAACGACTTGAGTATTTCAAACAGCTCTGGGTTGAGCAGTGTCTTCAGTTTGGATAGGAGGCCGTCGCGCCACACCCTGTCGAACGCTTGTTGTATATCCAGGTATGCAGCAACGACATACTGCTTCTTATGGAAACCATCTAGTATGAGTTCCGTCACTCGGTGCATTTGCTCAGGAGTGCCGTGTCTGAGCCTGAAACCAAACTGGAAGTTTGGGTTGGCACGCCTTACCATCGGTGCCTGCAGTACTTTTCTTAGAATGCAGCGTTCAAATATCTTGCCAAATTTGGTCAGGAGACGAATGGGGCGGTAGCTATTGAGGCCTCCTGGGGGTTTGCCAGGTTTCAGGACCATGATTAGCGTTCCTCCAAGCCTTAAGATATTAACCGAGTCTGAGGGCAGAAATAAAAATAAACACGAGGTACAAAATTGCTCTGAGAGGCAGGGCTTTTGTAACTCGGTTATCGATCGAGTCCTCTCCCGGAGACATTTTGATTTTCCCGGTACCCATAGGGTACAAGGGTATTAAAAGTTAGTGCCAACCGAGAATGTATGTAACAGGCAGAAGGAGAAATCTCCGACCCTATAAAGTGTATATGTTCTTGATCAGCGTCACCAGCCGAGTCGATTTAGCCATGTCCGTCTGTCCGTCTGACCGTCCGTCCGTCTGTCCGTCCTTGTGAAACAACAGATCTCAGAGACTATAAGAGCTAGAGTTACCAAATTTGGTGACAACATTGGAATCTGTTGCACGCAGATCAAGTTTATTTTAAAATTTGGCCACGCCCACTTCCGCCCTTAAAAATTATTAAAAACGTAAAATAAGCTATACTCGTTATTTTCGGGTTAAAGTTAATAAATACAATAAATGAATTGGCTTGAGCGGACGTTAGCGAAAATTGCAGTGAAATCGGATGATAAACATGGGAGATATTAGCAATAAGGTTGGAATTTTAAAACACCCCCCTAAGGCGCTGCTATTGCAAGCTGAGTAGACTGTAGCCGTCTAGGTCGTGGGTTCGAGCCCCGACCGCGCCAATACTTTTTATTGTTTTTATACCCGGTACCCATAGGGTACAAGGGTATTATAAGTTAGTGCCAACCGAGAATGTATGTAACAGGCAGAAGGAGTAATCTACGAACCTATAAAGTATATATATTCTTGATCAGCGTCACTAGCTGAGTGGATCTAGCCATGTCCGTCTGTCCGTCCGTGTGAAACAACAGATCTCAGAGACTATAAGAGCTAGAGTTACCAAATTTGGTGACAACATTGGAATCTGTTGCACATAGATCAAGTTTGTTTTTAAATTTCGCCACGCCCACTTCCGAACCCGAAAATCATAAAAAAAGGTATAGAAGCCATATGCGTTATTTTCGGCGTAAAGTAAATAGATAGTCTTAATAAGTAGGCAATCGTGGACGTGTTCCGAAAATTTGAGTAAAATCGGATTATAAACATAGAAGTTATTAAACAATAAAGATTCTAAGAGAGAGAGAGAAGAGAGAGAGCGCGCACGTGCGTGTTGCTCAAAATGTTCCTAGCAGCATTTGTCTTTGTTGGGTGTTGCTCAGCATGTTCCTAGCAACATTTGGGTTTCTGTAACAAGCTGCACTCTTCTAGCAGAGGAAGGGCTGAACGGATTAAACCTGCTCTCCAGGTCTTAAGCAAAGGTTTCTACACGGTCTAGAGTGGAATTTGCCCATTTGCCATCAGCCTTCTTTAAAGCTTGCTTGCCTCTTGTATGCTCCAGTAAGCATTCAGAAGTTGGAGCTTGCATCAGCTGTCGCGTTCTCTAATAACCGGTCTGTTGCTTCAGCTTTAAGTAGCGACAGCTTCTTCCTCACTCTGTTGGAGATCCTAAGGAACATCTTATCTATCCTAAGGTCATTGGTGCTGATAAACTCACGTCTGAGCCATTTTTTTAGTAGCACCAGACTCTCAAGTTCATCCGAAAGTTCGCTCCGGGGTCTTACCAGGTGAGGGTTCAATGGTCTGCTAGTGTTGCTCAGTGTGCTAATCGCAGTGTCCACATCTTCCTCCGTGCTTAAGGTTGTGTTAAGCACCAGGGAGCTTGCCAAGGGCTCCCTACACACCGGAAGGCATGTGCCAGGTTGTAAGAGGCTGGCTCCAGATGGTTCCTATCAGCGCAGATGATCTGATCAAAGGTCCTGCTCCTCTATAATGTTGATTATACTTGTACACAAAAATCAATGCAGGACGGGGTGACTCCTGCACGTGGCGGGTACCAAGTAGGGCTTTCGGTTGCAAGGACTTGGGCTGAGGAGCTTGTTATGGCGTGGTGAAGAGCCCTCCTTTTCGATCTTGTCTGAAGTTGCCCCACAGCTGATGCTTTGCATAGAAATCAGCTCATTGGGTGAACTTTGACCAATTTAGGAGAGAATGTGTTTAGGCTCAGCACTCGTCAAATTTTTCAAATACAAGTTGTTTATTGAACTACTTTTCTTCACAAAGGGATTTAGCGCTGAAAGTCTTCATGAAATAGATAAATAAAATATTAGGATCCTCCAAAACATGGGGGTTAGTGTTAGAGTCCTCGTTTGTGATCAAAGTTCATCTAATAGGAAATTGGTGTAACCAAGGAGCTCCAATTTTTGAGTTTTGGAGTCGGAAATTATATTGCATGTACGATTTTCCACATCTCTCAAAATCCTTGAGGAAGGGGTGGCTTACTTCCAAGCTGATTATTCCTGATTGTATTGTTAGTTTTAAAGTACCTCAAGAGCTATGGGAAATTAAAAATCATGCTGCAACTAAAACGTGTCCCAAGTTTAGTCAAGCGTGTCTCGTAACCAAGACTTGAGGCCAGATGGCGGTAAGTTTGCAGGATTATTTTTTTCCTGGTCGGTCATCTAATTGCGGGTGGAAATTGCTATTGGAGAGGACCTCGTACCCCTTTGCTTGGGAGGCGCACTCTTACTAGTCTCGGATCTAGCTCGCCGTTTGTCGGGGTTCTTCCTCGCTTAGGATTGTTCGGATTGCACTCTTCTACATTTAATTAGTGCGTCTTACTTAAAGTATTAAACAAACAAGGATTAATGGCCAAATTATGAATTAAAGGGGTGATATGAATGTAAGCCGACACATATTAAAATCAACTGAGACTTCTGATAAGTTTTGAAAATTCAGGTGTTGCTAATCCCTATGTCCCTACCGTGACAATACTACCTAAAATTGCTCATTGTCCCTTGACCGAATGCCAAACGAGCTTTACCACATAATTATGCAAAGGTACCCATAGGGTACAAGGGTATTATAAGTTAGTGCCAACCAAAAATGTATGTAACAGGCAGACCGACCACATAAAGTATATATATTCTTGATCAGCATCACCACCCGAGTCGATTTAGCCATGTCCGTCTGTCCGTCTGTCCGCCTGTTCGTCCGTGTGAAACGTTTTAAGTAAAATCGGATGATAAACATGGTTATTAAACAATTAAGTTTCGGTGAATGCCTCTTCTTCTTCTTCTGAGCCACAAATTCAGTAGCGAAAAAAGTGTTGCGTGCTTTCGGGCTCAGTATTAATTCGTAATGCAGCTGCGTACAACAGCAGAATTTGTCTTTTGAACTTTGCTCAACTTAATTTGCTCAGCTTCATTTGTCAACATTTTGTTTTTCCATGTCCATGTGCTATTTATTTTCATACACAATACTTTGGGTACCGGGTATCTCACAGTCGGTCACACTCGACTGTAGCTTTCTCACTTGTTATAATTACTTCAATTCATTTCATTTTATCCGATTTTCGTTCTAGTGTTTGCATTTATAACCTATCAAATTCTTAACTATGATCTATCTCTTTTAATCCATGATAATTTGTATGATATTTGTTAATAATAAATTTATAAGTAAATTAATTAGTGAAAAATAAGTAGTAATTATTAAGTAAAATAAAATTAAATTCATACATCTCGAAAAAGGACCAAAAGAGCGGCATTTCATGTTCAACATTGTTTACTCTTTTACTTTGTTCTCACGACCTTTCTTTCTCCACTCCATGCTACGCGCGTACAGTTGGACCAAAGTTCATGTTGACGTTTAAGAGCTGTTAGTCAAATTTTATGAAATGAATCTACTTAAGAGAACCTATTACACGCCGCACTCATGCCGATCAATGAGGATGAGTTCTCAAGAACAAATTGTAAATAATGGAAAAAACATGAACATTTTCGTGTGAGTCCGAAATCGTCGAAGGTGTACGTTGAGGTGACTTTAACAGTTCGCTGCTAGACTGAGTCGAGGGCCAATGGTGTAACAGTCAAATTGCCGCAACATCCACTGCAGCCGTGTGATGGGGCGATCTAGCCCGCTAGGGCGCTGGATCGGGACTCGTAATTTGGCAGCCCAGACGTGGAGGTTTCCACTGCAGCCGCACGGTGGGAAAATTCAAATGACAATTATGCCGAATCCGGCCAATAGGGAAAGTCCAGAGCAGAACAAGGTATTGCGTAACTCGGTCTAATAGGTGTTGTGTCAAGTGTGTACACAGCGTGGTGAGGTTACGTAATTCGGTGGCTGGCGGTTAGGTTTGCGTAATCGCAGTTTACAGGGCAATCTTGGCCCCAAATAGGAGCTGACGCAGAGATTGCACAGGCTGTAACGGCTCAGAACTGATACTGACGCCCTTGGTGGGGTCTACGGTTAACACCGTCACGCCTTCTTATGCAGATCCCTAAGAAAACTATGTTAAAGCTTTATTTACTATTCGCCACTCGCACAAATTCACTGTTTATTGTAAGCTTAGATTCGTTCTTGAATTATTTTAATAAAAGATAGGATGCTGTTGCTGCTGAGCTTTGGCTGGAATCCGAACTGTTTAAGTGTACGATTTTAAGCTGTCGCGATTTGCTTTGGTTATCTCTACAACTATTCTCTATAGAGAAAATTTCCTGTACCTGGGCTGCGAAGGTAGAGAATAGTTTTATTCCGTATAAGCTTAGTTGGTCACTACAGGTGTTAGTAGCCGATTTGGCGTAAATGCATTTTATTTAATGCGCACGATTTTTAGACGTGTTGTCAAAACTTGTCGATATTTACATTAGCGACCTATATTAGTTATTGAAGGGTTCTAGCTAACTGGAAGTCGTAATCGGCTTAAATTATCATAAGTTAATCAAGACTCGAAGTGGTATCGATCGAAACATGCCTGGACAACCCGCTGTACAATAAGATCTGTGTGTGATCTAGGCATATAATCGAGTCTTTACTTACTTAGGATTAATTTAGCCGATTATGACCTCGAGTTAACTTGAGTGATACGGATAAAAAAAGGGGTGTGTCCAGAGTACGCACGACAGAAGTGAAACTTCTAGTATTCCTCTCTCTCTTATCATTTCAGTATCTCATATTTTCTTTCTAAGGTTAGTTTGAAGATTGGAGGTTAAATAATTCAAGGACGAAGCATGGATTTTTGTATCTAATATTTTCTTATAGATGAATGACGATCGATTAATGTATAGTTCCAAAAATGTTCAATTTATTTACAAGTATAAAATATTACATAATTAACAATACTAGGATCGCCCAGTGGGGGAAAATCCCCCACTCTACCAACTGTCGACGTCTTTTCATAATGCAAACAAACGATGTTCTATTTCAAATGAAACATTTTATTTTGAATGAAAGAAGATTTGAAACATTCCCTGATTATGTGCAGTAACATCCAATCAAGAATTAAAATGAAGATTTGAAACATTCCCTGATTATGTGCAGTAACATCCAATTAAGAATTAAAATGATATTTTGGAACTTCCGAATATTTTGAAGTCGATTTGATCAAAATGCAATATCAAAACCTTCTAATAAGAAATCGGTATGTTCGGTGGCGAGGCATAACGCGTTCGAAATTCTAAATTCTTCAATTGAAAACCACAATTAATCGATGTGATAGAATGAAAGACACTCACCGAAACAACCTTTAGACTGACGCTTCTACGATGTGAATAACGAATAACTTGAACAATCGCAATTCTGAAATTATCTTTTCAAAATAACCACGTTCTTTGGATTCACAATTCACTTTTGCCAAACTCACCAATTTTCTCCAGTTTTTTCTGCTTAAATTTGAACAACTTTTGATTTATCGCAATAGAACGGAAAAGATTTCCAATGCTTGCTTCGTTAAATTGTTGTTGTTTCCGTTTCGTATGCTTCATATACGTATTTCTCGTTTACCTGCACTTAACAGGTAACATTGTCAAATTCAATTTTTTTTCATATTCTGCACATCTACAAATTAATACGAATCGAATGGTATATTCCGTTTCAAAATCGGTTAACGGGAAGTAGGGGAAAAAGGGATTACTAAAAAAGGCTTAGCCTATTAATATATAGATTATAATTAAAAATTACAAAGAAAATACAATGACAATTTACCTATCATGTGACATTTTCATTATCAACTAGCTGACCCGGCGAACTCCGTTTCGCCTCCAGATGGCTTCGTTTTATGCAACATTGTTTGGTGATTAAAAGATGAAGAAAAATATTTTTTTTTTTGTTTTATATTTGAAAAGGAAAAGCTTTATTTCATTTCACAACAGTAATGAATTCATTTTGATTACAAAAGTGAAGTGTTATTTAGTTGAACTTCTCTAAGTGAATAAAAGTGAATCCAAAGTAAATACTGAATAGAAGCGTTATACGTGTCCGCAAATTATCAGTTTCATTGAAGTTCTCTTTGGTGAACCACATTTTTGTTTTTGGTCTGACGTTAACACAAACAAATCGGATGGTTTCCCAACTCGTGAATACGCAACATATAACTGCCCATGTGAGAAACAATGATTTTCTAAATTTATCCCGCAAACACTAAGCGATTTGCCTTGCGACCTGTTAACGCAAGGCGAACAGGAAATTTCAATCGTTTGAAGTCAAACGGTAGATCAGTCGGAATCATTGGTATTCGAGGAATACATACATTTTAATATGCGTACTTTCCGTTAATAATGGATGCCTCATCTAAATTCCTGCGATCCGATGGCATTCGTTCTAATGCTGTTTGGAACATATTAACCACAGCATTATTAGCGTGAAAAATGCTTGCAACTGTTCAATATTTCGTCTGTTTAACTGTTATGTTCCTGTATATTGCACCGCACATTCAGCTGATCCACCATTTACGAAATGAAATATATTTGCAGAAATTGATGCGGTTCATCTGGTGTTAGCACCATTGAACCATGTAAATGTAATATTTTGTTGTTGTATCTTTTACCTTGCAAGTCGGCATGAAGCCGCCTTCTCGACTGATATTAGCTCCAAAGGAAATCTTGCGAAAGTTGTTATTGTTTGCAAGGATATGTTGAAGAAAATGGATGGAATCGGGATCAGTTCCATCGAACAATGGTTTCAGTGGCTGTGGTGGTGTAAGTAATGGATCCAGTTTGACTTTTCCACTTGCGCAGCACAATCCATCCGTTTCTCTTTTGAACTTTGAAATATCGGCATATAGTCGTCTTTGGCCAAGTATCTAAATTTGCATTATCACTGTAGTTCGCAGTGTGATCATACTGAAATTTCAAGCGATTGTATGATGCCAATGAACTTCGTGTCCTCACGCGTTGTCCCAATCGGGAATTTTATCTTATTATATTTTGCCTTTCTTCGCTTAAGTTCTGTGAATACACTTGTTGCTGACTTACATGTCTTGTGCGGCGGCCGATGTTCGCACGTCGTCCTTAAGGCATTTTGGACTATGGACTGAGTGGAGAATTTAATTTCATATGCACGATCCACATAATTTACATAGTTCAACTTACCACCTAAAAGACAAATGCCTGCTGTTGAAACTGAATACAAATTTGAACAATATACGTGATTGATTTGTTCGTTTTCAATTGAAATGTTAGGAAACGAATAACTTATTTTTAAAAATATTTTTCACAATTTCACGGTGAACACAATACCGGTTTGTCACATAATATTAACTGATCAGAGAACAATGAGTAGATGTCAAACAATGTATCACGCACCGCATGCTATGTATCAGAGGTGGCACTATATGTAAAAGATTTTCCCCTCGAGTCGCGGAAGTATCACGGAAGAATCGCGGAAGAGTAGCGGAAGTATCGCGGAAGAATCACGGAAGAGTCGCGGCAGAGTCGCGAAAGAGTCGGGAAGTATCGGGCAAGTACCGCGAAAGTATCGCGAAAGTATCGCGGAAGAGTCGGGAAGTATCGCGGAAGTATCGCTGAAGTATCGCGAAAGTATCGCGAAAGTATCGCGAAAGAGTCGCGGAAGTATCGCGGAGGAGCGCGGAAGTATCGCGGAAGAATCGCGAAAGTATCGCGGAAGTGTCGCGGAAGAGTCGCGGAAAAGTCGTGGAAGAGTCGCGGAAGAGTCGGGGAAGTATCGCGGAAGTGTCGCGAAAGTATCGCGAAAGTATCGCGGAAGAGTCGGGGAGTATCGCGGAAGTATCGCTGAAGTATCGGGAAAGTATCGCGAAAGTATCGCGAAAGTATCGCGGAAGTATCGCGGAAGTATCACGGAAGAGTCGTGGAAGTATCGCGGAAGAATCGCGGAAGTATCGCGGAGGAGCGCGGAAGTATCGCGGAAGTATTGCGGAAGAGTCGCGGAAGTATCGCGAAAGTATTGCGGAAGAGTCTGGGAAGTATCGCGGAAGTATCGCGGAAGAATCGCGGAAGAGTCGCGGAAGTATCGCGGAAGAATCGCGGAAGTATCGCGGAGGAGCGCGGAAGTATCGCGGAAGTATCGCGGAAGTATCGCGGAAGAATCGCGAAAGTATCGCGGAAGTATCTCGGAGGCATCTCGAAAGAGTCGCGGAAATATCGCGGAAGTATCGCGGAAGAATGGCGGAGGAGTCTGGGAAGTATCGCGGTAGAACCGCGGAAGTATCGCGAAAGAATCGCGGAGGTATCGCGGAGGAGCGCGGAACTATCGCGGAAGTATCGCGGAAGCATCGCGGAAGAGTCGCGGAAATATCGCGGAAGAATCGCGGAAGAATCGCGGAAGAGTCGCGGAAGTATCGCGGAAGTATCACGAAAGTATTGCGGAAGTATCGCGGAAGTATAGCGAAAGTATCGCGAAAGAGTCGCGGACATATTGGGTCCATCATTTCAATGTATCCGTACATTATTCATTTCAGCCAAAACAGCACGTCGTATTCGTGATTCACTACAGGTACGGGGTCAACAGATCTATTTCGTGCATTACCTTCATCTGCACTCCGTGATCGTCTTTGTAATACCCCATTTGTACTACCCGTTCGCCTTCCTATATTTGCTCGTCTTGGTCTTGAGGGAATGAGGAAAGTACGCATATATATAGTACACTTTAACAGTTCTAGACTCACCATTTATACAAACGACAGAAAATGTTTGACGAAAATTACCTGACAATAATATCAAAGCAGCCGTTTTTGTTATGTATGTGAAAAAGAAAATGGCTGTTGAAAATGGCTATTGGCTGCATACTCATATTTTTTTTACTTTTAAACCTTCCCTGGACTTCCACGAATAATTCAAGACCAAAATTAGCCAAATCGGTCCAGCCGTTCTCGAGCTTTAGCGAGACTAACGAACAGCAATCCATTTTTATATATATAGAAGATTTCATGAATATCATTTCCTAATGTCGTGATAATTGGGTTATGGTAACTAAAGTGCGAGATATATACATGAGCACTCAAATCCTTAATGAATCGTGCAAAACTGCATCGATTGTTGTCCCGTGTCTAGTCGTGCTAATGTTCCTATCATTTACAATATCCAAATTTAGGGTGTTTTTGAAAAGTTCAAAATCTCAACAGATTCTTCCCTCATGAAATTAACATTAAAATCTCCCGAAATAATCATAGGAATTTCGTGATATTTCTTATTCAATAACCTCGAACCATCCTCTGTGTATGGCAGAAGCACGTGGTGGATAAAATTTTGATATCTGTAATCGATTTACCTGGTGAGATATAAATTGACACCATAATAATTTTTTCCCATTAGCCAGAGAGCATTCTGCAGCACACAAATCCCCAACGGAGGATGTATGACTAGAAACAAATTCATGGTTACGGGCATGAACGTCATTATGTTTTACCACAACATGTTGGAGTCTATTTACATTTTGATATATACCTACACCGCCCGCTCTAACATTGGGTCTCTTGTATTGTACAATGCAATCAAAATTTGTAACATTAACATTCCTGTCATCGTCAAGCCAAGTTTCGGAAAGCATCAATATGTCCGAATTTTTAAAACATTACCTCGTAAGTCTGATGCATGTTTGTTAATACTTTGACAATTGAATGAAAATATCGTCATATCTCCTTTTTCAATATATTCTAACAGTACTTGATCGAGAGTTTTAAACGTACCGTAGAAATTTTGTCACAGAAATGATTTCGGCTTAAAAGCGTCTTCTCGCTCAAGTACGCATACACAAGTGCTCACATGCGCATTCTATTTTTAGATTTTTACGCTCTCAACTTTGTGCTAGCGCGCTGAGAGCGAGAGAGGATAGAAAAGGAGAGGAAGATCGTTCGCCAACGTTTTTAGATTTTTACTCTCTCAACTTTGTGCTAGCGCGCTGAGAGCGAGAGAGGATAGAAGAGGAGAGGAAGATCGTTCGCCAGCGGTGAGAGAGGGACAAAACCTCGCCCATTTTCGTGTCGGTCACAAATCGGTTTTACTTCGTCCCCGAAAATCCATAACGCGCCTAAAGAAGTTTCACTTCAAAATTAAATAGCAAAAAATGTAAAATTTCTTTCCTAAATTTGCTGAAAATGGAAACAAAGCCATTAATGCTTTGGTAAGACTGGTAAGACCCGATTTTGTAGACTCTTGAAAATTCTTTGCTCAAAGTTAATTAAAACAGAAGTAGCTCGATTTGATAACGAAGTCGCACAAATGATTCCAGCAATAGTAGTATATAAACCGGGATTTCTAGACCTTTGATATCGCTAAGTGGGGTCTTAAATTAGCTTAATTAGGGTGTCAAGTTTTAAGTGGTTTTAGTAATAAAATGCAATTAATTAGGGTCAGCAGTCAAATTTTAAAATGATTTCGCAATAAAACTATAATTTAAAAGGGTTAAAAGATAAGTGGTTTGATCGAGAAGGCACTTGAGAGGGTGCATGCAAATTGATCCTGCACGATCATGTCCCATCGAAGAACACTCACCCTCCCTCAATTTAATAGGTTACGGCGCCACATAAGACGGTACGCGTACGAGGGAGCGATCCCGCACGCACCCGTCCCCAAGGGATCAAGGCTCACTGAAGGACACCTGGCTCCCCACTTGAAAAGGTCGCGCACAAATGCGATCAAGGCTCACCGAAGGACACAAGGCTCACCAAAGGACACTCACCCTCCCTCAAGTGGGTGCTATGGGAAGAAACGAACAAGTTTCAACGAAAACAATCACCCACGCTCACAATGGAATAGGATGCACGCTGGCGCACGATTGTTTCACCCATCCCATCCGCCCGTTATGAGAGCATCACAAACAAATTTCGAACGAGAACATAAAAGGGATGGAGAACAAAAAGTACGTTATAAAAATCTGATCCTGAGAGAGATAAATAGGAAAGGGAAGATACAAGTTTCACTCGCATTCGTTTGGATACGTACGGGTCGAATGGGACAGTAACACGATCGGGAGTAAAAATTATCCTGTAAACTATACACTACCCAGCGACAGCTTCTTCCTCACTCTGTTGGAGATCCTAAGGAACATCTTATCTATCCTAAGGTCATTGGTGCTGATAAACTCACGTCTGAGCCATTTTTTAGTAGCACCAGACTCTCAAGTTCATCCGAAAGTTCGCTCCGGGGTCTTACCAGGTGAGGGTTCAATGGTCTGCTAGTGTTGCTCAGTGTGCTAATCGCAGTGTCCACATCTTCCTCCGTGCTTAAGGTTGTGTTAAGCACCAGGAGCTTGCCAAGGGCTCCCTACACACCGGAAGGCATGTGCCAGGTTGTAAGAGGCTGGCTCCAGATGGTTCCTATCAGCGCAGATGATCTGATCAAAGGTCCTGCTCCTCTATAATGTTGATTATACTTGTACACAAAAATCAATGCAGGACGGGGTGACTCCTGCACGTGGCGGGTACCAAGTAGGGCTTTCGGTTGCAAGGACTTGGGCTGAGGAGCTTGTTATGGCGTGGTGAAGAGCCCTCCCTTTCGATCTTGTCTGAAGTTGCCCCACAGCTGATGCTTTGCATAGAAATCAGCTCATTGGGTGAAATTTTGACCAATTTAGGAGAGAATGTGTTTAGGCTCAGCACTCGTCAAATTTTTCAAATACAAGTTGTTTATTGAACTACTTTTCTTCACAAAGGGATTTAGCGCTGAAAGTCTTCGCGAAATAGATAAATAAAATATTAGGATCCTCCAAAACATGGGGTTAGTGTTAGAGTCCTCGTTTGTGATCAAAGTTCATCTAATAGGAAATTGGTGTAACCAAGGAGCTCCAATTTTTGAGTTTTGGAGTCGGAAATTATATTGCATGTACGATTTTCCACATCTCTCAAAATCCTTGAGGAAGGGGTGGCTTACTTCCAAGCTGATTATTCCTGATTGTATTGTTAGTTTTAAAGTACCTCAAGAGCTATGGGAAATTAAAAAATCATGCTGCAACTAAAACGTGTCCCAAGTTTAGTCAAGCGTGTCTCGTAACCAAGACTTGAGGCCAGATGGCGGTAAGTTTGCAGGATTATTTTTTTCCTGGTCGGTCATCTAATTGCGGGTGGAAATTGCTATTGGAGAGGACCTCGTACCCCTTTGCTTGGGAGGCGCACTCTTACTAGTCTCGGATCTAGCTCGCCGTTTGTCGGGGTTCTTCCTCGCTTAGGATTGTTCGGATTGCACTCTTCTACATTTAATTAGTGCGTCTTACTTAAAGTATTAAACAAACAAGGATTAATGGCCAAATTATGAATTAAAGGGGTGATATGAATGTAAGCCGACACATATTAAAATCAACTGAGACTTCTGATAAGTTTTGAAAATTCAGGTGTTGCTAATCCCTATGTCCCTACCGTGACAATACTACCTAAAATTGCTCATTGTCCCTTGACCGAATGCCAAACGAGCTTTACCACATAATTATGCAAAGGTACCCATAGGGTACAAGGGTATTATAAGTTAGTGCCAACCAAAATGTATGTAACAGGCAGACCGACCACATAAAGTATATATATTCTTGATCAGCATCACCACCCGAGTCGATTTAGCCATGTCCGTCTGTCCGTCTGTCCGCCTGTTCGTCCGTGTGAAACGTTTTAAGTAAAATCGGATGATAAACATGGAAGTTATTAAACAATTAAGTTTCGGTGAATGCCTCTTCTTCTTCTTCTGAGCCACAAATTCAGTAGCGAAAAAAGTGTTGCGTGCTTTCGGGCTCAGTATTAATTCGTAATGCAGCTGCGTACAACAGCAGAATTTGTCTTTTGAACTTTGCTCAACTTAATTTGCTCAGCTTCATTTGTCAACATTTTGTTTTTTCCATGTCCATGTGCTATTTATTTTCATACACAATACTTTGGGTACGGGTATCTCACAGTCGGTCACACTCGACTGTAGCTTTCTCACTTGTTATAATTACTTCAATTCATTTCATTTTATCCGATTTTCGTTCTAGTGTTTGCATTTATTACCTATCAAATTCTTAACTATGATCTATCTCTTTTAATCCATGATAATTTGTATGATATTTGTTAATAATAAATTTATAAGTAAATTAATTAGTGAAAAATAAGTAGTAATTATTAAGTAAAATAAAATTAAATTCATACATCTCGAAAAAAGGACCAAAAGAGCGGCATTTCATGTTCAACATTGTTTACTCTTTTACTTTGTTCTCACGACCTTTCTTTCTCCACTCCATGCTACGCGCGTACAGTTGGACCAAAGTTCATGTTGACGTTTAAGAGCTGTTAGTCAAATTTTATGAAATGAATCTACTTAAGAGAACCTATTACACGCCGCACTCATGCCGATCAATGAGGATGAGTTCTCAAGAACAAATTGTAAATAATGGAAAAAACATGAACATTTTCGTGTGAAATCGTCGAAGGTGTACGTTGAGGTGACTTTAACAGTTCGCTGCTAGACTGAGTCGAGGGCCAATGGTGTAACAGTCAAATTGCCGCAACATCCACTGCAGCCGTGTGATGGGGCGATCTAGCCCGCTAGGGCGCTGGATCGGGACTCGTAATTTGGCAGCCCAGACGTGGAGGTTTCCACTGCAGCCGCACGGTGGGAAAATTCAAATGACAATTATGCCGAATCCGGCCAATAGGGAAAGTCCAGAGCAGAACAAGGTATTGCGTAACTCGGTCTAATAGGTGTTGTGTCAAGTGTGTACACAGCGTGGTGAGGTTACGTAATTCGGTGGCTGGCGGTTAGGTTTGCGTAATCGCAGTTTACAGGGCAATCTTGGCCCCAAATAGGAGCTGACGCAGAGATTGCACAGGCTGTAACGGCTCAGAACTGATACTGACGCCCTTGGTGGGGTCTACGGTTAACACCGTCACGCCTTCTTATGCAGATCCCTAAGAAAACTATGTTAAAGCTTTATTTACTATTCGCCACTCGCACAAATTCACTGTTTATTGTAAGCTTAGATTCGTTCTTGAATTATTTTAATAAAAGATAGGATGCTGTTGCTGCTGAGCTTTGGCTGGAATCCGAACTGTTTAAGTGTACGATTTTAAGCTGTCGCGATTTGCTTTGGTTATCTCTACAACTATTCTCTATAGAGAAAATTTCCTGTACCTGGGCTGCGAAGGTAGAGAGAATAGTTTTATTCCGTATAAGCTTAGTTGGTCACTACAGGTGTTAGTAGCCGATTTGGCGTAAATGCATTTTATTTAATGCGCACGATTTTTAGACGTGTTGTCAAAACTTGTCGATATTTACATTAGCGACCTATATTAGTTATTGAAGGGTTCTAGCTAACTGGAAGTCGTAATCGGCTTAAATTATCATAAGTTAATCAAGACTCGAAGTGGTATCGATCGAAACATGCCTGGACAACCCGCTGTACAATAAGATCTGTGTGTGATCTAGGCATATAATCGAGTCTTTACTTACTTAGGATTAATTTAGCCGATTATGACCTCGAGTTAACTTGAGTGATACGGATAAAAAAAAAGGGGTGTGTCCAGAGTACGCACGACAGAAGTGAAACTTCTAGTATTCCTCTCTCTCTTATCATTTCAGTATCTCATATTTTCTTTCTAAGGTTAGTTTGAAGATTGGAGGTTAAATAATTCAAGGACGAAGCATGGATTTTTGTATCTAATATTTTCTTATAGATGAATGACGATCGATTAATGTATAGTTCCAAAAATGTTCAATTTATTTACAAGTATAAAATATTACATAATTAACAATATTATAATTAAAAATTACAAAGAAAATACAATGACAATTTACCTATCATGTGACATTTTCATTATCAACTAGCTGACCCGGCGAACTCCGTTTCGCCTCCAGATGGCTTCGTTTTACGCAACATTGTTTGGTGATTAAAAGATGAAGAAAAATATATTTTTTTTTTTTTATATTTGAAAAGGAAAAGCTTTATTTCATTTCACAACAGTAATGAATTCATTTTGATTACAAAAGTGAAGTGTTATTTAGTTGAACTTCTCTAAGTGAATAAAAGTGAATCCAAAGTAAATACTGAATAGAAGCGTTATACGTGTCCGCAAATTATCAGTTTCATTGAAGTTCTCTTTGGTAAACCACATTTTTTGTTTTTTGGTCTGACGTTAACACAAACAAATCGGATGGTTTCCCAACTTGTGAATACGCAACATATAACTGCCCATGTGAGAAACAATGATTTTCTAAATTTATCCCGCAAACACTAAGCGATTTGCCTTGCGACCTGTTAACGCAAGGCGAACAGGAAATTTCAATCGTTTGAAGTCAAACGGTAGATCAGTCGGAATCATTGGTATTCGAGGAATACATACATTTTAATATGCGTACTTTCCGTTAATAATGGATGCCTCATCTAAATTCCTGCGATCCGATGGCATTCGTTCTAATGCTGTTTGGAACATATTAACCACAGCATTATTAGCGTGAAAAATGCTTGCAACTGTTCAATATTTCGTCTGTTTAACTGTTATGTTCCTGTATATTGCACCGCACATTCAGCTGATCCACCACGAAATGAAATATATTTGCAGAAATTGATGCGGTTCATCTGGTGTTAGCACCATTGAACCATGTAAATGTAATATTTTGTTGTTGTATCTTTTACCTTGCAAGTCGGCATGAAGCCGCCTTCTCGACTGATATTAGCTCCAAAGGAAATCTTGCGAAAGTTGTTATTGTTTGCAAGGATATGTTGAAGAAAATGGATGGAATCGGGATCAGTTCCATCGAACAATGGTTTCAGTGGCTGTGGTGGTGTAAGTAATGGATCCAGTTTGACTTTTCCACTTGCGCAGCACAATCCATCCGTTTCTCTTTTGAACTTTGAAATATCGGCATATAGTCGTCTTTGGCCAAGTATCTAAATTTGCATTATCACTGTAGTTCGCAGTGTGATCATACTGAAATTTCAAGCGATTGTATGATGCCAATGAACTTCGTGTCCTCACGCGTTGTCCCAATCGGGAATTTTCTCTTATTATATTTTGCCTTTCTTCGCTTAAGTTCTGTGAATACACTTGTTGCTGACTTACATGTCTTGTGCGGCGGCCGATGTTCGCACGTCGTCCTTAAGGCATTTTGGACTATGGACTGAGTGGAGAATTTAATTTCATATGCACGATCCACATAATTTACATAGTTCAACTTACCACCTAAAAGACAAATGCCTGCTGTTGAAACTGAATACAAATTTGAACAATATACGTGATTGATTTGTTCGTTTCCAATTGAAATGTTAGGAAACGAATAACTTATTTTTTAAAAATATTTTTTCACAATTTCACGGTGAACACAATACCGGTTTGTCACATAATATTAACTGATCAGAGAACAATGAGTAGATGTCAAACAATGTATCACGCACCGCATGCTATGTATCAGAGGTAGCACTATATGTAAAAAGATTTTCCCCCCTCGAGTCGCGGAAGTATCACGGAAGAATCGCGGAAGAGTAGCGGAAGTATCGCGGAAGAATCACGGAAGAGTCGCGGCAGAGTCGCGAAAGAGTCGGGGAAGTATCGGGCAAGTACCGCGAAAGTATCGCGAAAGTATCGCGGAAGAGTCGGGAAGTATCGCGGAAGTATCGCTGAAGTATCGCGAAAGTATCGCGAAAGTATCGCGAAAGAGTCGCGGAAGTATCGCGGAGGAGCGCGGAAGTATCGCGGAAGAATCGCGAAAGTATCGCGGAAGTGTCGCGGAAGAGTCGCGGAAAAGTCGTGGAAGAGTCGCGGAAGAGTCGGGGAAGTATCGCGGAAGTGTCGCGAAAGTATCGCGAAAGTATCGCGGAAGAGTCGGGGAGTATCGCGGAAGTATCGCTGAAGTATCGGGAAAGTATCGCGAAAGTATCGCGAAAGTATCGCGAAAGAGTCGCGGAAGTATCGCGGAGGAGCGCGGAAGTATCGCGGAAGTATCGCGGAAGAATCGCGAAAGTATCGCGGAAGTGTCGCGGAAGAGTCGCGGAAAAGTCGTGGAAGAGTCGCGGAAGAGTCGGGGAAGTATCGCGGAAGTGTCGCGAAAGTATCGCGAAAGCATCGCGGAAGAGTCGGGGAGTATCGTGGAAGTATCGCTGAAGTATCGGAAAGTATCGCGGAGGAGCGCGGAAGTATCGCGGAAGAATCGCTGAAGTATCGCGGAGGAGCGCGGAAGTATCGCGGAAGTATCGCGGAAGTATCGCGGAGGAGCGCGGAAGTATCGCGGAAGTATCGCGGAAGTATCGCGGAAATATCACGGAAGAGTCGCGGAAGTATCGCGGAAGAATCGCTGAAGTATCGCGGAGGAGCGCGGAAGTATCGCGGAAGTATCGCGGAAGAGTCGTGGGAGTATCGCGGAAGAATCGCGGAAGTATCGCGGAGGAGCGCGGAAGTATCGCGGAAGTATCGCGGAAGAGTCGCGGAAGTATCGCGAAAGTATTGCGGAAGAGTCTGGAAGTATCGCGGAAGTATCGCGGAAGAATCGCGGAAGAGTCGCGGAAGTATCGCGGAAGAATCGCGGAAGTATCGCGGAGGAGCGCGGAAGTATCGCGGAAGTATCGCGGAGAATCGCGAAAGTATCGCGGAAGTATCTCGGAGGCATCTCGAAAGAGTCGCGGAAATATCGCGGAAGTATCGCGGAAGAATGGCGGAGGAGTCTGGGAAGTATCGCGGTAGAACCGCGGAAGTATCGCGAAAGAATCGCGGAGGTATCGCGGAGGAGCGCGGAACTATCGCGGAAGTATCGCGGAAGCATCGCGGAAGAGTCGCGGAAATATCGCGGAAGAATCGCGGAAGAATCGCGGAAGAGTCGCGGAAGTATCGCGGAAGTATCACGAAAGTATTGCGGAAGTATCGCGGAAGTATAGCGAAAGTATCGCGAAAGAGTCGCGGACATATTGGGTCCATCATTTCAATGTATCCGTACATTATTCATTTCAGCCAAAACAGCACGTCGTATTCGTGATTCACTACAGGTACGGGGTCAACAGATCTATTTCGTGCATTACCTTCATCTGCACTCCGTGATCGTCTTTGTAATACCCCATTTGTACTACCCGTTCGCCTTCCTATATTTGCTCGTCTTGGTCTTGAGGGAATGAGGAAAGTACGCATATATATAGTACACTTTAACAGTTCTAGACTCACCATTTATACAAACGACAGAAAATGTTTGACGAAAATTACCTGACAATAATATCAAAGCAGCCGTTTTTGTTATGTATGTGAAAAAGAAAATGGCTGTTGAAAATGGCTATTGGCTGCATACTCATATTTTTTTTACTTTTAAACCTTCCCTGGACTTCCACGAATAATTCAAGACCAAAATTAGCCAAATCGGTCCAGCCGTTCTCGAGCTTTAGCGAGACTAACGAACAGCAATCCATTTTTATATATATAGAAGATAGAAGATTTCATGAATATCATTTCCTAATGTCGTGATAATTGGGTTATGGTAACTAAAGTGCGAGATATATACATGAGCACTCAAATCCTTAATGAATCGTGCAAAAACTGCATCGATTGTTGTCCCGTGTCTAGTCGTGCTAATGTTCCTATCATTTACAATATCCAAATTTAGGGTGTTTTTGAAAAGTTCAAAATCTCAACAGATTCTTCCCTCATGAAATTAACATTAAAATCTCCCGAAATAATCATAGGAATTTCGTGATATTTCTTATTCAATAACCTCGAACCATCCTCTGTGTATGGCAGAAGCACGTGGTGGATAAAATTTTGATATCTGTAATCGATTTACCTGGTGAGATATAAATTGACACCATAATAATTTTTTTTCCCATTAGCCAGAGAGCATTCTGCAGCACACAAATCCCCAACGGAGGATGTATGACTAGAAACAAATTCATGGTTACGGGCATGAACGTCATTATGTTTTACCACAACATGTTGGAGTCTATTTACATTTTGATATATACCTACACCGCCCGCTCTAACATTGGGTCTCTTGTATTGTACAATGCAATCAAAATTTGTAACATTAACATTCCTGTCATCGTCAAGCCAAGTTTCGGAAAGCATCAATATGTCCGAATTTTTAAAACATTACCTCGTAAGTCTGATGCATGTTTGTTAATACTTTGACAATTGAATGAAAATATCGTCATATCTCCTTTTTCAATATATTCTAACAGTACTTGATCGAGAGTTTTTAAACGTACCGTAGAAATTTTGTCACAGAAATGATTTCGGCTTAAAAGCGTCTTCTCGCTCAAGTACGCATACACAAGTGCTCACATGCGCATTCTATTTTTAGATTTTTACGCTCTCAACTTTGTGCTAGCGCGCTGAGAGCGAGAGAGGATAGAAGAGGAGAGGAAGATCGTTCGCCAACGTTTTTAGATTTTTACTCTCAACTTTGTGCTAGCGCGCTGAGAGCGAGAGAGGATAGAAGAGGAGAGGAAGATCGTTCGCCAGCGGTGAGAGAGGGACAAAACCTCGCCCATTTTCGTGTCGGTCACAAATCGGTTTTACTTCGTCCCCGAAAATCCATAACGCGCATAAAGAAGTTTCACTTCAAAATTAAATAGCAAAAAATGTAAAATTTCTTTCCTAAATTTGCTGAGAAATGGAAACAAAGCCATTAATGCTTTGGTAAGACTGGTAAGACCAATTTTGTAGACTCTTGAAAATTCTTTGCTCAAAGTTAATTAAAACAGAAGTAGCTCGATTTGATAACGAAGTCGCACAAATGATTCCAGCAATAGTAGTATATAAACCGGGATTTCTAGACCTTTGATATCGCTAAGTGGGGTCTTAAATTAGCTTAATTAGGGTGTCAAGTTTTAAGTGGTTTTAGTAATAAAAATGCAATTAATTAGGGTCAGCAGTCAAATTTTAAAATGATTTCGCAATAAAACTATAATTTAAAAGGGTTAAAAGATAAGTGGTTTGATCGAGAAGGCACTTGAGAGGGGTGCATGCAAATTGATCCTGCACGATCATGTCCCATCGAAGAACACTCACCCTCCCTCAATTTAATAGGTTACGGCGCCACATAAGACGGTACGCGTACGAGGGAGCGATCCCGCACGCACCCGTCCCCAAGGGATCAAGGCTCACTGAAGGACACCTGGCTCCCCACTTGAAAAGGTCGCGCACAAATGCGATCAAGGCTCACCGAAGGACACAAGGCTCACCAAAGGACACTCACCCTCCCTCAAGTGGGTGCTATGGGAAGAAACGAACAAGTTTCAACGAAAACAATCACCCACGCTCACAATGGAATAGGATGCACGCTGGCGCACGATTGTTTCACCCATCCCATCCGCCCGTTATGAGAGCATCACAAACAAATTTCGAACGAGAACATAAAAAGGGATGGAGAACAAAAAAAGTACGTTATAAAAATCTGATCCTGAGAGAGATAAATAGGAAAGGGAAGATACAAGTTTCACTCGCATTCGTTTGGATACGTACGGGTCGAATGGGACAGTAACACGATCGGGAGTAAAAATTATCCTGTAAACTATACACTACCCACAGTCTGTCCACTTAAAGTCTTACGCAAAAATCGAGTATCAAATGATTTATGGATGACTATCTCTTTGCATTGTGTTTGGCCTTTGAAATTTGTGAGTCTAATGCAGGGGTCGGCACCCAGACACACACAGTTTTTAAGTGCGTATGTTGGCGAAGCTAAAAGACCCGAATAATAATAACAGACCCGAATGATACTAACAGACCCGAACGATTTGCTGCTCTGCTGCTTTGAGAACTGAGCAATTGTGTACAGGCTACTCGGTAGCCTCTCTGCCGCAGCGGCACCTGAACATATATATACGAAGTTGTTTTTACATAGCTCCGAAGTTTGCTACGTCAGCCTAACAGAATCCCGAACAAACACGAAGCGCTTATACTATATATGTGCCAACAGCGCTGCCTGGCAATTTTTCCTATGCACACTGTATACGACGCTGCAGACCCCTGGTCTAATGTTAGTCTCGTTGAGCATTAGGAATCACATCTAGTTTGTGTTTCAAACGATTCGGAGTGCGTTTCACAAGGTGACAATGATCAAAAATCATGTATTTCTTTATTCTTCTAAGGTTAACAACAATTTAACAACATATAATAAAAATCATAATCTTACCCCCAACCGGGTAGGAGGACTTTTTAACGATATGCGCCGTCTCATATCGGGTGGGTTAAGGTAAAGATTTACCAACTAGACGATAGGTACGACATAATATTAGATACATTTAATGACAAGAATATTTCACAGGATAACACATGATAATTTTCGTTATACAACTGGCACAGATTACGAATACGATTTGTAAAATAAACAAAGTAAAATAGTTAATTTAATTATTTTCAACAAAACATAAACATAGCAACAAAATCAATACTAAAATTTAAAAATGGGAAGACGTGTAGAAAAACACCACCATCAAAACGAATACACTGAAAAAATTAAAATTAAAATTAAAAACTTTATAATCGCAAAATTAAAAATCATCAAAATGTATCTGCAACTCCTGCCACCATCTGCAACTCCTGCCAGCATCTGCAACTCCTGCCATATCCGCACCGAACAGCATAAAAAATTGCGTTGCGGCCGTTTGATGGCCAAGTAAAACAGATTATTGATGGATACAAAGGACGTATCCTTCTGTATATGGTTTTAAATTAGGGAGTTGCTCTGAGGCTTCCGAATGAATTTCTGCTCCTTCATATTGAGTGAGTGGAGTTGAACATGCTGCAATGTGTTCCTCTGAAGGGAACAGCATATTTTGAGCTGCCAAGAAAACTTAAAAATAGAAGGGCAGTCATTAATGTGCAGAACAACGACATCTCTTGCTTCAAGTGGGCTATAATATCCGCCCTTAACCCGAGAGTAAGAAGAGAACGATTCAGTGGATATGGAGTGGATATATCTTTACCCGTAATCCACACCAACAAAATCACAGTCTACTTCACAGAATTAACGTGTCCTATGGAAACTGGGAAAATAAATGAGTTTACCTAGCGAAACCCACACAGAAGCATAAATGTGTTTGGGTATGATGAGGAAAAGAACAAAATGTTCGGTCCACTCTGTTGCAATGGGATCGAAATGGAGCGAAACATAAGTTTAATGATACCTGGATGGTCCAACCCCCGACATTCACGGACACTATATGTGGCTAAAAAATATTTCATCGTAAGTAAAAATATAAAAGATCTTGTTATTAAAATTGCTTTTGAAAACTAATTCAAATTATTTTTTAATTTTAGTCTTCTTTTATCTCAATTGAGAAAGAAAAGTGTGAGACGATTTTTTTGTAACAAATGCCTATCCTAATCAACGAGTGAGGGTAGGCCCAAGCGCTATGCGGAGAGATGCAGCAACGTTGTGACTGAGCGACCGAAAAAGGGAGCGACTGAGCTAAAATTCTCAAATCATCATCGGCAGCTGGAGATACCATTTGCTGTATATGCAGACTTCGAATGCATACTGGAGCCCTCTTCGCGACTGGACACAAGTAGTAAATAAGAATGTACCTATACCATTTGCATATACATAAAGTGTGCATTTGATGCAAGTCTAGATAAGTTTGTAAGCAAGACGGGGGGAAATGTCTGGCGCACCTTTGTTAGTAGAGATTTTAGTAAGTTAATAGTACTATTACAAATGAGAACACAGGACTCATTTGATTTTGATGCGACTGTCAATTGTTAATTGCCTCATTTGTAAGGGGGTCTTAGGTAATGACAGAGTGAGGAATCATTGCCACTTCACTGGGCAATTTAGAGGGGCAACACATAGTGAGTGCAACCTTAATTTAAGACTGGGAAAATTATCCTCGTCTTCTTCCATAATTTTTTTAAATATGATGGTCACTTATTTGTTAAAGAACTTGGCGAGGTTGAAGGGGAAATTAAATTAATTCCCTTAAAAAAGAATTATATATCTCTTTTTCAAAGTATATCCCTATAGGAAAGATTAAACTAAAAATTAAGTTGTTGGATACTTTCCGTTTTATGCCCTCTAGTCTAGACACTCTAGCAGCTAATTTAAATAAAGGTAATTTTAAAGTTTTAAATAACGAATATCCGAATGCATCAGATTTTGCTTCTCTTCGTAGGAAAGGACTACTCCCCTATGAATACTTAGATTGTCTTCAAAAACTATCAGAAACTTGTCCCTCACCAAGGCGCAAGTTTTATAGTAATTAATCAGACTCAGAACGTTCTGAAGTCATTTCAAATGTCAAACATTTAAAGACTACTTGGAATTATATTTAGAAACTGATTTTTAATTGTTAGCCAAAATTCCAAAATTTTAGATTAATTTGATCAAACATTTATGAACTTGATCCTGCCCATTATTATACGACTCCAGGCTTGTCATGAGATGCTATGCTAAAGAGTATTGAAATGACTCTCGAATTACTCACTTATATTAATGATAACATATATTCAGAGTGGAATTCGAGGTGGATTTGTGCAATGTAGTCATAGACATACTAAAAGCAAAAGCTCCTCTTTTGAGTATGTGGGTATTTTGATGAGTCCGGTTGAGGGGTCCGCTGCGACTTCATTGTTTCCAATATCTATCAACTGCTTCTCAAACACATTTGCAGTTTCATCTTGTTGCAAAAACACTCGCATGTTAGTTGTTAATTGGAGTGTTTTTACGTACCGCCACAAATTTGATGATTTTAGGCAGGCGTTCAGTTCATCGGCAACAGTTGATCGGGGAATAACTGGAAGAGTCTGACGAAAATCACCTGACAACAGAATCATGGCCCCACCAAAAATATTTTGGTTTTTAAATTAAAGCCAAAAAGGTTTAGTGGTAGCCTTTAAGGGATGGAGAAAAATGGGAAATCGAAGCTTTTTCATACTGTGGGTTAAACTATTACCAAATAATTAAAAAAGGTGGAAAAAACTAAAATTTTAAGTGTAATCTCATGCGGGTCGAGTCCTGCTATGGAAAAAATACAACGGGAGGCATTTTTAGGGCATCCACTGAAACGGACAGGCTGGTTTTCGAGATATTTGTTGAAACAATGTTGAACCTAATTAGATTAGCGGCAGTGTATAATTTAATACCTTGAAAGTGGGCATGAAATTGTCTTGTATAATATGTGTAGCGCCAAACGATGTCATCTGGAAACAGCTGTTATATTTCTGAATATTGGCCAAGAAGTGCTTAGAATCATTTCCAATTCCAGAAACTAAAGAGCGTAAAGGATCTGGTGGTGGGACCAATTGTGGCAATTTAACTTTGCCTCCAGCACAACATAATCCAGTAGATTCGCCACTGTATTTTAACGCCTTACAATATTTACAAACTATTGTCATTTCCCCAATTGTTACCGATTTGTCGGCACAATAATCTATTGCCGGATTATAGTGGAATGCAGCTCGTTCCAGAATCACAGGAGCATTGCGTCGACGGAATCGCTTAATTTCATTATGTCGTGCTCGCTGTTGTTGGGTTTGATGTGCACGAACTCGTTGCATTCTAAGCCTATCTACTCCATTGTCACTCATTGAAGAACGTAATTCTGACATAGCAATACGACTATTTTCTTGATCTGTCACTTTCTGGTCATCAGTGCGGTTAGCACGTGTGGTAGCTCTTCGCACATTTGTTTGACTGCGGCGACCTAAGTCAGGTCGTCTTCTCCTCGGCATCGTAAATTGTAATTAACAAAGTAGTAAAGCTTCACTTTCACAAAAGTGAAAAAACCACAAAACTTGAAAAGTCACCACCACAAAGAATCACTACCACACTCCGTGATCGTCTTTGTAATACCCCATTTGTAACACGCGTTCGCCTTCCTATATTTGCTCGAATTGGTCTTGAGAAAATGAGAAAAGTACACAGACATATATATATGTAGTACACTTTAACAGTTCTAGACTCACCATTTATACAAATGACAGGAAATGTTTGACGAAAATTACCTGACAATAATATCAAAGCAGCCGTTTTAGTTATGTATGTGAAAAAGAAAATGGTTGTTGAAAATGGCTATTGGCTGCATACTCATATTTTTAATTTACATTACTTTTAAACCTTCTCTGGACTTCCACAAATAATTCAAGACCAAAATTAGCCAAATCGGTCCAGCCGTTCTCGAGCTTTAGCGAGACTAATGAACAGCAATCCATTTATATATATATATATAGATATAGATAATATAATTGTTTATTTAAATAATGTATAATTATAAAATGATTAAATAAATTAAAACTTATGTATAAACAAGAAAGAAAGGTTTCTTCGCTATACCGAAGTTTGTATACCCTTGCAGTGTGCAATTGGATCATTGAAAATTGATCCATTTTGGTAATGTAGAAAAAATAATGTAAATTTTGTAAATTTTACATTTTACATATAGAATTTTACATTTTCATGTAAATCGACCGATCCCTTTTATGGCAGCTATATGATATAGTTGTCCGCTCTTAATGAAATTAAAACCGTAATTCTAGAACTATAAAAAACGACTATATACTATACATTTTTTACATTATTTTCGCCATCATTCCTATGGCAGCTATAGGATACAGTGGTCCGATTTCGGCCGTTCCGACATAAATACTGCGTGGTAAAGAAATAAGACTATGCTGAAAATGCCCGATAGTTCAAAAACTAAGAGACTAGTTCGCGTAGAAACCGACAGACAGACATGGCTTGATAGACTCGGCTGGTGATGCTGATCAAGAATATATATACTTTATGGGGTCGGAGATGCCTCCTTCACTGCGTTGCAAATATCATGGCAAAATTATAATACCCTCTGCAAGGGTAAAAAAAACGAACTTAAGAATAAAGTTGATAAAAATACTTGAAATAAAAGAAAGAGAAAACACAAAATATTTTTTGTTGTACCTAATTTATTACAAAATTTCAGTCGTATATATCCAGCTGTCATCAGATTTGGGAAAACTCAACCACCGCACAAGAGCTCTATTACCCTTTTTATTGAATAAACATGTTTTTTTTTAATTCTTCTTTATAGAAACCACTTTTACTTGGATTACCATTTAAATCTTCTAATAAATATGTGGTTGAATACGTATTTTGAACTTTGAATATTCGTAAAATCTTAACATTCCAGTTAGGAGTGTATATTTTGTATACACTCTATATAGTTATATTTCGAAACTCAAACTTGCTCCCCATAAACGTTTTAATATTATTGTAGGCAGTTTCCAAGATATGCTTCTCATTGCCACTGTTTACATTGGCTGGAGCCATTTTTATAGTCCTGTGTACTTTGTTATTCTACAAGTGAATTTATTTTTTTATTTGTTAAGAAATGGAGTGCTTATTAATTTTAGATAATAAATATGTATAATTATACTTATATTTTGACAGGAATTGTATATACGCTTGGATAGGAATTCAATGACAATTTGTCGGAACACTCAAAGAATATTAAGTGGGACAGGTTATTGTTACAGGTTACGAGAGTAGTCTGTCCTGCACACCGAAAGTGATAACGGACGAAAGTTCCGAGAAGGTCTCCACGGCGCATTCCAGTGGATAAAATTTGGGAGCGCTGTGGATTCGATGGCTCCGTTAATCAGTTTATGTAGGAAAATGACACCGTAACAGAACCGACGATACACAAAAGTGGGGAGGTTTAAAAATCGTAAAAGAGCTTTGTGGCGTAGAAATCGTCAAAATTCTTTGGACCACCATTAGATAAAAGCTAAGCTTTATTGGATATGGTGCAGATGTGACTATCAAAAAATATTTTATGGTCAAACAAGATGCCGAGGTCTTGGACCGAAGTGGTATATGAGCAATAGAATATGTGTATGCATTAGGCCTGGATCGATAAAATGTCATGGATTTACACTTATCAGGATACAGCAGTAGCATGTTGACTTGGCACTCGGATTGAAGGTAACTTAAGTCGAGGTGGAGCTGCATATAGGAATCTTTAGCTGCCATATGCATACACAACTTAACATCGTCCGCGCTCATTAGGATCTTGTAACTCTCAATTATATGAGGAAGATCATTAATAAATAAGCCAAACAGAAGTGGACCAAGGTGACTGCCTTGTGGAACGCCCGAACTTACTGAGACTGATTTGGAATAAAACCCTTTGAGTACGATTTAATAAAATTATTATAATGGGGCTGCTAGTGGTCCAACACAGTGCTTAAGAACAGAGCTGGGTATAATATCAGGACCTGGAGAAAATGATAGTTTAATGGCCAAAAGACTCTAAAGAACCAGGTTTTTGTCTATCGCCGAACTGAAGATGGAGTCAGTATGGGGCATCCGATAGGGATAAATAAAGTTTTAGCTGAGATTATTTTAGGAATATATTGTCTGGAAAAAATCGGCGAATAGGTTATCCATTCCTTAATCGTTTGACGCAGAAATGTTATTGCAATGATGGGATGGAGGAAACATATTGGATTTACGTATTCAGTTCACAAAGGAATACAACAATTTCGGATTGGAACGAAATTCATTTTTGCATCGTGATAAGTAGCTATTATAACATTTGGAATTGTGCAGGGAATAGTTTGACTTTGCAACACAGTATTTTGAAAGGTCAGCTTGCAATCCTGTTTTCACATAACGCTTACAAAGCCTGGACTTTATTTTTTAAATATGACAAATGACGAGAATGCCATGGAGGGCTGTAAGACGATTTGACAGTGGATTTAGGAACCAATTTGTTCAACAGAAGATATAGGATATTATAAAATGTAGATTCCGCATCATGAAGCTGCAGATAGAATCAGAATCAATTATTAATAAGGAATTGGATAGCTGTGTATAGTTTGCTTAACGGACACAAAGTGTAACGAGCTGATTTTCTAAGTTTGGCTCGCAACTAATATGTGCGGCTAGCTCAGTCGAGATCGTGTGCTCGTTATACCAAATTTATATTGAGTGATTGCCCTCCCAGAGAGAACGCTTTGGGTTAAATTAGTACTCAGGTTGTATTTTGTATTTCGATAGGATTCTTGTATCTCAATATTTCGCTGCTGCCTCCTGATCCTTCACAGTGCGGCTGCACTTCTTCCTCGCAGATCATTTGGTCGTCTTGCTAACGAAGCTAGCAGGGTGTGTCGCCTGGCCTAAGCCTAGCCACCCCGAACGCCCATTTCGAGACCTCACTACAAAGCTAGCAGAGTGTATCGCCCACAATAAGCCTAGCCACTCCGAACGCCCGCTTCACAGTTTCAAGCATAGAGCTAGCAGGATGTATCGCCCGGCCTAAGACTAGCCACCCATATTGCACGCTCCGCGCCTTGGTCTGGGATTTCGTCGACACGGTGTATCGCCCGGCAGAGCTTAGCCACGCGCGAATTTAGTTATTTGTAACGGGGAGGTTTAAAAAAAAAAATAAAATTAACAACGGACACGACGTTTAAGTTCGGTGGCAAATATCAACTGCTTTCTCTTTATTGAAATTGTCATATATATAGGTTTAACATTGATAGCTTATTGTGGTTTACATTGGTTTGTGTTGGTGTATTTAATTGGAAATCTGATTAAGACTTATTATACCTGCTTATGTTCGTATTGCTAAACTTATGCTGACTTAGACTTATTCTGCCTGCAAGTGGTCTCGTTGCGAAACCGGATGCATACGAGAGTTTATTAACTCTTGTTGCGAATTTGTTTACTAAAGAGTTTAATTTAGGTTTTGGTTGTGAAACCGGATGCATACAAGAGTTTATTAACTCTTGTTGCGAAATTGTTTTATTTGGCCTTTATTGAGTCCAATAACTCTTGAACTTTCTGGCCAATTGGGTTTATTTGGATGTCTGAGAGTGGAGTGGACCTGTATATAACTCGCGCAACTCCCAAAGTTTGACGCCACTCGACCGTCGCTTTCCTCGGCTGGTCCTTGCCGCAGGACCTCGTTGTTCCTCGAACTGTCGTCGGCTTCGACTTCCTGACTCTCCTCGACTCCTTGATTGTAACCTTCACACGCGACAGATCTCAGCGTTGAAGTCTCTGTTCGGAAGGCTTGAAGGCTTCTTGGCTTTCATTCTCGATCTTTGCGGACTTGGTTTAACCTTGACTGGCTCCGTTTGACGCAGTCGCAGTTGTTATTTTACATCGCGGCTGCTGCCCTTGGCAGTGTGCATCCCCTGCACACTGCTTTGTGGGGAGTTTAAATTACAACTCCTCACAAAAGTCTACGCAAGGGGACGTTATTTATAGGGGGTGGCTGAAAAACTCAGTTAATGATAAGCTATAAAGTCGGACGATGTTGATCTTCAGGAATGGATAACAGCACATCATACGTGTGATTATTACATCGCAAAAGTCAGACAGAAATATAAGATCGAAAAGTCTTCAGTTTTATTTGGATATGGAATTATCTTCATTGAGGGATAAATCAAGCAGACCGTCAACAAAATCATTCTGAGCGCTAGGAACTTGGGCGATTGAATCTTCACAAGGTGTCCAGGATAGGAGCGGAATATTATTTTAATCCCAAAATAATTTGGTGATTCACATCACCAATGAATAAGAATATATTTCGGATGGCTGACAGATACATTAAATATACGGTGCATCAGAACCTGGTGGAATGTAGGACCATTTAACGAATAGGTTAACGCTTGGAAATGATACTTTAACGGATATGAACTCAAGAGAGTCACCATCGGAGTTGCTCAGTACCTGGGAAGTTAAGTTAGACCTTACAGCGATTAGCATACCACCTCCTAGGCGAGAAGGGCGATCACGCCTGTACATAAAATATTTATTGCACATTATTTCATTATGAGATACCTTATGATTAAGCCATCTTTCAGTCAAGGCTATAACACTGGAGTCAAATGCAGCATTATCAGTGTGCAGTCGAGTGAGCTTACTGAGAAGGCCACGGACATTTTAATAAACAATTTTTGAAATTTAGTTTTTTGGCGGATTTATAGCCGGGACCGTGAGGTGATAGAAGCCACGACTGATTAGTACGCTTGGAATATTTGAGGACTATCGTATACTTAGGCCAAATATCGGAATTCATAAGGCCCTAGAAGAGTTTGTCAGGCTCTAGGATTTTAAAGGAAGATATGCTTCGTTTATGCTTAAAATTAAATTTGACGACTTCACGTTCATCCGGATTAGATTCGGGAAAATGTAAAGAGATATGATGCTTTGTATCCATTACAGTTGCAGAGGGCATAAGCCTGGATACAAATATGGATTTTATTGGCGTTATTGGTGGGAGCCACACCCATAAGAATTGTTAAGCTAGGCGGTGGAATTGACAATAATGAAGGAGTAGGCGAAGGAATGGAGGCGACGTTCACATTGGCAGTTGACGATGCCACAGAATTCGAGGCTAGAGCAGTTGTCGCAGCTGGTGACGTCGTAGTTGGATCAGCTGATATAGGATTGGGGGCGAAAATCGCATTGGGTACGACCACTGGACTTAACAGCATCGGGGAAAAGAGGTTATTCTCTGACACAGTCATATTGGGAATCGGAGCAGTATGATGGCACTTTTTTCTTTTAGGAGACTCGGACAGCAACCTCAGATTTTTAAAGTTCGAACTGAAAACTAAGGTCACGGAATCCCGAGGAAAGCGCCTGGAACTCCAAATAGGTTTGCCTCATAAACATCATAATCTTAGACTCGATGTGCCAGCAGGATGGACACGTCCAGTTGAGACCAATGCTTTGGCGGATGCGGTCAGCAATTATGTCCCAACTGTGGCCAAGTACAGCTTGTATGCGCAGTATTATCTCATAGTCAGCAACAAAATGCAGACTGGCGACGTGATTTTGTTATTGAAAACACATTTTTCAATACAGAAGACAGTCATATTATAGATTAAAAGGCATATTCGTAGTCGAAACAACAGAATAATACAGGGTTGCCCATATTCGACGGACCCATCTGAGAACGCCATAACTTTTGACAGAGATGTCAGATCGCTTAATGACATACCGCGTCTGAAGCGTCAGTCCAAGCAGATTTTTACCATGGAACAATACACGCCACGCGAGCGCTCTGAAATAGTTGAAATTTACATTCAACAGAACAAGTCAATTGTGAAAACTCAACGTGCTTTTAAAAAATTAAAAAAATGTGAAAAGTGCGCCTTCTAAGAACACCATTAAGCGTTTATACGAAAAATTTTCGACTGGTCTTTCTAATCCGAGAGGTCCCCAAGAACATCCCAAAAACGCCGTTCTCAGCAGTTGGGCATGGCACGGTCCACTTTACAACGGATTATTCGCGTTGATTTGAAGTCAAGGTTTACGTTAACAAGCCAAGGACCGTAGAAGAGCTCAAGGACAACATTCGTGAAGAAATAGCCGCTATTCCGGCCGAAATGTTGGCGAAAACGATGGAAAATGCTGCAAAAAGGGCACAATACGCCATCAACGCCAGAGGCGGCTATTTGAGAGATATCATATTCAAAAATTGATGTAAACAATTCTACTTGGAACAAATTAAATGATTAAGATTGCCAACCGCCAAATTTTTATTTTTTTCTTTGATTTTTTTAAGAAAAACATGGGTCCGTCGAATATGGGCAACCCTGTATATGGGCAGCAGCAGATCAGCGGAGTTAGGAGAGCCTAGGAAATCAAAATTGAGATGTTTGTTAGCAGCTTTGATTAAGAGCGAAGATCAAAAAGAGTAGGCGGAGAGCGACGCGACACAATAACTGCACTTAGCAATTGGATGTCTCTGGAACAAGAGAGAGAAAGACAACACCCATAACAAAGACTTTTGTTGATGCTTAGCTGTCAACTTGTAGGAAATGTAAAAAAAGTGTTAAAAATAAAACCACAGAAACTCTTGGCTTAAGTGTTGAAGAACTCTTTACCATTATCCGTCTAAAGATTCCTAGGTACTCCAGGCCAGACCTGAATATTTCTCCGTCGCCTCAGCAACATCCTTCGCAGTCTTGATTTAATTACCTCACTCCAGGCGAATTTGGAAAATGTATCAATTACTGTTAGTAGGTAGCGGTATCCATTATTTGAGGAGGCATACTTTCCCATTTCGACCAACTCAGCTTGAAATAAATCATTTATTCCCTTTGTAAAACCTTTACGACGTAAAAAATTTGTGCGCGCTGGAGCATGTATTTCATTAATAATACCCTGTCTAGTCATTTTTAGAAGGTTACTTAAACGCAAAAAAAAATTAGTTTTTACATTCTTGATTCTTATTTTTCGCGACCTGTATTTTCATTATTAGTAATTTGTTCGAGGTCTTTAGTCAAACTGATCTTCATATACCGAAATCTGATTTGTAGACTATTAAATCATCTGCATCAATGAAGACCCCTGGAATAGTTGTTTCAAATCGTTTTAATCGATTAGAGTTCTCCTTATTGCTTATATTATGTCCAAACTTGTCAACGGACATAATGATATTAATATGATTTGAATATTGATACATAAATATATACTAAATATAATATAATTTGAGCCTCGCTCAATTCCTTATTTATTGAGGTAATTTCATTTGTGTAATTCGTATTTCCAGCCAAGGCCAAGCGCACAATAGCTGCTAAAAGCGAAACTTATTGCTGAGATTATAAGCGTGCTGATAACTTCAAAGCTCCTCAAGAAGCTGAGAGTTTTTGGCTGCGCACACCGACGGCTTAAACTGGAGCTGATGCTGATTACAGATAAAATTAAATAAGCATTGAAAATCGACTAATTTGGCTCATCGTTCCTATGGCAGCTATAAGATACAGCGGTCCGATTTGGATGAAATTTTAAATATATTGCTATATTTAAATTAAAAGACCACTTACTTAGTTTTTATCCGATATCTCTAAAAACAACGAAAATCGGCCCATTTGGCCCGATCGTTTCTATGGCAGCTATATGATGTAGCTGACCTATATACGACCTATATCTACATGCAATAGAAATAAGGCCATTTGCTTAATTTTATTCAGATAGCTCTAAAACTGAGAGACTTCACCTATTAACGTTTTGCATTCTACTTCGTAATACAATTAAATCAGCTCATCAGCTTGTTGATAAATCAAACTGGTTTGATCAATCAAGCAGAGCTTAACTTAACTTAACTGAACTTAAAAGTTTTCAGTGTGCGAACTTTCAGGCAAACAGAGTGTTTGTTTTTCCGGGCTTGATAAGCTCAGCAGTAAGTTCTGCTTGGCCTTAGGCCAAGCGCACACTAGCGCCAAGCGCACACTAGCAGCTGAAAGCAAAACCTATTGCTGAGATTAAAAGCGAGCTGATAACTTCAAAGCTCCTCAGCGAGCTGAGATTTTTTGTGCGCGCACACCAAACGCTTAAACTGAAGCTGATGCTGATTACAAGTAAAATTACATTAACATTGAAAATCTACTAATTGGGCCCGATCATTCCAATGGCAGCTATGTGTATGTTATAGTGCTTAGATCTGAATAAAATTTTAGGTGTATGTCTATATTTGAACTAAAAGACCATTAACTATATTTTATTCCGATATCTTAAAAAACAACGAAAATCTGACCGTTTGGCCCGATAATTCCTATGGCAGCTATATGATATAGTGGACAGATCTGGCCGGTTCCGACTTATATACTTTCTGCAACAGGAATAAGACTATCTGCCAAGTTTCATTCAGATAGCTTTAAATCTGAGAGACTTCACCGTTTATCGTTTTGCATCCCATTTTGCAACACAAATAAAACAGCTCGTCAAGCAGAGCTGAACTTAAGTTGCAGCTGATCAGCTCGGCAGAACTTTCCGTCTGCGCATTTGGATGAAAATTTCATTTGGATGAAAATTTCTTCGGTACACATTAGTTTTTGATACAATTTCTTTATATATTTCCTGGTCATTTGTATTGTCTTTTTTGGGAGATTGTGGAAAATTAAAGAATATAAGCCACTAGTGAGACGACAGTTTTGTCCGTCATCAAATTCAATATTATTATTATTTGTAACATTTATTTGAATATTTCCCATCATTAATTGGTCATTATCGTTTTTTTGTGGAACATTTAGTCTAGGACGTGCCCCTGTGCTTAAGCATTAGGGATTGATTTGTTATTAATGATGTTGTATGGGGTGAGGGCTGAAACGGTAACACAGATATGTGAGGAGACACTTTTTTGATAATATAGGTGATGAGGGTTAACTCGGTAATACACTCGATGTGTGAGACAAGTCTTGAACCTGATAGTATTAATGATGAGTCATCTATAGATGGTTGTGAATAGAATTGATCATCATCATGTTTAACCCCCAATCCATTGGCTTCATATCGATATAAATAAAGTTTGAGTTTTGTTTAGTCGCACTGTAAAATAAAAGTTTCCTCTTTTCCTTATTTGGTGTGATATCATCATTGTCTAAATCAGTTTTAACTTTTTTATTCTCTTTTGCTATATTATACTGTAGTTTTTATACCCTTGCAGAGGGTATTATAATTTTGCCATGATATTTGCAACGCAGTAAAGGAGGCATCTACGACCCCATAAAGTATATATATTCTTGACCAGTATCACCAGCCGAGTGGATCTCGCCATGTCCGTCTGTCTGTAAGTCTGTCCATCTGTCCGTCTGTCGGTTTCTACGCGAACTAGTCTCTCAGTTTTTGAGCTATAGGGCTGAAACTTTCAGCATAGTATTATTTCTTTAGCATGCATTATATATGTCGGAATAACCGAAATCGGACTACTATATACCACTATATACCCCTATATTCTATATCTGCCATAGGAATGATGGCGAAAATAATGTAACAAAAATTTTAACTTCTCTGTTTTTCAATGAATTTCTATAAATTTCGAGATATAGTCGTTTTTTACAGTTCTAGAATTACGGTTTTAATTTCATTAAGATCCGATAACTACATCATATAGCTGCCATAGAAGGGATCGGTCGATTTATATGAACATGTAAAATTCTAAATGTAAAATGTAAAATGTACAAAATTTACATAATTTGATATTTTTTGACATTACCAAAATGGATCGATTTTCAATGATCCAATTGCAGACTGCAAGGGTATTCAAACTTCGGTTTACCGAAGTTAGCTTTTTTTCTTGTTTTTTGTTATTATTAACAAATGCATTTAAAAGTTCAGTTGTAGGCTTAAGTGTTTTTTCCAACCCAATAATATTCCGGCTTTTAAGTTGATATAATTCATAAATTTTTTTTTTTATAGCATTTCGAGTTTTGTTTAATTGATAGTAAACAGTTGTGACAACTTTAAGTTTTTAAAATGCATTATAACTTAAGAACGAGAGGTCTCCCATTGGATATTATTGTTTAATATTGAATTAGAAAGGCCAAAGCTCTTTTTAAGCTGTATACCCGCTCTGGGCAACGTAAGGTTTGGGAGTTATTAAGCCTTGAAAAGTGCCGATTCAAGCAGTGCATGATACTTTGACCGCAATTTTCTCAAAATTGGTGGGTGATGGAAACTTTTCAGTTTCGGACTAGTAATGTACCGGTTGAGATCTATCAGAATCAATGGCTTTTATTCGCCGGCATTTTTCGTGTCGACCAGTGTAATCAGACCTGTTGGTCAGACCTGTTAAAATAGCCTGTTCAGTTAAATATACCTAATCTTATTACATGATCAGTTAATCAGACCTGTTAATCAGACCTGTTGATCGGTTAATCAGACCTGTTAATCAGACCTGTTAGAATAGCCTGTTTAGTTAAAAAGATCTAATCTGATAGAAAATTAATATACTTTAAATTTTACATCTAACAAGTAAAGGCTATAAAAACTTCGTTAACACCCATTTCCCATTACAAAAATTTAATTTACTATGTTTTATTTATTTATTTTTTACTTTTTTTGTTTTTTTTTTTAAGCTGAAAATAAGTGCTGAAAAAATATTCCCCATTTCCCATTAAAAAATGTAATTATGTATATTTTATTAAATTTTTATTTATTATTTTTTTAATTTTTATTTTAGTACCATTGACATTGTCATCATCCTTTTTAATAAGTGAAGAGGAGTGGGCGGACTCTAAGCCAAGATAAGAGTGGTCGAGGTTGAAATCCCAAAATCCCACGTAGAAAAAATAGATCGGTTGGGCAGAATTCATTTTCTGTTGAACTTTATTCGCCTTCATCGGCTGGTCGCAAATTTAGAACTAATTACATGTCATATGAATAGAAGTTGGGAGAGCGGCTTGGAAAGCTCTTGCGGACTGGAAGTCAGGAGGAAGAGAGAGGGAGAGAGAGTGTGCGAGAGCGCTAGGCTCCGTAAAGTGGGACAATTCGAAGCCGCTAGCGCTTCACACTGGCTCTCGAAAATAAGCGCCCTTTTGGCGCGAACATTCTCCCCCCCTTGCGAGGGTACGCAGCCTGAACCTCAGGAACAGGAAGCTCGGGAAAACGTTGGATACGCTGAGCGTTCGTGGAGATGGAGTAGAGTGTGGTGATCCTGTCCACACGATTGGCATCGGTCACCACTGCCGCAAGATCCTTTGGAATGGTGGTGGGCCAAGCAATTGACGCAGTACTTCTTATCAATGGCCGCCTGGAGCCGTTTCTCAGCGCTTAGCTGCAGAAAATGGTGACATTTCCGAAGAGGATGGTTCCCTTGGCAGATTCGGCATTGGTAGGATAAAATACTTCGGGAACGTCTGCATTTCATGGCGTCGTACGGAACCCAATAATTGGATGAATTTGAAGGCTTGGAAACTTGCGTGCAAAAAGCGGAAATCCGTTGGATGGAGGCAGATACTGGCCTTGAATCAAAAGAAGGAATCGTAACACCGGAGGAAGAGTTGCTTGGATGCAACAACGTGTGATGCCGACCTCGGCAAGTGAAACAGCTGTGGGCGCTTGTGCAATACCGAAGTGGATGATCTCTTGCAAAGCAATTCAAGCACAATTGTTTCTTTCGGATATAGGACGAACGATCGTATACCGTCATCTGTAGGAAGTGTGGACAGATACGTACTGGATGGTTCTCTCTTGAACACAAATCGCAGCGTGCCGTTTTCAGAACCACTTTCGTAATGAAGGACTTCAGCACTCGTGGGGACACTTCGGTGGTTGTCGGTTTTGGAACCACTTGTGTACAGAAGGATTTCAGTACTCGTGGGGACACCTTGGAGGTTGTCGGTTGGAACTGACGGAGACATACCTTGGAAGGTTGAATGGAATCTATGGCCTCAGTCAGGAATACATCGAGCTCTTGCCACTTGGGAATCTGGGTTTTATTCTTTTAGAATTGCTCCCACAATGAAAGCGTAAGCTTTGGTAGCTTCGTAGAGCACAAATAAACCAAAAGACAGTCCCAATTTTCGGTATTCATGCCGGACATTTCTAAGGACGTTAGACAACTCTGAATGGTTTCTTGCAGCTTCTTCAAGGCAGCTGAAGATTCATGTGCTATGGATTGCACATTGAATAATCTTTTCAATGAGTTGTTCACCAATGACCTAGAGCTGTAAAACCATCGATAGTGCCGCCACTCGATGTTTTCGATGGTGATGGTTTCAACCATCGATACTATCGATACTATGGACCAAATAAACAGGGTTAAAAAAAAAAATCTGTGGCTTAACATGTGTACGAGTATTTCCAACTTTAATAAAAAATCAAACAATGTTTTATTTCGTTTTTATATAAGAATATTATATATTATATATGAAAATAAAATAAAATTGCTTTTTTCCGTTATAAAAAAATTATCACTTCAACTTGTCAATATAACTAGCTTAATTATTAATTAAACATTTTCGAGATTCATTTTTTGGTTACATATTAAAACTAGCGGACCCGGCGAACTTTGTCTCGCCCTAATTCGACGCCATTATATAACCCCAGGGTAATAGTCAAACACTGCATTTCTTTATTTAGTATAGAGCGATATGATATACTATGTTTTTATACCCTTGCAGAGGGTATTATAATTTTGCCATGATATTTGCAACGCAGTGAAGGAGGCATCTCAGACCCCATAAAGTATATATATTCTTGATCAGCATCACCAGCCGAGTCGATCTAGCCATGTCCGTCTGTCTGTCTGTCTGTCCGTCTGTCTGTCCGTCTGTCGGTTTCTACGCGAACTAGTCTCTCAGTTTTTGAGCTATCGGGCTGAAATTTTCAGCATAGTCTTGTTTCTTTAGCACGCAGTATATATGTCGGAACGGCCGAAATCAGACCACTATATCCTATAGCTGCCATAGGAATGATGGCGAAATTAATGTACAAAATTTTAATTTCTCTGTTTTCAACGAATTTCTATAAATTTCGAGATATAGTCGTTTTTTATAGTTTTAGAATTACGGTTTTAATTTCAGTAAGATCGGACAACTATATCATATAGCTGCCATAGAAGGGATCGGTTGATTTATATGAAAATGTAAAATTCTACATGTAAAATGTAAAATTTACAAAATTTACATAATTTGACATTTTTTTTTACATTACCAAAATGTATCGATTTTCAATGATCCAATTGCTGACTGCAAGGGTATATAAGCTTCGGTTTACCGAAGCTAGCTTTCTTTCTCGTTTGTTTTATTTTCCGGCGCAAAAACAAACAATGAAGACGGCTTACCAACACGCGAACATGCAACGTACAGGTGGCCGTGCGAAAAACAGGGAAATTCTAGATTTATCCCGCAGACATCTAACGATTGGCCTTGCGCTTTTTTGATTGTCATCCCAAATGCCAATCGGACGGGGAACTTAATCCTCTTGAATTGAAATGGTAGATCAGTTAGAATAATCGGAATTCGTGGTATAAGGACTACCTCTCCTTTAAATGTTCCCTTGATGATCGTCGCCTGAATCACGTTATTCATCAGTTTCTTGACGGACAACCGCGTACCGTTGCACAATTTCGGATGATTTAGATTCCGCAGCATTATAATAATTGATCCCACCTTCAGTTGCAAATTATGCGGTGGAGTTCCTGGCACATCTAGCAGGCATTATTCCTACAAATCGCAGGAAGAAATTAAACAAATCCGGACGTCTGATAAAACGAATAGGAAACCGAATAATATAGAAACGATTTGTTTTACTTTGACATATATTTCGATATTATTCGGTTTCTTATTCGTTTTATCAGACGTCAATTTCTTCCTGTGATTTGTGAATATTGCTATAAACCAAACATTGGACGACGTACACGTCGAGCAACATATAGTCGGAATGTCCATGAAAGTCAAACGCAAGACGAACGTGCAGAAAGAAATGAATCGAGACGAAACCGTTTAGCACAGATTCGCTCTACACAAAGAGTACCAAGAACAGACTTGAATCGCGCTGCATTTGCATACAATTTCTCAACGTCCTACAAAGACCATAGCTGCGTTGTTATCGGTTCATTGTCTGTGGTATGTCAGCACTGCAATGCACTGAAGTTTCGATTGGAAGCTCCCGGCTTATGCTGCGCAGGTGGCAAGGTAAAATTGCTGGTTTTGACTCATCCACCAGAGCTTTCGCTTCTATATGGAAATACAAGCAAATCAAACCATTTCCTGTTGCACGCACAAACATATAACGGGTGTTTTCAAATGACGTCATTTGGAGCAGAGGTTGTTCAACAACCAGGCTACAATCCGAGTTATAAGGTAATAGCGTCACTCTTTTATCAACATGAACAACTATAATTTTTCACGAAATTGCATCACAAAATTCAGATTCAAGGGCAAATTCACCATCGAGCGGGCGCTTTGTTACCACCACCAAACAAAGATCATATTTTACTTCAGATCTATTTCGTTGGTGATTCGGCAGTTGAACTTAATCAGCGTTGTGCAATTTTCACTGCAACTAAACGTGAAATAATACAACAATTGCAAAATCTTCTTCATGAGTGTAATGAATTGGTCAGATTGTTCAAAACAGCTTTGTTTACAATGCATTCTGACGACCACAAAATCATTATCAGAGCAGATAAAAGACCAGCAGGAAGCCATTCAAGACAATTCAATGCGCCCACTATCAATGAAGTCGCAGTGGTGATTGTTGAGAATGTGGAATCACGCGATATTGTTCTCAAGCGTCGGGATGATGGACAATTGCAACGCGTTTATGAGACTCATCGGTCATATGATGCACTTCAATATCCGTTGATGTTCTGTCGTGGAGAAGATGGCTATCACTTCAACATAAAGATGGTCAATCCAACGACAGGTTTGTTTAATCACTTCTTTTCATTCTGCACGTAAATTCGAATTCATATTACAGGAGAAGAAACGAATAAGAAAGTCAGCTCAATGAATTTTTATGCATATCGATTGATGATTCGACTAGATGTTGACAATCATCTGTTGAGATACCGCCGTTTGTTTCAGCAGTACTGTGTCGACATGTATCTAAAAGTAGAAACGGAGCGTCTCAATTTCATTCGTTTCAATCAGTCAAAGTTATGATCTGACGAGTACATCCACTTGCGTGACGCCATCGCTACTGATGGACACGCGGCAAACATGGTTGTTTGACCATTCTGCCAGCTACTTATGTTGGGAGCCCGCACCATATGCATGAGTACGCTCAAGATGCGATGACGTACGTGCGGAATTACGGACGACCTGATTTATTTATCACGTTTACATGCAATCCGAAATGGCCCGAAATTACGAATTTGTTGCACCAAGGACAAACATCCAGCGATCGACATGACATCCCTGCACGAGTATTCGAGCTAAAGGTAAAAATTCTTATGGATTACATCGTTAAGCAGAAGGTTTTGGCGTAGTTCGTTGTTGGATGTACTCGGTTGAATGGCAAAAGCGTGGCTTACCACATGCGCACATTTTGCTTTGGATGTTCGACAAGATCCGACCAGAACATATTGATTCGATTATTTCTGCCGAAATACCAGATCCAGAAACTGAACCGGAGCTGCATTCCGTTGTGAAAACGAGTATGATCCATGGCCCTTGCGGAGTCCACAACCCAGAATCACCATGCATGGAAAACGGAAATTGCACAAAACGATTTCCCCGTCCGTTGGTGGCATACCACATACAATAAACCGATAACAACGATGGTCTTTGTAGGACGTTGAGAAATTGTATGTGTTGTGTGATTTGGTAGTTTTTTGTCGAAGTTATGGAATGGATACGAAATTATGAAGTCTAGTGTAAGTTAGTTTAGGGCGAAGGCGGGAGCACAATAAAGCTCTCTCTCGCTCTTTGCGATTTCGCCCCGCCTTCGCCAACCTTCGTTAAGCTAGGCTCTAAGCATATAATTGTGAGAATAATATATTGTCGAAAATTTGAAGTCAATGCGCAAACACGTATCTTTCGTTCTGCCGAATTAAATAATTCTTGCCACCAAAAGTTTTCGGTTTGTTTTTTGAATTCTAATAAACTAATTAGAAATTTCAGTATGCAAAGTCTGTTCTTGGTACTCTTGGTGCAGAGCGAATCTGTGCTAAACGGTTTCGTCTCGATTCATTTCTTTCTGCACGTTCGTCTTGCGTTTGACTTTCATTGACATTCCGACTATATGTTGCTCGACGTGTACGTCGTCCAATGTTTGGCCGTCTTATAGCAGGCATTATTCCTACAAATCACAGGAAGAAATTAAACAAATCCGGACGTCTGATAAAAACGAATAAGAAACCGAATAATATTGAAACGATTTGTTTTTACTTTGACATATATTTCGATACACTACTGTTTTATATAATTTGATATTTTAATTATCTGTTTTTCACCATTACCCTGGAGGATTTTATTACGTTCTGGAAATTTTATTACGTTCTGACCTTCTCCTGTTAGTTACCTACAACTGAACAAAAATTTGAACCAAATCGGCCCAGCCGTTCTCCAGTAGTTTTTTACGACACATTTTTTGGGCTCCATTTTTATATATATAGATTATATATATGAAAATAAAATAAAATTGCTTTTCTCCGATAGAAATTAAATTAACAGTTCAACTTATATCTTAATTTAACTTAATTTTAGCTTAATTATTAAATTGGCATTTTCGAGATCTATTCTTTGGGTACATATTGGAATTATTTATAAAGAAATAAAAATTAAAAACTACATGAGGTGAGATCATTCTTTTCTCTAAGGAACATCTTGTTATCTTTAAAAGAAAACATATGAAAATACACGTACACCAACTAATATCATTGATTTACCTCGATTTATTGCCAAAAACTTGTCCATTTTGTTCTCGCGTTCACTTTTTTGCTGTTTTATATTTTGCATCGGCCAATAGTGATGGTGCTGACCCGATGTATCGATGGTGTAAAAAACAATCGATGGTGATCCGAGGCACAGCACCATCAATAGTATCGATACCATCGTCGATGGTTTTACAGCTCTACAATGACCGTTTGTTTTCGAAACGCTCAGTTAAGTTGTTCTAAGCTGAGCGGAAACCGTCATTGGTGAGTGGCAAATTGGAAACTATTGAATTAGCTTCCCCACTAGTCTTTTCATTTAAATGGAATAACTTTTCGACAGCAGTAAGTCTGGGATTGTCTATATAGACCGCTGTGAAAAGGTCGCGGAACGTGGGCCAGCGAAGATAATCGCCCGAGTTCGGTATCGCACGGAGGTAACTGACAACCTGCTGGAGTATAATTTGGAGAGTTGCAGGAGTTGGATTGTGCTGATTGAGACGTCGCTCGCTCAATTTGCTCGTTGAGTTGAGCTGCACATGACTCGTAAACTGAGTAGCAGTAGTCATATTTGGCCTGGAGGATTGGCAAGGTGTCGATCGACCCTCTACTGCTATTAGATCCGAACAGGCTTCGTATGCTTGTTCAACTTTGTCCCATAAGGCTCGGATGTGATCTCGGCGGACTTGGAATGTGTAGAGCGACGGCGTGGAGAGGCCAATAGTGTTGACCATCGCCTCGAATTGGCTTACACGGTCACTAACGGCAATAAATTTATGTAAGGCCGCAGTTGTCGCAGTGGGCTTCTCGCTGAGTGGCATTTTGAATTTTATTTATATATGTATGTGTATGTAGGACGGAACACCGAAATGACACACTGGAATGTGTGATATCGAAACACTTTAAAGTGTGATATCGAACACTGGAATGTGTGGAATGAAACACCGGAATGTGTGGAATGAAACACCGGAATGAGTGGAATGAAACACCGGACTACTATTTTGGTAACGGGTTCTTTTTAAATTTGAAATTAAGTTAAAAGAATTAAATAAGTAAAAGGAACGGAACAAACTGTATTTTTAGCGAATTTAATTAGACCAAAAAAAAGCTAGAACAATGTGAAAAAACAACAAAAAGCAGCTAAATTCGATATATCTAGCTATCGACTTTTTTTCCTGTAATTATTTATTGTATTTGGAGTTGTTCTGTTATTAATTCGCAATTAATTGTTTTGCATTAATTATAGTGGCGGAATTCTTTTTATCGTCACTGTATTCGCTGTTTTTGTTTTCAATGCAAGGGGTAAGAAATGTATGTATGCTTATGGATGTTTGTGCATTGGCTGTGGATTAATGCAGATAGCGGAGATAACGAAGAGAGGAGGAAACGAGAGTCGGAAAGAATTGCCAAAAAATCAGTGCATCGACTTTGACGACTCTGATGTATGTATGTAAATGCAAATATGAATATATATAGTTAAATGTTGGTATATTGTTCGAGTCGAATTAATGCCCCGTCTAAGGACTAAGGACAACGCTAAGAATTAAATAAACGCGAGAAAATAATTTTATGCCTTTATTCATTCGTTCTCAGCTTAAGACTAATTTCTTTTGACAAAGATTTTACTTGCTGTGCCCTTTTGTTTACATTAATTTTCTAGCGAGCTCTCTCGCTTGGGCTATGGGTTGTACATAATAATTGAGAGAGTGGGTCTTAGTCATTCAATAAGTGTTTACGTTATTGAGGAGCAGCATAGCCTGCTCCGGATGTGAATGTTTACAATGGGTTTTGTGTGAGATTGCCTACGCTGCATATTCTTGCTGCTGCATATTTTGTACATAGCTGAATATGTGAATATGTCACTGAATATGTGAATATGTTACTTCCCTCCTCTTAAAAAGGGTTGCCTATGCTTGGACTGGCATTTCAGGGTACAATGCAGGCAACTGGTTTTGTGCCGGTTCTATTTCTTGTTGTGATTCTTGATTATTTTTGCTTGTTTTCTAAATTTTGTATATAAAAGGTAAGTGAATTTAGTGTAAAATTTTTGACAGAACAAGAAAAAATAATAACTACTAATATTATAATCACGTAAAGTGTGGTATTATTTTCTGAAATTAGTTTTAAAACGTCATCATGTTCTACTATCTTTATCTTAGTTACATTAATCGGTGAATACAATGCTGTTAAATAAATTTTCTGGACTTAACGAATTTTCGCTTAAAATAACATTTCCAATCTTAACTCTACATTGTTTTATTCTAATAATTTTGCTTCCATTTATTTTAATATCGCCATTTAATTCTTGACAATTTTGTTCGATTGTAGTTTCAGTTAGATTTCATGTAAGTATAATATTTGGTTCAACGTATTGAATCATTTCTTTTGAAAGAGCTGGTATAAAATTACAAATTGGATTTTGCGCTTAATTATATTTTTAATGCATTCATTATTAACTTCTTTATTGTCTTGATTATAAATTTTATTCTCATCTTCAAAATATGATTGTTGATCTGAATAGTCTAACTGATACCCATTATGGTCGGGATAAGGAATTATTTTAATGGTGTTAATGATTTTGTGGTTAATAGGGATATGTGAAATAAGTAGTAATTCGTTATTTTGTGGTCAATCCAAGTTGATGTTTTGATTAAAAGTATATTTTGGTTGTTAATGCTTTCTAGTTTGTCGTAATTGAGTAACTTTGGGTTAAAAGTCCAAGACGTGAAAGTTGCATGCCCATTTCTATGTCTTTAATGTACTCAATAAATTGCATGAGTTCATAAACAAGTGTGTCAATACTATTGCGGTTATTTTCGTAGTTAGTAAGTTTCTCCAGTCCTTCATTCACAAACTTTACGACATCATTTAATTTATGAAGTTGAATAGAATTTTTTGCAATTATATCTATTTTTTTATTAATTTTTACCCTATCATTTTCATCAAGTGTGCCAAAAAGAAATTTAAAAGATGAATTTATTATGTCAAATAGTCCACGTTTCTGCCTATTTTGCTGATGAATAGTTATACCAATTAATTATTTCAGTAGTTTGTTGTACAAATATTTCATTCTGGGCGAGTCTGTGATTTTTTTACCAAAATATTCAGTGATAATATTGATTTCCGTTAAATTAATTCTTAAACAGTGATGTTCATACACTACCGGTATTTGAATTGGAATGCTTGAGAAGAGTAAATAGCCAAGGTCGGAATCTGAGTTGGTTATTTGAATTTGTTGAGTGTAGCCCGTGGTGAATAACAAAAACAACATCATTGTATAGAAGGTTCCTGTGGAAGTTTAACAGCATTAGTTTTCTTTTGTTTCTTAAATTGTGTTTTGTAGTATTGGGTTTCCCTATTTCGATTAGTAATTTCGTAATGGTCTTCGTCTATTTTTTTACATTTTTATTTGCCTTAAATGGATTTTCTAATTTTCCCTTTTGAAGTGGACCTTTTCTGTATCTAGTGTCAATGTTAAATTCTTGTCGATCTTCATTTATTTTATCTATTTTTCTTTCTTTAATATTTTGAGTGTCTAATATTGGATGCCCTGCGTATAAGAATATATGAGCAGGTGTTTGTCCAGTGGTGTCATGTTTTATTTTATGGTTGTATGTGTAAAGAATTGTCTCTATCTTGCTTAATTTAGCTTCTTCATCATCAGATGAATTAATTATTCGGATTTTTTCATTTATTGTCTTGTGTAGTCTTTCAACGTCTGCTACTCCGTTTTTTGCCGTGTTGAGTTGTAATTCAATTCCTTCTGCTTCAAGCCATCGCTTTAAAGTCAAGCTGGTGAAAGCTCCGTCTCTGTCTGCCTTTAATAATTTGGGTTTACCTAATTGATTAAAAATGCGCATTAGCGCGTTCCTGCATTCTATCCAATCCTTTGTTTTAATTTGTTCCAGTGTAGCGAATTTAGAATAAATGTCAATGCAACTGATGTAATGTTTTCCCTCAGATGAATAAATATCTACCACAAATTTGTCTCGGCAATGTTCAGGGTTGGGTGTGATTTTAAAAGGCATTTTGGTATTTCTGTGTTCTGTCTTAGCCAAATTGCATATGTTGCATTCATTTATTATATTCTGAATTAATAGTTGGCTATTTGGAAAAAAGTGATTTTCTCTGAATAGTTTAGTCATTTTCTGTATACCTGGATGTAAAAGTTTTTCATGTGATTGAAGTATAATTTCTTTGAATTCGGCGTATGAATAGGTAGAGACTGCGAATTACTTTAGTGTAAGTGGTATTAATAATTTCTCTGTATGCTCTTTGAATGATTTCAAAATCTACATCGCTTTCAATATGAATGGTAATGTTTCTATGAATAAAATGATCTAGTAAAATTTGTTTGGCCTTTTCGAAAGTCATTACATTATATTGGATTGTGGTAATGGAGTTACCGAATATTGTTGAATGCTCTACTTTACTGTTATCGGATTTAATGAAAATTATTTGTTTTTTGAAATAGTTTATTGGTTTTTCTGTTAAATGAATTAGGTTACTATTATCTTCTTCTGCACTATGTTGAGTAACTTCACTGTGATGATTTTCTTCAATTTTAATTCTTGATAATGCATCGGCAACTGAATTTTCTTTGCCTTTAATATAGTCGATTTTAAATTGGTATTCGTTTAACTTGGCTCTCCATCTTTGTAACTTGGCATTTGGTTCTTTTAAGGTATGCAGCCATCTAGCAGTCACTAGCAATGAGAAAATGTCGTCCTAGTAAATAATGTCGAAAAGTTTTAGTGGCCCAAACTATGGCGAGTAATTCTTTTTCGATAGCACTGTAATTTAATTCATGTTCATTAAGTGTTCTGCTAATAAAAGATATAGGATGACCATTTTGAGAAAGTACGGCCCCAAGGGCTAAATTACTGGCATCTGTGGTTAAAGTGAATTTTTTTTCGAAATCGGGTAATTGAAGAATTGGTTCTCTAATTATTAAAGCTTTAAGTTTTTTGAAGGCTTCTATGTAGTCGAGATTTTGTGTATCTATCTTTGCTCCTTTTTAAACATTTGGTCATTGGTTTTGCTATGTCTGCGTAGTTTGGAATAAATTTACGATAATAACCGGTTAATCCAAGGAAAGCTCTGATCTCTTTTACTTTTGTTGGAATTGGATATGAAACTATGGCTTTAATTTTAAGGGGTTTGGTTTTATGCCATTAGGGGTTACGATGTGACCAAGAAAGCGGCTTCTTTTTTAAGAATTCACATTTGTCTAACTGTAATTTTAAATTTGCTTCTGCGAGTTTGTAAAAACTAGTTGTAATGAATTTAAATGTTCGGTAAGGGATGTAGAAAAATTATAATATCGTCTAAATACACTAAACAGTGTTTATTAAGTAACGGACGAAGGATATTATTCATGCACCTTTGAAAAGTAGGGGGTGCATTTCTAAGGTCAAATGGCATTCGAAGGTATTCATAATGACCGCTTTTGGTGGAAAATGCAGTTTTAGGTATTGATTCTGGGTTAATTTCTATTTAATGAAATCCTTTTGCCAAATCGATAGTTGTAAAATATTGGCATTTTCCTAGTTTACCAAGGATTTCGTCCACGTTTGGTATTGGATATCTGTCGGGAATAGTTATTTCATTGAGCTTCCTATAATCAATTACTACTCTATACTTAATTTTACCAGAAGCATCCGGTTTTTTGGGTACTACCCAGGTAGGACTATTGTATGGTGAATTACTTTCCCTAATTAATCCTTGATTAAGCATTTCCTGCACTTGGTTATCGACTTCAATTTCGTGTGCTTGAGCAAGTGGGTACTGTTTTGAATAAATTGGGGAGTTATGTGTTGTATTTAGAACGTGCTTAATGGTATTTGTAAATGTTAGATTGTCTCCTTCTTCATATTGAAGATGTTTGAATTTATTTAATAAACCTTTCAATCCTAAAGCTTCCTCCTGATTCAGGTGAGCTAATCGAAACAATCCAAAATCTAATTTTTTTATTGATTTCTGAGGTGATTTTTTAATTGGTTCTAGTGGCTTTTGCATATAAAAATTTTGGTTTTTTTCTGAATTTGAAGTTATTAATTTGTATGTTTTATCAAAAAGGGTAACTGTGCTATTTTTGTAATTTATAATTGATTGTGCATTTTTCAACAATTTTCTGCCAATTAGTATATCATAATTATTAGAAAAGCTGTGTACATAAAATGGTTCAGTTGTTTTAAAAATACTATTGCTGGGTAACATAATTAAGTTGTTCAATGTAATAGGACCATTTGATGTCAAAACTTCACATTTAGTATTTTGAATAGGAAGACGAAATATATTTATATTGATCATATTTATTGTGGATCCTGTGTCTATAAGCACTAACCATACAACATATAGACTACTCATTTCATACAACGAAAATGGACGCAAAAATTTCTTAGCGACAGGCCCCAGGCCTGTGAGCGGCGGGCCCCGTCGCTCTCTCGCGGCTCTCTCTCTCTCTTCGCTCTCTCATTCTTATGCCGCACACTGATTGCGAGGGTTCGCTCGTTCAGTCGCAGAGTGGCATCTTCAAGAAGTTTGCTTTGCGCTTGAAATCTTCTTTATATGTATGCGTGTTCATGCATTCACGTACACGGGTGCATGTGTGCGATCATTTCATTTCGACCCAGCAAGAATATTTCGTCTTTTGGTACTTTTCATACTAGGTACCCTACAATATGGGCATATTCACAATTGGGTTAATGGTAAAAATAAGAATGTTATATGTTATAATATATTTCTTAATGTTTCAGCATACATTTCATATTTGTTTACAAATTCAAATCAGTGGCAGCAGTGAAATGTTTTGTATATATGATAAATTGCATAATAAAAATTCATGTACTGAGATAGGAACAGGGCATATTGCGGTCGGTGTCATAAAACTCCGACTGCTCTTATGGTTGAGAAATCAAGTCAGCTGTTATTGTTGTTATGCGAGCGGATGGTGCCTACGCCTACCGACGATTAATTATTAAATTATTTTCAATAAAATATTATTTAAATAAAAATAAAGATTTGTATATTGTTCCATGATCTAGTTGTATATATTTTTATGTATGTTTGCTTATTTTAATATTTTCTTTATTTAAAAGTCGCCGCTCGAATTAGTTACCGATAAATATACACACATATACATATATACACCTGTGTGGAACAATATACAAATCTTCATTTTTATTTAAATAATATTTTATTGAAAATAATTTAATAATTAATCGTCGGTAGGGTATGCAGGCACCATCCGCTCGCTTAACAACAATAACAGCTGACTTGATTTCTCAACCACATAAGAGCAGTCGGAGTTTTAAGTGACACCGACTGCAATATGCCCTGTTCCTATCTTAGTACATGAATTTTTATTATGCAATTTATCATATATACAAAACATTTCACTGCTGCCACTGATTTGAATTTGTAAACAAATATAAAATGTATGCTGAAACATTAAGAAATATATTATAACATATAACATTCTTATTTTTACCATTAACCCAATTGTGAATATGCCCATATTGTAGGGTACCTAGTATGAAAAGTACCAAAAGACGAAATATTCTTGCTGGGTCGAAATGAAATGATCGCACACATGCACCCGTGTACGTGAATGCATGAACACGCATACATATAAAGAAGATTTCAAGCGCAAAGCAAGCACTCTGCGACTGAACGAGCGCAATCAGTGTGCGGCATAAGAATGAGAGAGCGAGAGAGAGCCGCGAGAGCGACGGGGCCCGCCGCTCACAGGCCTGGGGCCTGTCGCTAAGAAATTTTTGCGTCCATTTTCGTTGTATGAAATGAGTAGTCTATATGTTGTATGGTTAGTGCTATAAGGCATTTGTATGTGCAACCTTTGTATGCTATTTCTATGTATTGGTGTTGTCCGAGGCTGTTAACCGAACATTTTCGTTTGGTTCTGAACTATTTTGATTTTGTTCATCTATATTTTGGGGGGATTGTACCTGTTGTTGCCCTTCATTAATTAACCCATGGTATTGATTGTGGTCATAATACTGTTGTTCATTATTATTATTATTATTATTACTATGGCCTTATTGCACCGCGACCAGATGTTAGGTCTTTTGTGCCGGCCTGTAGGATTAAGGTAGAGCCTCTATTCCTAGGCTTCTGATAAAGGAGAGCACTTTGGCGAGGTCTATCTCTTCCCAAATCCTGTAGGGGGGGATAAGTTCATCTCCTAGTTGTTGAAGTCGACGTCTGATTAGTGAGGGGCATTCACATAGAACATGTTCTGATGTTTCTGGCTCCAGCTCACAGAATCTACATGTGTCGATTTCTGAGAGTTTTAATTTCTTAAGGTGATACCTTAGGTTGCAGTGACCTGTTAGGTAGCCTGTTAGAGTGCGAATCTCACTCTTTTTAGATTGATGATGCGTTTGGATCGCGACATCTGGGGACGAGGAATTGTTTGGCTTGTCTCAGCCCTGCACTGTCGGTCCAGTGACGACTTATCTCCTTTTCCTCCCATTTCCTGACCAGTTCCCTTTTGTGTCCTTTCGAAAGTCCACAGAATGGTTCAGGGCCGATTAGTGGTGTCATCGCCCCGCGTTTTGCTAGGGAGTCTGCCACCTCGTTTCCTATATGGCCTTCATGCCCTGGCACCCAGCCCACCGTTAAGGTGTTTTTTGGAGGCAAGGGCGTTCAGCTGCTGGAAACAGTTTTCTACTAGTCTGGAGGTGATCGTAAGGATCTCAGCGCTATGAGCGCCGCCTGACTGTCAGAAGATGTAAATCCGTGCGCCTTGCATATTCCTGCGAAGGCATTCACGAGCACAGATTTCTATGGCGTGTATCTCTGCTTGGAAGATGGTTGGGGACTTTCCCATGGCTATGGATTTGTTGAACCTTGGTCGGAAAATACCAGCCCCGGTGTCGCCGTTTTCCAATTTCGATCCGTCAGTGTACCACGTTTGTGATCCACTGGGCAGAGATATTGATTTTGTTGTCCAGTCGTGTCTGGTGTACAGGACTACAGAGAAGTTTCTGTGGAAAACAAGTTTTGGTTTCTGCTCGTCAGTTATACGCAGAATGGGTTCGTTTATTAGGGGTTCGAGTACCCGTAGATGCCCAGTTAGATCACCACTTTTATATCGGTGATGTTTTGGAGGCGAAGTGCCCCAGGCAGGCCTCCTTTTCAGGGCGATGGGTAGAGGGGGAATGCCAGTTATAACTCCAAGTGCTGCAGTGGGGCATGTCCGGATGGCTCCAGTGATGCCTATGCAGACCAGTCGTTGTATTTTGGTAAGTGCAGACGCAGCTGTCTTCTGGGTAGATTTCGTCCACCAAGCAAGAGATGCATAGGTTATGATCGGTTTTACCACAGTGTTATAAGACCAGTAGATCATTTTGGGACTCAGGCCCCATGTTCTACCGAAAAGCCTATTTGCACGCAAAGTATGCTCGAGTGGCTTTGTTAATGGTCTTATCAAGATGTGAGTTCCAGTTGAGCTTGGAGTCAAGTATAACTCCCAGGTAGTTAGCTTCAACCGAAAAGTCAATGGTTGATCCATTTAGGGATGGTCTTGTCAGGGAGAGAGACCTTTTCCTGGTAAATGGAACTAGCACAGTTTTAGACGGGTTTATGGATAGTCCTTTATCCTGACACCATCTATTGGCTATATTGAGGGCTTGCTGCATGCGGTCCGAGATGGTTTGCTCATGCCAGCCCACTATATAGATGACTAGATCGTCAGCGTAGCCCTGAGTGGGGAACCCTAGGTTGTTGAGCTCAAACAGTAGCTCGTCTATGACCAGAGTCCACAGGAGAGGAGAGAGTACTCCCCTTGAGGGCATACCCTTGTGGCTGTGATTGAGGTCATGGTTCCTCCTAGGTCTACAGTTATGATTCTGGATTTGAGCATTTCCAGAATCCACCTAATAATGGGTGTGGCGACATTTTTACGTACAAGAGAGGCACGGATTGCCTCGTAAGACATGTTGTCAAAAGCTCCTGAGATGTCTAGAAAGGCACCTAGTGCTATTTGTTGAGGGCCAATGGCCTTTTCAATGACTGTTGTAAGGCAATGGATGGCAGTCTCAGTTGATTTGCCAGTTTGGTACGCATATTGGTACTTATGTAGGGGAAGATGCTTGAGGTTCGCTTCCCTGATGTGCTGGTCAATTATCTTTTCCATAGTTTTAAGAAGGAAGGAGCTAAGACTAATTGGTCTATACGATTTAGGCAGTTGGGAATCTTTCTTCCCTACCTTTGGAATAAACACAACTTTCACTTTAGCCCATTTGCTTGGCATGTGTCCAAGCACGAGACTAGCTCGGAATAAACGGACCAGGGAGAGTGCGAGTTATTGCAGTCCCCGCTGCAATAGGCATGGATAAATTCCATCTGGTCCAGGGGATTTGTATGGGCTAAAACTTTGTATGGCCCATTGTACGCTATTTTGATGAAACAGTTTAAAGGGCATGTTTCCAATATGTTCTGATAGATAGGGGTTCCTTCTTTCAGCCCCATTGGAGTCTGCCACAATAGCCACGCGCAGGTGTGGGCACTCTCCAATCTCAGAGAGGTAGGTTGGTGCCTTACTTTCTGAGATGGGTTGCTCCATGGCCACGCACCCAGGAAAGTGAGTAGATAGCAGTAGACTACTCGTTTCCTTTGGGTTGTTTGTGTGGGTTCCATCTGGCTTTTCAGCGTACAGATGCCGTTTGAGTGGTCTTTGGAGAGGGCTTTTGTAGCCTGACAGCTTCCGGGAGAGTTTTAATCTGCCCGCAGTGTTGGCGCCACGTAGCCCGTTTTGACCTTCTCAGCTCTTTGTTATACAGCGTTAAGGCGGATTTGTAGGAATCCCAAGTGACCTTCCCTTTTCTCGCCTTATTGAAGAGCCTTCGCGCAGCTTGTTTAAGATCGTCAAGGCTCTTGTTCCACCAGGGAACAGCCCGACTGATCTTACGAACTTTTTGTTCGCAGCTGACGTGATATGCTGATTCAATGTTTGTATGAAACACAGTAGGCTCACGCTCTAGCTCGTCTATAAATATTATCGGACGGGTAGAGCAGTCTCTGGATTGCTCAAGCTCAAAACAGAAAAGATCCCAAGATTTGTGTTTTTGGGATTTCTAGTAACTATATCAAACCAGCACGATCTGACATAGTGATCTCACTCGCAAGGTGCCAGTTTGAGACAACGGACAACATGTTTAGACTACAGAGAGTTAGGTCGAGGCCTTCCTCTCTGATTGCATTGATAAATGTGGGCTCGCTGCCCTGATTTAGTGAACCTATGTTATTACTAATTATGTACTCAAGAAGGTACTCACCTCTTTTGTTGATGTTGCTGCTCCCCAGACCGTGTGATGCGCATTGGCATCGCAAGCAATTATCCACCGGAGCCGGTTTCTCTGGCAGTACTCTACCAGGGCACAGGTAGCCGCCGGAGGTACATCATCAGTGTCGCCGGGTAGATAGGCAGAGGCCAGCACTGCCTCCTGCTCGCCATGGGCAGTGGGTATTTTAACCCAGACCGCCACCAGGTCCTCAGTTATGAACTGTGAGAGGGAACAAACGTTAGATTTTTGTTTATTAACAAGGCCGCTCTGGGGCGAGGTTGGCCGTTTGCATATAGCAGCTTACCAGATGGGGTGCTAAGCCCCAGGACACGTCCGGCATTTATCCATGGCTCCTGGATAAATGCTATGTCCATCGTAGCAAACCTCTCGCAAAGGACGTCAGACGCGGCCTTTGCATGGTGGAGGTTCGCTTGGAGACATCTGAGGTGTCTCCGGGTGTTGGGGAGGGTGGGGAAGGAGGACGGGACATTAGTCCGCCCTCTTGCGGCCCCTAGCCGCCATCTTCCGGCCTCGGTTGGTGCGCAGAAGGGCCTCCTCCTCAGGTGTGCGCCTCACACCCTTGTTTACGCGCCCTGTTCCGCGCGTGATGCGCCCATACAGGGGAGGGCGCATAATTTTCCTCGGTGGCATGGGTTCTTGGGCAACTGTGGTGCCGCTAGCATCTGTGCCTGCGTGGGATGTGCCATCAGCGGCATTCTTTGTTGCTGTCGCAGCCGTGCCCTTTGTTGCCTTGGAGCAGGTGGGCTTCTCCGCTGCGAGAGCAGGAGCCACCGCCTGCGTCTTTGGCTTCGCGCTGGCCTTTGGCTTAAGTGTAGCCATGCCCCACGCAAAGGACAGTTGGTACGACAGCGACTTCAGTCGATTGGCCGAAACTGGGTCCAGCGCAATCGTGATGATGGCCATGTTCTGCCTCATCTCACGGTGGAAGACGCGCCAGTCTCCCACTCGCAGGCCGCTGTTCTGGCCCTCGACGAGCTTCAGGATCTCGTCCGTCTTCATTTCCGCGTTTGGAAGCGGAAAGTACCCAATGAAGACAGCGGCACGTGGAGCCTCTGCCTCTGGGACCACCTTGATGTGGGCGTGTTTCCACAGCCGTAGCTTTGGCACCTCTGTGCATAGCCACTCGGCTGTCTCCGCATTCCCACGTCACGGCCATCCACCCTGGTCGAAACGTGCAGCCAGAGAACAACGGCTTCACAGAGCCGTGTCTCAGGGCCATCACTCTCGATAGGATGGCGGACTGAATGGTGTTCACTTGTTCCGTCGTGAGGAGATGCTCAGGGTAGTCGGCAGGAGTATCGCCATCTTCGCCGAGCTAGCAACGTCCCTATAAGAGGCCATGACACCGACTTGGGGTGACTGCTCCTGTGTTGCCTGCCCATCTGCTGCTGCGGTTGTGGTGGCTGCTAGAGCCTCCGTGGCCGGCAAAACATTTGCAGGATCGCCCTTCGTCTGGGCACTAGGTGCCGCGGTTTTGTACATGGCCCTCTTTTTCGACGCCTCTTCTGGGGTCGTGTTGGCCGATCTACCTCTTTTACTGGTGGTAGCGCCACTCCTGCTGGGCATTTCCTTGGAGGGTCCATAGGCTTCTGGGCGAGCCTTTTGGCCTCCTCCATGGGTACGCCGTTCGCAAGGTATCTGCGCAACCTCTTCCTTGCGGCGCCCGATAGTGCGATCCGCCTTGGTTTGTCATCCTTAGGGAGGCGAGCAGAGTTTCTTCCTCTTCCTTGGTGATGCTGTCGGTGCCAGAGCTTTGTGAACATATATCCATAGCATCTTCGGGCTCCCGGATGGGTTCGATTTCAATCGATTTGGGGCTGCTAGAGCACCCTGTTTCTTGAGGTTTATTTACATTAGATTCCATAAATTGGTCCCACGAGTAATGAGGAAGGAAGTATCCCCCGGGGTAGAGCCTCATACCCCGGATCGGGCACTTATACGACCGGAGGTGCCAGGTATCCGGAAGCCACCGTTAGAAGACACACTAACGTAGTGCCATTCATCACAGAGGCACGGTACGGTAACACCGGTGATTACGGGTTTTTCGAGTTTTCCTCTCTAGATCCGCCATATTTAGTCTAGAGCAGAGGCACCTCGAGCAGGATGTGGTTCTTCACCACGTATGGTCGGTCTTCAGTAGTCGGCATGTGGCTGCCAACTCCCACTGGCTGAGTAAGCTTGGCGCGGCGACAGGCACACACGCTTCACTACCAGAACCTTAGCCTCCAATACTGTTGTTCATAATAATTAGGTTGTATTTCTTCGTATTCGTGCGCGTCTTGAAATCTCAATTCGTCAATAGACATTTTGGTTTGCTCACTGTCCGATGGTCTTAGTCGTTTGTTAATCGGGAAGTTAGTATTTTTAGATGTGGAGGGTTGTTGCTGTTGAGGGTATGTATTTCCTTTAAAATATGCTGTTTGAGGATTTTGAATTTTATTAAAATTTTGTGGAAAAGGATTTTTGTGAGTAAATGGTTGGGTGTTCATGTATTGGTTGGGTCCGAAATGATTTGGTGCTCGCCACATAGCCTGGTTGTTAGGTATCTGCTGTGTATACGTGGGTCTAAATGATTGCGTGTATTGATTAAAATTAGGTTGGAATGGTTGAGAATATTGTGGGTAACTTGGTCGATATTGGGTTTGGGTATTTGTATTAAATTTTTGTGTTTTAGAATTCTGATTATGGTTTAAGTTTTTATTACGGTATTCTGGATTTTTATTTAATTCAAAATTAATATGTTTTTCATATACTCCCTCATTTTGTGCAATAGTAATTAACGATCTTAAGTCTGTAATATTATGATGAACCAAAATAGTAAATAATTGTATTGGTAATTTTCTGATCAATATTTTAATGGAATCTTTAATTGCCTGAACATAAATAAGAAAATCTGCCTGGTTACCTTCCAGATGCAATTTCGAAATCAGTAGTTGACGTCGTCTTTCCGCTTCTTCGCAGAATGCCCTCAGGTTTCCTTTGTAAGGTGTCTCCCTGAAGTTCTCCAATAGTTTGTAGTTCGGTGTTTGGGGTTTAAATTCTGCAACTAGTCTCGATCTAAGGGTAGGCCAATCTTCAATGTTCGGAAGGCCCAATGATCGTGTTACGTGCCCATCCAAGTTTCTTTCGATGGCTCCAAGAAGAATCCTCTGTTGTCGCACATCATTAGTTTGGTAGAGTGAAATTACATAATCCACTCTGTTGACGAAGGTGTAGAGAGTTTCTGGATCACCCTTGAATGGCATGATGTCTTTTAGCTGCCGACGAGCTTCAGCTAGGTTGTTGTCGCTTAGCGCAACGATTTGGGGTGCGGCGATAATTAGTTGTGCCATTGTTATAGTACATTTTGTTGTTATAGTAAAATAAAAATTTTGTTTTAGTTTATTTTTGATTTTACTTATTTAAGTGTTTGTTTAAATTTATTTTTTCTTAAATTTTATATGTTGTTATTAACTGTTAGGTGCCGTTGGACTTATTGTTTTTTTGTTTTATTCTTCTTCCACTTTTTGTTGGACAACCGAATTGGAATTATAATCCAAGTTGAAGGGTGTTGCGTAATTATTGTTCGAGAACTGAATTATAAAATTTAATTTATTTTTCACTCGAGGTTCTTTTTTGCGGATACTTTTTTGTATCCTACCGACTGCGCCAGTTAAATGTTGGTATTTTGTTCGAGTCGAATTAATGCCCCGTCTAAGGACTACGACAACGCTAAGAATTAAATAAACGCGAGAAAATAATTTTATGCCTTTATTCATTCGTTCTCAGCTTAAGACTAATTTCTTATGACAAAGATTTTACTTGCTGTGCCCTTTTGTTTACATTAATTTTGGAGCGAGCTTTCTCGCTTGGGCTTAGGGTTGTACATAATAATTGAGAGAGTGGGTCTTAGTCATTCAATAAGTGTTTACGTTATTGAATAGCAACATAGCCTGCTCCGGATGTGAATGTTTACAATGGGGTTTGTGTGAGATTGCCTACGCTGCATATTCTTGCTGCTGCATATTTTGTACATAGCTGAATATGTGAATATGTCACTGAATATGTGAATATGTCACTATATATGTATGTCTGTGGCCGCGCAGAATAGCACGGAGGTAAACAAATGAATATAATAATTAAGTCGGCGTTCTGTGCCGACTCTAGGAATAAAACAGTTGTTTTGGGTGTACATTTAATAATATGTGGGTGGATGTGGACGGTAACTTTTGTCTCGGAGTATTTTTGAATATTTTATTTGGACATATGTATATAATTTTCTTGTGTATAAATGGGTGTATGTAAGCACACTGGTTCTATATGTATAGATTTAAATTTGTGTACGTTCGGATGTAAGTTTTGAATAGTTTTGATTTTGTAGTGTAGTGTAGTGGACTGTACGGAAATATTTATGTATGTCGAAGTGTGAATATTTATTTACATATGTATGTACGCTTGGACACCAGCAGGAACACAGTGAACGAGATATAAATGTATGAGCCGTTTTTGGCGATATGTTTTTTTTTAAATTTCGGAACTCTTAACTTACACTGCGGCTAGGCGCGTATGTATATTTTCACAGTCACTTTTGTTTTTGTTAGGAATTTTCACTTTGCTCAAAAACAAACGGAATTTGCAAGATGTCGGAGAAATTTGACTTTGGACTTTGGACACTAGCGAACCACACAGATATAAGACACTTGGATTTGGGCTTAGGAAATGTCTGTGCGATTGCTAATCGGTAAGAACACTAGTACTTATCTTGTTTAAGAATCCGCAGTGGAGCTGGTGAGGATCAGGCTAGATCCGGCTCGAAGGACCATGAAGAGGAGTGGGCGGACTCTAAGCCAAGATAAGAGTGGTCGAGGTTGAAATCCCAAAATCCCACGTAGAAAAAATAGATCGGTTGGGCAGAATTAATTTTCTATTGAACTTTATTCGCCTTCATCGGCTGGTCGCAAATTTAGAACTAATTACATGTCATATGAATAGAAGTTGAGAGAGCGGCTTGGAAAGCTCTTGCGGACTGGAGGTCAGGAGGAAGAGAGAGGGAGAGAGAGTGTGCGAGAGCGCTAGGCTCCGTAAAGTGGGACAATTCGAAGCCGCTAGCGCTTCACACTGGCTCTCGAAAGTAAGCGCCCTTTTGGCGCGAACAATAAGGAAATATTTTTGTTCTGAAAATATTTTGAAATAGTCGTCAATAATATCTGTGTACCAGTCTGGCAGGTATACATAATGGTTAAAAAGCTCCATCTATATGCTGGAGTCAAATTGCCCTTGTAACCTTTTGGCACTAAATAATGGTGTTAATTATGGTGTTGGAGCTGGTGGGGCTGTTGGGCTGGTGAAGCTGCTGGAGAGCTGATGGAAAGCTGGTGGAAAGCTTTTGACGCTAAAGGAGCTGGTGGGGCTGTTGGGGCTGGTGAAGCTGTTGGAGAGCTGATGGAAAGCTGGTGGAAAGCTGTTGGCGCTAAAGGACCTTGTAGTGCTGTTGTAGAGCTGGTGGCGCTGTTGGAGCTGGTGGAGCTGTTGTAGAGCTGGTGGTGCTGGTGGAGCTGACGGAGCTGCTTGATGATCGGCTGGTGCGACGACTGGTTGGAGTTCCTACTGTTGAGGCTGCGTTCTGATTGACATTTTTCCTAGTCGAGCCAGCTGATTTTATACCCGTCAGAGAGCACATTTCTCCTACCACCAAGAACAACATGTGTAGTGAGAAGGAACTCGAAGGATACATCCTCACACTCAGATTACATACTTATTGTTAAGTAGGTAGAGCATTTGATGAATTGCACTCTAACAAAAAGTGAAGACACAAATGTCTACAATTGACTGTCCCGAATTTTTTAAATTGATTATAATTATATCTGCACTCAGAAAAATAATCGCCCTGAAATTTAGAAAATCGCCATACTTTTGTCACCAAAGGCGACTCGCCCTAAAAAGCAGAAATTTGTTTTCTAAAATTGAGAAAATTTATTTCTAAGATAAAGGGCATCTGACCTTAAAATAAAGAAAACTATTTTCTAAAATGTAAAAAAAATTTCTAAAGTCTAGGGTAGTTAATGTCTTAAATTAGGAAATAAATTTTTCTAAATTTAAGAAATTTTATTTTCTTAAAATTAGAAAATAGTTTTCTCATTTTAAAGAAATTTTTTTAATTTAGAAATATGTTTTTCTGAAATTTAGAAAGGCATTTTCTATTAGTAATAAAAGATTTTTTAAAAGTATAAACAATTTTTCTATTCTTTTATTTTCCATTTACATATTTATTTACATTTATATTTTATTTATTTTTATTTTATTTACATTTATATATATTTATTTACATTTTTCTTTCGAATTGATGAATTATGTCAAAGAACTCAAATTAAATTTAAGATGTGAAAAATAATATTAAAATTTGTTCAGCTTTTTTCATGATAGAAAAGAAATGATTGAAAACATTAAGAAATAGGCAAAAATAAAAATTAAATTTAATTAAGTTTTAAACTACTCTTTTGCAACGTGTTTTAAGTCGTTTAGCAATTCGAAATTGCTCGGCTTTGCACGTCTGTTTTAGGTTTATGTTATAAAATATCTTTGAATAAATGACCATATCATGACACTCATCTGGGTATTTTAAGTTTAAGACTGTAAATATTTTAAAACAGACTTCTACGCACTTGAGGATTGAGGGTAGCTTATAATAATAACCTGACACGTAAATAAAAACTCTTTTAAATTAAAAATACTTTCCCCAGTACCACAAATTAGTGGCTGAAGAGTGCTTTTTCGCGGTAGCAATTATCCACTATGTCCTTCATATGAGTCTGCAATTCTCCTGGTGTTGACTTCCAGAAATTAAATTTATTTCTGGAATCCTGTATGGTGAACTTCACTTTGCATCCGCGGCTGTTTTTACCTCGTCCAGTCGGTATAAGAAGCCCGTGTAAAAGCAGCATTGTTAAAACATGTTTAGCATCTGAAATATAAGTACAAATAAAACACATAGAAAATATTAGGAATAATAAACTCACTAAATCTATAATTACCATTTGATTGTAAATTGAATGTTTTAAGCCAATGCTTTGCTGGTCTTTAATATTCATTACAAGTATTGGCAAAACTTTTTCTTGAAAATGTTCCCATTTTTCAATGAAGGCGGTTTGAACAGGCTCATGCAGCTTTTAAAATCTGCCTCAATCTAAATAAAAATAGACAATAAATAATTAATTATTTTATAATAATATAAAGAGCTTACTAATGTGTAACCAAACGATTGTTCTAGAATAGGAAACTCGCTTAAAATCTCCGCCACTACGCCACTCTCACTCGCACTCATTGATTTATTGTATCATGGCGCAACTAGCGCAATAGGCAATATGCACACATACGAACAATCACACTTATACTTAAATGCATACATCTTTCATAAAAAAGCGCCTTTAAGATGGGCGCGTATTTAATGTATTTCACATGCGCATATTTATGGACTTTATTTAGACTTACCTTTAAAAGATCAGCAAACACTTGGCCACCCAGTTGTCTTAGCACTTCTTCCATTTTGTTTAAATTCGCATTTCACAATAAGAGCACGCACATCGATGTTTTCAGCCAAATTTACATACATCAATATTACAGACCGGTATTATGTGACCACATAAAAACACCGCATTCTTCCAGGAAAAAGGATGCCATTTCTTGGGATTTTTGGCGTTTTCAGAAACAGTGTCAATCCCACGTTTTCTGAAAAACTTTTCTATTTTTTAGGGTATAACTTTCTAAAATGTAGCAATTTTTCTAAAAAATAGAAAATAATGGTGAAAAGTTTCGCCCTATTTTTTAGGGTTCTGTTTTCTACTTTTTGGGGTAACATTTTCTGAAATCAAGAAAATTTTTCTATGAAGTATAAATTTTTTCTTATAAATAAAAATTTTTCCTAAATTTAAGGGTGACTCTCGTTTTATGGCGATTTTCTAAGTTCTATGGCGAATTCGTTTTCTGAGTGTGGTGTTTTTTCCTAAGTATTTAACTTCTCTAATGGCGGATTTAAGTTGCCGAAGCTGTCATAGTACAAGCTTTTGCCTGAGCTTTTTCTGAGCTTATATAAAAGTAGGCTACCCAATGCGTTCCTTTTGAAGTTGAGTCTGCTAAATTAATTATTCCACACTCCAGCTTTAGTGGACATTTTGGTAACTCGTCTTTCATAAAAAAACCTCGAAAATGTGGAATATTTTGAATCGCAAACTTCAATATATCAATATTAGATAGTGCTCCTTTGGGCAGCATACCTATTAGTTGATTATAGTTGATTACGTTATTGATTTGTTTTATTTTTTGAAAAATATATACCATAGCCTTTTTTATATGGTTGTCAAATACAATCCCTCCCCTAACGCTACCGATTCCATTTTTCTATTGTGCCTCTGGTTTTCCTGAAGTTTCGCCTTTGCGTTCTCTGCGTTATTGATAGCCTTAGCTATTGCTGCACTCTCGGCCGCTAAACTGCCGACAGCACTAAGGGCAGTTAAAATTGGAACCAGTGGTAAGAAACCTCCATCTTTAGGGACGGTTATAACCATACATACTATTGAGTTATTTACTGCTTTGCGTGAATTTTCTCCTCATTAGCTTCTAGCCTGTTTGATTATTGAAGCAAGAGATTTTTTTACTACTTTGTTTTTCCGTTGTTTTATTCCCATCCCAAAATTTTTTTTTAGCTTCATCATGTTTGTCACAAAAATTGCTGCAGCACTCTCACCAATACTAGTATTTATTCCAAGACCTATCAATTAAAATCGAATCTGCTTTATGTCGTTCAGCTAAGCCATTACTATATGAATACGCAATGTCATGTTCCTTGCAGGCTATGTCAAGGTCGTTGATCCCACGATCGCCGCGTGCTAATCGTTTTTCTAGCTTTGTACCTGGTCCACAGTAATTGTAACCAGGTAAATGAGCCTCAAATGCTAGACCGTTTGTTATATTATTTACGAAACCAGTGCCCTTTTTGACATTTGGTTTATGACTGATTGAATTATAAAAATGCTTGCCCATTTTATATCCACCTCAATTATCGAATGATTGTCATTGAATGAAGTTCTTAACTCTAAAACAACCTGATCTAACATTAAAAATTTAAAAATTGATTTTAAAATTCCTGGGATTTATTCAATAAAGTTTAAAAAACGAAGATTCAAATGAATGAAATTCTGTATGTTCAAGAAAAGCCTGTCAATAATCAAAGTATTATTAAACACAAATATCATTCTTAATATCCATAACAACAAAACTTCCAGACAAATGATGAAGTTCGTATCACAATAGAGAAAGTGGAAAACTTTGATGGAACACTTTGAACAAAACTATTGACACAAATACAGGAGCAAGAAGTACTAATAATGTCAGCGGATTGCTCAAATATAATTGCATGGCTTATTTTCTGGATGAGTTACGCTACGAGTTAATCGGACCGAAATCTTTCGAACACAGTTTACAGGGATTACCTCGACTATTAAGAATTTTCTCTCAGTTGGGCAACAGGAAGGAGAACTTTATCGCAATGCAGGATGGAGTGGCGGAGACAATATTCTTTCTGGAGGATATCAGTTTTTCTGTACCTTTGAAAATGAAAATGAAGAGAGAAGAGGCATTCACCGAAACTTAATTGTTTAATAACTTCCATGTTTATCATCCGATTTTATTCAAAACCTTTCACACGGACAGACAGACGGACAGACGGACATGGCTAAATCGACTCGGCTGGTGATGCTGATCAAGAATATATATACTTTATATGGTCGGAGATGCCTCCTTCTGCCTGTTACATATGTACATTCTCGGTTGGCACTAACTTATAATACCCTTGTACCCTATGGGTACCTTTGCATAATTATGTGGTAAAGCTCGTTTGGCATTCGGTCAAGGGACAATGAGCAATTTTAGGTAGTATTGTCACGGTAGGGACATAGGGAATTAGCAACACCTGAATTTTCAAAACTTATCAGAAGTCTCAGTTGATTTTAATATGTGTCGGCATACATTCATATCACCCCATTAATTCATAATTTGGCCATTAATCCATGTTTGTTTAATACTTTAAGTAAGACGCACTAATTAAATGTAGAAGAGTGCAATCCGAACAATCCTTAGCGAGGAAGAACCCCGACAAACGGCGAGCTAGATTCGAGACTAGTAAGAGTGCGCATCCCAAGCAAGGGGTACAAGGTCCTCTCCAATAGCAATTTCCACCCGCAATTAGATGACCGACCAGGAAAAAAATAATCCTGCAACAGTGCCGTACACTACACACCAGCCACCCGCTGCTGAAATAAACTTACCGCCTTCTGGCCTCAAGTCTTGGTTACGAGACACGCTTGACTAAACTTGCGACACGTTTTAGTTGCAGCATGATTTTTTAATTTCCCATAGCTCTTGGGGTACTTTAAAACTAACAATACAATCAGGAATAATCAGCTTAGAAGTAAGACACCCTTTCTCAAGGATTTTGTGAGATGTGGAAAATCGTACATGCAATATAATTTCACCAATAATTTACACCGATTTCCTATTAGATGAATTTTGATCACAAACGAGGACTCTAACACTAACTATTTATCTATTTTGCGAAGATTTTTAGCGCTAAATCCCTTTTGTGAAGAAAAGTAGTTTAATAAACAAATTGTGTTTAAAAAAAAATGGACGAGTGCTGGGTTTGAAGACATTCTCTCCGAAATTGGTCAAAAGTTCACTGTATGAGCTGATTTTTTTCCCTTAGTATCCTGTAAAGAAGGCTGATGGCACATGGGCGAAAGCCACTCTAGACCGTGTAGAAACCTTTGCTGAAGACCTGGAGAGCAGGCTTACTCCGTTCAGCACTTCCTCTGCAAAGCACTCTGCAGCACTTCACTGGCAAAGCACAAAAGTCTCGTCAAAAACACACTAGAAACCAAGGCCAAGTATTTATCTTCACTTTTAAAACCTTTAAAACAAAATCAAAATCAACAAAAACATTTTTGACCCCACATGCAGATATGGAATCCAAGTATATGGTTTTGCTGCCAAAAGCAACCTAGGCCAAATCATGATAGAATTGTACAAGGTAATCTCATCAGCTTTGACAAGGACGATAAATTGACAGCTCTCTCCATGATATAAATATATAAGATAGTCTCGTCGTGTGTTTAGCGTTCGGGTGTAGGGCCTTTTCGAACACTTCGTGTTTGCTCGTTGACGTAAAAGGCTGTGTGTGTACAAATTTTAAAATTTTTTATTAACCCTTAAGTGAAACAAAAAAATGTTGTTATGCTAGTTTTGTCGCAAACACGTCCAAAGCGCAAATTTTATTAATGCCCCGAAATGTTTGGTAAAGAGAACGTTGTGGGAGCAAATTTTGGAGTGCAGCCTGCTTCACAGTGGAAGTCGACAACCAATAAGGGGACGACTTTCAAGAGAAGGCGACTAAACAATGATGCTGTTCCGGAAAGAAAAGCAGAGCCGGAACCAGCAGTTCCAAAATTAAGCTACGCCGAATCGAGCTCGAAAATTAAAAATTAAATTACAAAGAAAAAGCTCTGACTTATTATTATAATAGGCCAGTTTTAACCCCAAACACCATATAAGGGATAATACACATTTTCTATTGTCGTATACATTTGTTTCTCTCACACGAACTTTGACAGCCGAACTAGGGCCCTATTGTTCCGAACGAGGGCCTTATTTTTCCGACGAGACTACCTTCTATAATTGTATCATGGCTCTCTCGATCCGCTCTCAGAGAGACGTGCTAGAAAGAGAAAGCACTCTACGTTTACATTTTTTTTCTCTGACAGGCGAGAAATTGTTTTCGGTCATAAATAAAATTAGTTATTTAAAGAAAAGCTTTGATTAAATGAATTTTTCAGAATGTTTTTAAACAAATATAAAACTAGATATTTACAAATTAAACATGTATTATTATTATTTTTGCAATTTTTTAAAGATTTTTTTCTGGCCAATTATTATTAGTTTTTGTTTTTTTTTTTATTTTTTATTTAAATTTTTAATTCTAAATTGTAAGCCAGGACAAAGTAAATGAGTTCCGAGCGTGAATGCAGAAGGAGCCAGAAGTATGCCCACGTCAAGTAGCATTTTTCAGAAGTTCCTCAGCAACAGCGTCGCTTTCGAAAGGTCCACCAAGCTGGCTCTTGTGGTACGTTAAATATATCTCGAAGGGCAAGACGGCGGCAAAGTGTGCCCACGCAGCAGTCATGTGCTACCAGAACGCAAATAAAATTCTGTTTTGTTCTTTATTTACATTTTTTTTTAGAAGAAAATGAAAAACAAATCGAGCACAACCTTTTTCGACAACATTTGACGAACGACTGTCAAAATATCGTCCTCAACTGAGGGCAGCTTTCTCAATGAGATTACCTTGTATAATTGTATCATGGGCCAAATAATAATTTTCAAAAGCAAGACACTAAGCACACTTTCTGGAGCCGAATGGTACATTCGAAATGTTGACCTGGCTAGGGACCTCCATGTCCCTCTAATTGGAGATGTAATATACTCTCAAGCTGAAACTTAACTTAAGAATCTGACGAACCACCCGAATATCTTGGCCAGAAGACTCACAGAATACAGAAGCAGAAGAAGACTCAAAAGAACGCATCCCATCGACCTACCACACAGAATTTTCTAAGCCTCTAAATAAACTAAATTACTAATACTAATTTTTAACCCATAACACTCTTCCACTCCCACACAATCTCTTTATTATCCATCGAACACCGGCCTACACTATTGTAACAGTTACTACATTACAGTAACAGTAAACAATATAACACTGTGTATAGCGACACAGTAATAAATCACTCGAAAACAAAAGAAAAAAAAAATCAGGTGTTGACGTGCTTGGGCGTCCAGAGCGAGGCTCGTCATTGGCATCTTCCCGGCCATCTTCGAAGACTTTGTACCACTGGTTAACATTTTTTTTACTCAGAACAGTTTCACCGTATACCACTGTCAACATTTCAAGTGTTTTGGAGCACTTTTTTTTATTTTTTTACACAAAATTTGATGCAAATGCTTTGATCCATATATTTCTTTAGCAAGGAATCGCCGAGTACGCAAAACACTCATACCTTGTACGCCTCTTACAGCCAAACAAAAATTGCCATTCACTTAAAATTTGGTACAGATGTTCGGAATGACATAACAAAACAACAAAATCGTATTATAATTCGAACTTTATTGCTTATATATTTATCATCCGATTATACTCAAATATTTGGAAAACGACCGCTCAAGCCTATTCGTTTACTTTTTCTTTTAAATTTTAACCAAAAAAAAAACGAGCATAGCTAATATAACGTTTTTATGTTTTTTGGGGGCGGAAGTGGGTGTGGGCAAATTTTAAAACAAACTTGATCTGCAAAACTTTAACATTTGTCCTTCTTTACTTTTTTCTTTGCCATATAATTTTCTTAACAAAGAGCTTAAAAACTTAAAATAATAAATAATAAAAATAAAAAAAAGTATCAAAAATCTTAGGCATTCACAGTATAGAAGACGAGACCGTTGAAGCGAATCAAAACCGTATTCCAGTTTTAACTTGATTTTAACAATATGATGGTGTCCAAAGATTTTGACAAAAATTAGTACATTAAAGAAAAAATCAAAAACAAATAATAAGTTTCCTTTGCTTCAATGAGCAAAGAAGAGTAGTCACTCCGATGTTAAAAATTTATGTTGCACACTTTTAGGCGTTCGGTTTTACACCCTCCCAAGACTTTAAAGTTTAACTGAATGTTGGCTTAACTCTTGAAAAGAGCATCGATTTGGTCTGTATGTCTCAATAGAAGGCCTGCGAGACACCCCATTTATATCTATCAGCTATCTATGGTATCCATCGAAATCATCATCAGTCTCCGTCGAGGCGTGAGAAGATACTTTGTCAATTGGCAAAGAAAACTTAGCTTTCTGAACTACCCGAGTTTGGAGCCGAAAGGGAACAAAAATATAATTCACACGCCGCTAAAGTAAACAGCATCCCACGATATAAGCTCGGGTCTACGCACCGGCTGAAGCCAAAAGCCTTTTATCCACTTCAATGATCAAGGAGCAACAACTGCACGATACACAAGCAAAAACAGGACAAATGGCGATTTTCGAAAATGACAAAAGTATGTTTCCAAATCTGACTTTTCAAGGGCAACCCATTGCTGCACCAATAAAGCTTGGGTGTAGTAGGGGAGTGGAGTAAATGACAAGCAAACTTTCACGCAATTTCAGGCTTCTGGTTAAAATAGTTGCTGTGTCGTCTGGATGTCAGATGTTGATTTTTCAAATTACTTGCGTGGGTTTCCCAAAAATGTTGATGCACGCCTTGATACTTTGCATCCTGCTCCGGCCATCCCAAGTCGGCGTTGATGTCTTCGGGAAGCCATTTGCTCGAAAACTCTCCGTGATGCGAACACAGATATGTACATATACATATATCAATGTGAATAAAGACACATATATTTCTATATAAATCTGACTCTTCTTTACCCGAACTGTGTTGGTGTTTGTTTCAAACTTTCCCTGTCTCGGCTAGTCTTGGCCCCGTCCATCATTTGCTTGCATCAAAATGAAAATTTGAAGTTTTAGTGCTCAGTTCAGCACGACAGTTTTATATAACACACAACTTATACGTTTTCAATGGGAATATATATATATATACTAGCTGACCCGGCGAACTCCGTTTCGCCACCAGATGGCTTCGTTTTATGCAACATTGTTTGGTGATTAAAAGATGAAGAAAAATAGTTTTTTTTTTGTTTTATATTTGAAAAGGAAAAGCTTTATTTCATTTCACAACAGTAATGAATTCATTTTGATTACAAAAGTGAAGTGTTATTTAGTTGAACTTCTAAGTGAATAAAAGTGAATCCAAAGTAAATACTGAATCGAAGCGTTATACGTGTCCGCAAATTATCAGTTTCATTGAAGTTCTCTTTGGTAAACCACATTTTTGTTTTTGGTCTGACGTTAACACAAACAAATCGGATGGTTTCCCAACTCGTGAATACGCAACATATAACTGCCCATGTGAGAAACAATGATTTTCTAAATTTATCCCGCAAACACTAAGCGATTTGCCTTGCGACCTGTTAACGCAAGGCGAACAGGAAATTTCAATCGTTTGAAGTCAAACGGTAGATCAGTCGGAATCATTGGTATTCGAGGAATACATACATTTTAATATGCGTACTTTCCGTTAATAATGGATGCCTCAATTAAATTCCTGCGATCCGATGACATTCGTTCTAATGCTGTTTTGAACATATTAACCACAGCATTATTAGCGTGAAAAATGCTTGCAACTGTTCAATATTTCGTCTGTTTAACTGTTATGTTCCCTGTATATTGCACCGCACATTCAGCTGATCCACCATTTACGAAATGAAATATATTTGCAGAATTGATGCGGTTCATCTGGTGTTAGCACCATTGAACCATGTAAATGTAATATTTTGTTGTTGTATCTTTTACCTTGCAAGTCGGCATGAAGCCGCCTTCCCGACTGATATTAGCTCCAAAGGAAATCTTGCGAAAGTTGTTATTGTTTTCAAGGATATGTTGAAGAAAATGGATGGAATCGGGATCAGTTCCATCGAACAATGGTTTCAGTGGCTGTGGTGGTGTAAGTAATGGATCCAGTTTGACTTTTCCACTTGCGCAGCACAATCCATCCGTTTCTCTTTGAACTTTGAAATATCGGCATATAGTCGTCTTTGGCCAAGTATCTAAATTTGCATTATCACTGTAGTTCGCAGTGTGATCATACTGAAATTTCAAGCGATTGTATGATGCCAATGAACTTCGTGTCCTCACGCGTTGTCCCAATCGGGAATTTTCTCTTATTATATTTTGCCTTTCTTCGCTTAAGTTCTGTGAATACACTTGTTGCTGACTTGCAAGTCTTGTGCGGCGGCCGATGTTCGCACGTCGTCCTTTAGGCATTTTGAACTATGGACTGAGTGGAGAATTTAATTTCATATGCACGATCCACATAATTTACATAGTTCAACTTACCACCTTAAAGACAAAGGCCTGCTGTTGAAACTGAATACAAATTTGAACAATATACGTGATTGATTTGTTGGTTTCCAATTGAAATGTTAGGAAACGAATAACTTATTTTTTTAAAATTATTTTTCACAATTTCACGGTGAACACAATACCGGTTTGTCACATAATATTAACTGATCAGAGAACAATGAGTAGATGTCAAACAATGTATCACGCACCGCATGCTATGTATCAGAGGTGGCACTATATGTAAAAAGATTTTCCCCTCGAGTCGCGGAAGTATCACGGAAGAATCGCGGAAGAGTAGCGGAAGTATCGCGGAAGAATCACGGAAGAGTCGCGGCAGAGTCGCGAAAGAGTCGGGGAAGTATCGGGCATCGCAAAAGTATCGCGAAAGTATCGCGGAAGAGTCGGGAAGTATCGCGGAAGTATCGCTGAAGTATCGCGAAAGTATCGCGAAAGTATCGCGAAAGAGTCGCGGAAGTATCGCGGAGGAGCGCGGAAGTATCGCGGAAGAATCGCGAAAGTATCGCGGAAGTATCGCGGAAGCATCCGGAAGAGTCGCGGAAATATCGGGAAGTATCGCGGAAGAATCGCGGAAGTATTGCGGAAGGGTCTCGGAAGAGTCGTGGAAGTATCGCGGAAGAATCGCGGAAGTATCGCGGAGGAGCGCGGAAGTATCGCGGAAGTGAAGAGTCGCGGAAGTATCGCGAAAGTATTGCGGAAGAGTCTGGGAAGTATCGCGGAAGAATCGCGGAAGTATCGCGGAGGAGCGCGGAAGTATCGCGGAAGAATCGCTGAAGTATCGCGGAGGAGCGCGGAAGTATCGCGGAAGTATCGCGGAGGAGCGCGGAAGTATCGCGGAAGTATCGCGGAAATATCACGGAAGAGTCGCGGAAGTATCGCGGAAGAATCGCTGAAGTATCGCGGAGGAGCGCGGAAGTATCGCGGAAGAGTCGTGGAAGTATCGCGGAAGAATCGCGGAAGTATCGCGGAGGAGCGCGGAAGTATCGCGGAAGTATCGCGGAGGAGCGGCATCGCGGAAGTATCGCGGAAATATCACGGAAGAGTCGCGGAAGTATCGCGGAAGAATCGCTGAAGTATCGCGGAGGAGCGCGGAAGCATCGCGGAAGAGTCGTGGAAGTATCGCGGAAGTGTCGCGAAAGTATCGCGAAAGTATCGCGAAAGTATCGCGGAAAAGTCGAGTATCGCGGAAGTATCGCTGAAGTATCGGGAAAGTATCGCGAAAGTATCGCGAAAGTATCGCGAAAGTATCGCGAAAGAGTCGCGGAAGTATCGCGGAAAAGTCGTGGAAGAGTCGCGGAAGAGTCGGGGAAGTATCGTGAAGTGTCGCGAAAGTATCGCGGAAAAGTCGTGGAAGAGTCGCGGAAGAGTCGGGAAGTATCGCGGAAGTGTCGCGAAAGTATCGCGAGCATCGCGAAAGTATCGCGGAAAGTCGGGAGTATCGCGGAAGTATCGCTGAAGTATCGGGAAAGTATCGCGAAAGTATCGCAAAAGTATCGCGAAAGTATCGCGAAAGAGTCGCGGAAGTATCGCGGAGGAGCGCGGAAGTATCGCGGAAGAATCGCGAAAGTATCGCGGAAGTATCTCGGAAGCATCTCGGAAGAGTCGCGGAAATATCGGGAAGTATCGCGGAAGAATCGCGGAAGTATTGCGGCCGGGTCTCGGAAGAGTCGTGGAAGTATCGCGGAAGAATCGCGGAAGTATCGCGGAGGAGCGCGGAAGTATCGCGGAAGTATCGCGGAAGAGTCGCGGAAGTATCGCGAAAGTATTGCGGAAGAGTCTGGGAAGTATCGCGGAAGAATCGCGGAAGTATCGCGGAGGAGCGCGGAAGTATCGCGGAAGAATCGCTGAAGTATCGCGGAGGAGCGCGGAAGTATCGCGGAAGTATCGCGGAGGAGCGCGGAAGTATCGCGGAAGTATCGCGGAAATATCACGGAAGAGTCGCGGAAGTATCGCGGAAGAATCGCTGAAGTATCGCGGAGGAGCGCGGAAGTATCGCGGAAGAGTCGTGGAAGTATCGCGGAAGAATCGCGGAAGTATCGCGGAGGAGCGCGGAAGTATCGCGGAAGAGTCGCGGAAGTATCGCGAAAGTATTGCGGAAGAGTCTGGGAAGTATCGCGGAAGTATCGCGGAAGAATCGCGGAAGAGTCGCGGAAGTATCGCGGAAGAATCGCGGAAGTATCGCGGAGGAGCGCGGAAGTATCGCGGAAGTATCGCGGGAAGAATCGCGAAAGTATCGCGGAAGTATCTCGGAGGCATCTCGAAAGAGTCGCGGAAATATCGCGGAAGTATCGCGGAAGAATGGCGGAGGAGTCTGGAAGTATCGCGGTAGAACTGCGGAAGTATCGCGAAAGAATCGCGGAGGTATCGCGGAGGAGCGCGGAACTATCGCGGAAGTATCGCGGAAGCATCGCGGAAGAGTCGCGGAAATATCGCGGAAGAATCGCGGAAGAATCGCGGAAGAATCTCGGAAGAATCGCGGAAGAGTCGCGGAAGTATCGCGGAAGAGTCGCGGACATATTGGGTCCATCATTTCAATGTATCCGTACATTATTCATTTCAGGAAAAAGGACGTCGTATTCGTGATTCACTACAGGTACGGGGTCAACAGATCTATTTCGTGCATTACCTTCATCTGCACCCGTGATCGTCTTTGTAATACCCCATTTGTACTACCCGTTCACCTTCCTATATTTGCTCGTCTTGGTCTTGAGAGAATGAGGAAAGTACGCATATATATAGTACACTTTAACAGTTCTAGACTCACCATTTATACAAACGACAGAAAATGTTTGACGAAAATTACCTGACAATAATATCAAAGCAGCCGTTTTTTGTTATGTATGTGAAAAAGAAAATGGCTGTTGAAAATGGCTATTGGCTGCATACTCATATTTTTTTTTACTTTTAAACCTTCCCTGGACTTCCACGAATAATTCAAGACCAAAATTAGCCAAATCGGTCCAGCCGTTCTCGAGCTTTAGCGAGACTAACGAACAGCAATCCATTTTTATATATATAGAAGATATATATATTAGTGCTGAACGGAGTAAGCCTGCTCTCCAGGTCTTCAGCAAAGGTTTCTACACGGTCTAGAGTGGCTTTCGCCCATGTGCCATCAGCCTTCTTTACAGGATACTTAGGGGAAGCTTGCCGCTTGTATGCTCCAGCTTTGGAGCATGTTGCTTCAGCTTTAGTAGCGACAGCTTCTTCCTCACTCTGTTGGAGATCCTACGGAACATCCTATCTATCCTAAGGTCATTGGTGCGAATAAACTCACGCCTGAGCCAGGAAGTTTGCCAAGGGCTCCCTAAACACCGGAAGTCATGTGCCAGGTTGTAAGAGGCTAGCTCTGGCGGCAATCGTGGTTAGAGAGACAGATAGTTGCTATCAGCGCAGATGATCCGATCAAAGGTCCTGCTCCTCTATAATGCTGATTAGATTGCTAGGAATTGGCTTGTACACAAAAAAGTCAATGCAGGGCGGCGTGGCTACTGAACGTAGCGGGTACCAAGTAGGGCCTTCTGTTGCAAGGACTTGGGCTGTGGAGCTTGTTATGGCGTGGTGAAGAGGCTTCCCTCTTCGATTTTGTCTGAAATTGCCCCACAGCTGATGTTTGGAAAAAAAAATCAGCTCATACGGTGAACTTTTGACCAATTGGGGAGAGAATGTGTTCAAACCCAGCACTCGTTCAATCTTTTCAAACACAATTTGTTTATTAAACTACTTTTCTTCACAAAAGGGATTTAGCGCTAAAAATCTTCGCAAAATAGATAAATAGTTAGTGTTAGAGTCCTCGTTTGTGATCAAAATTCATCTAATAGGAAATCGGTGTAAATTATTGGTGAAATTATATTGCATGTACGATTTTCCACATCTCACAAAATCCTTGAGAAAGGGGTGTCTTACTTCTAAGCTGATTATTCCTGATTGTATTGTTAGTTTTAAAGTACCCCAAGAGCTATGGGAAATTAAAAAAATCATGCTGCAACTAAAACGTGTCGCAAGTTTAGTCAAGCGTGTCTCGTAACCAAGACTTGAGGCCAGAAGGCGGTAAGTTTATTTCAGCAGCGGGTGGCTGGTGTGTAGTGTACGGCAGTGTTGCAGGATTATTTTTTTTCCTGGTCGGTCATCTAATTGCGGGTGGAAATTGCTATTGGAGAGGACCTTGTACCCCCTTTGCTTGGGATGCGCACTCTTACTAGTCTCGGATCTAGCTCGCCGTTTGTCGGGGTTCTTCCTCGCTTAGGATTGTTCGGATTGCACTCTTCTACATTTAATTAGTGCGTCTTACTTAAAGTATTAAACAAACAAGGATTAATGGCCAAATTATGAATTAATGGGGTGATATGAATGTATGCCGACACATATTAAAATCAACCGAGACTTCTGATAAGTTTTGAAAATTTAGGTGTTGCTAATTCCCTATGTCCCTACCGTGACAATACTACCTAAAATTCCTCATTGTCCCTTGACCGAATGCCAAACGAGCTTTACCACATAATTATGCAAAGGCTCGACATAAGTACTCGACAGACCATTAAGATTATTTATTCGATCTTATTTTTATACCCGGTACCCATAGGGTACAAGGGCATTATAAGTTAGTGCCAACCGAGAATGTGCATATGTAACAGGCAGAAGGAGGTATCTCCGACTACAGGGAGGCTATTGCCTGGGTAAACCATTTATTCATTTATTACAATTACATTCTATTACAAGAAACAAATCGCCTTCTTATTGAAAAGTGTGGAAGCTATTAGAAGTAACATTCGCTGTCCATAACGCAACATAGAGCATAGCCCAGACGTCTAAGCGGTGGTCATGCGTTTTTTATGCAAGAAAGTTCTGAGTTCTAAGCCCGCCCATGCCAAAGAATTTGTTTACATTTTTATTTCAGATTCCTATTCATTTTTTCGGCAAAGTTGGGTTATAAAAGTAAATTTGGTTATTTTTTATCATTTCTTGGTCACGCTTGTTCTTTTCTGTAGTTTGGCGCAATATTTTTGGTCAACAGTCGATCTTTTTACTCTTTCACACACACTTGTTTTGTGCGTCTCTTTTACAATAAACAAACCGCCTTCTGATTGAAAAAGTCTGGAGGCTATTAGAAGTATCAATCGCTGTCTATTGCGCAATGAGGAGCACAGCCCAGGCGTCTAAGCGATGGGCCAGCGCTTTTTATGCAAGAAAGTTCTGAGTTCTAATCCCGCTCATGGCAAAGAATTTTTTTAACATTTTTATTTTAGATTCTTATTCATTTTTTCTGCTCTTTATTCAATTAATACATTTTATACCAGTTTGGCAAAGTTGGGTTATGAAAGTGAATTTTGTTATTTTTCGTCATTTCTTTGTCACGCTCCTTCTTTTCTGTAGTTTGGCGCCATTTTTTTGGTCAACAGTCGATCTCTCTTCTCTTTCACACACATTTCTCTATTACAATAAAAAGCATCTTTTCATTAAGAAAATGTAGAAGCTATTAGATGTGACAATCTCTGGCAGTTTTATTTCAGTTCTGCCAAAATTAGGTTAACAGTTGCGAAGCATACTTAGTATGAAAATGGCGCTTCATATGTAACATATGTAATGGCCCAGTTGTCTAAGCAGCCGACGCATTTACATTTTGCCAAATTGGCACGAGCTCAATCCCACACAAAACGAAAATATTTTCTTTTTTGTATTCTTATTCAATTTTTTTTTCTAGTTGTTCTCCAGGTATAATAACAAAGGAAAAAGGAAGAAATGCAAAAAAAAAACAGAGAAAAAAAAAAACAATACGACTTAGACGGCTACGGCTACAGGCTTGAAATATCAGCGTCTTAGGGGGGTGTTTTAAAATTCTAACCTTATTGGTAATATCTCCCATGTTTATCTACCGATTTTACTGAAATTTTCAGAAAACGTCCGCTCAAACCAATTAATTTATTGTATCTATTAACTTTAACCCAAAAATAACGAGTATAGCTTATTTTACGTTTTTTATCATTTTTGAGGGCGGAAGTGGGCGTGGCCAAATTTTAAAACAAACTTGATCTGCGTGCAAAAGATCCCAATGGCTTAATCTTCTCGGCTGGTGACGCTGATCAAGAATATTATTTACTCTATAGAGTCGGAGATTTCTCCTTCTGCCTGTTACACACATTCTCGGTTGGCACTAAGGTATAATACCTTTGTACCCTATGGGTACCGAGTATAAAGATGTAAAGAAAAGGAAACGATTTTTTTTTCGGACTTCCTCTTGATAATCAGTATGGCCTGGATTGTGGGTCCTTCAGCCTGCTCGACCTTAGATATAAGCCTTTGTTTAAAGGTTGGGGTTGCATTGTTGGAGAATCGGAAGGATGTTCTCCAGAGTTTAAATGGTCTATCTGCCTCAAAACTCTTGACTAGAAGAAGGACTCTAGATCGATCGATAAGGGTTAAATAGTTCTAGGTACCAAGCACAGTTCTGAGCGCTCATAATTATGTGCCTGAAAAGTGTCGAGCCTAAGAGCGTTTTCGCAGTATACACATAAATTGGAGCGTTGTTAAACTTTTTGTGATTTTTCAACTCGGGCTCAAAGGATGATTTTTCTGAGCATATTAGGAACTAAAAAAAAATTTTTTTTTTATAATTAGCCCCGCATGAGATTTGAACACCATCTTTCCGGTTTTCTAAGCATACGTTTTAGCCGCTAAACAAAACGAGATCCCAAGATCTGCTTAATCTGAAGTAGGCACACTGCCGAAGTATGTATTGGAGTTTTCGAAATACCTATATTATTTCCCTACATGGGTAAAAGGGCCTGTTTATCACTGTGGTCGGCAGTCCACGTAGTGACGATGAGCACCGAGACAGTGGTGCGCAAGGAGACTACTATATAGAGCCGTAGAATTGAAAATCTGCTACGATAGTCCGATCAAAACCATTTATATCTTCATCGAAAGGTATTGTAAACTAGAGACCTGCATGAAAACATTCATTTCTAAGTATACAGTACTGTACAGTAGTCTGGTGTTTTCAAAAATACTGTACTCATTCAATACTGTAAAGTATATTCAATATGTCAAAAAAAGCCTGTACAGCTTTCGTAGTGATCTCACTGAAAGTGAGTGACAGTAAAAGTTGCATATTTCGGGTATGAATATCAATCCCATTCCGGAAGTCACAGGGTGTACAGTAAATAAAACAAAATATACAACTGTACATATGAGTGCTCCATATATTCAAGTCGATGAATATAAATAAATAAATTTTAAATGATACAACAAATTATAAATTATGTATTTTAGCGCAAATAAAACCAGAAATCATTGTTGGGTAATACCCAAGACCCAATCGGTATCGTAAATTCGCTGAATGACTTCAAGAAGTACGCTGCTGATGTTAAGGCCAAAATAGCACCCAATGAACAAAAGGCATATGTTCCAAAAGTCCGAAGCAAGGTTTGGGAGACCTTTTCGGGGATGTTGAATGCAGGGAAATGAGTAAAGCTTGCGTTGGGGTCAAAACAATTACTGATTCTATTGAGGAAACTTAACGGTGTTTATAACTAAACAAAGTATAAAGAATATGCTTGTGTCAACGAAACTGTGTGTAAAAGAAATGTGCGTTACTATGTATTATGATCTATGCAGAACTGGAAACGTTGCCCAATTCTACTTCTTATGTCAGCAGAATATGCATTCGCGCTTGACCTGATGTTTGCTACTTTTGTTATTGCATATACATATTGCTGAGACTGAACATTCTCCCGGCCGTTAAACGAGTGTTCAACCATTTCTAATGTTGAACCCAAAACGTCGTGGGGTAGGTTCCGGTGAAGACTGCTCAGCGTTTTCCTGATGTTTGGAGGTCCGTGGTCGTGGCTTCCATTTGCTGTATTGCCGTCGTAGAACATATGAAAGATCGCTATAATTGATATTGCTAAGGCCACATAAGCAGCTACCTGATGATGCTGCACAGTGCTGAAGTGATTTTTCCATGTTGTATCCATCGGTTTGGCCGGTCTTTGTTGAAGGACATCTAATTCGTCTAGTTCGGGTACTTGGGTTGTAGTTACTTGAGCTGGCTCTGATGTTTTTTCTACGTCAAACTTGGTGATATTGCCGAAGCGAACGTATGTTGATTTCGTTTCGCTTATCGTAGTGCTGAATGTGCCAACACTAATTTTTGAGATGCGCGCGGTCCAGCTTGCGGAGAATGATAGCAAGCCGGTTCCTTCAAGGTGTACTGTGGGAGGTGTCCCTTTGCATACAGCTTGAAGCTCTATGGGACTGTGTGTTGCGAATATCTATCTGTTCCGTTGATGCGCCTTTGTCCAAATTAGATCGAATTTTGTTTGAACAATCTCACATAGTGTTTAAGTCTTGTTGTTAAACAACTGAAATTCACATAGATTGTCCGCGCTAAACGTAGCTTGATGATTGAAGCAAATGGCTCGTCGTTTGGCACTTTTGTTCATAACTCAAATTCGTCTTCAGTCAATCCCATTAATTGATCTCTATGACGGCAATGATATTTGTCTTGATATCGAATCTATGCTAGCTTCCTGCCCTCCACGCCGGGATGGGGATGATGCTGAACGCTTCCTGCTGTGCTGTGGATACCAGAGGTAGTGTAATCTTGAAGATTACATGACCGGTAGATGTTGTGCCTTCAGCGTACATAATTCGGTAGAGCTGGATAGCATCTTCCGATGATACCGGTAACATTTGATCTGGTAGAAGATGATCCCGAATTCGATCTAGTTGACCTCTCAGTTGCTGAGGAGATACTAGCATGGGACTAATGGTTCGGTGGCGGACATCAGTAAGGACGCTAGTCGCCTTCGTTCTTGCCTCTCTCTCTGTTGATAGTTGCTAGTTGTTGTTCTAGCGTCCTGATTTCCTTGTCGTTAGCTGAATTGCTTTTCTGACTACATTTATAGTAGCATAGTAGCATCATCGTTGGACTTGACTTCGTTTATGACCTTGGCCATTCCTTCTGCATAGTTTGAATCAAGCACGCAGAATAATGAGTTACGTTTCCGACTATATCAAGTGGTGATCTGCGCTGTCGGGAATGGTTAATCAAATTATTTCCAGCTTGTAACTCGCCATATAAATGTCTAAAATGCTCAACTATAGAGTTACAGGGATTTGCATTTCTTAGTTCTGAACACTTATGTTTTAGTTTAGTAATCCCGTCAGATAGTATTCTCATATCGGTCCAATATGGTTTCAAGTCGTAGTAGACGATGATGGTCCATTCTGAAATAGCCATTCTGGAAGTGCCGAGTCGTTTGTAGAATATTCCGGGTTGATTTGTGAACTGTGTCACATTTATTGGTTGTCCCATTGCCAGTGGGAGGATGAGTAGCATTGCCAGCAACGTTGGAAGGATCCGAAGCTTCAGCTTCTTCCTTTGTGTTGGGATTTCTTCCGGCATCTTTGTTTCTAACATGGAGCTGCGAGGACGTTTTGTGGCTTTTTCTTTCAGAAGCGGAGCAAGCCGAGTAACTACGCGTTTGAATACTCTAGAGGCAGTTTTAACGTCTACTACCCGGACGTGGTTGTCCTTGCAAGGATAGGTCTTTACTATCCTTCCCATTGGCCAGCTCATCACCGGCACGTTGTCTTCCTTTACGAGAACTAGTAGTCCTTCTTCGACATTATGCGACATGGTTTTCCATTTGTTACGGATTTGAAGTTCTTGTAGATACTCCATGGACCACTGATTCCAGAACGCTTGCTTTAGTCTGGATACTAATTCACATCTTTTCACCAATGTTTTTCCGAGTGAGGCGAGGTTCACATCAGGAGGAGCGGTCAATGGCTCACCAATCAGAAAATGCCCTATAGTTAGGGCTGATGTATTAGTCGGATCTGATGACATTGAATTGAGGATTGCTTCAATTTCAATAATCACAGTGTTGAGCTCCTCAAATGTTAACGATGACGTGGCTGTGACTGATACCAGTAGTCGTTTTGCTGATTTTATCTCAGCTTCCCAAAGGCCGCCAAATGATGGCGCTCGGGGCGGAATGAACTTGAATTCCAACTGCGATTTGTTGCAATGGTGGATAATTTGGGCCTGGGCCTTATCCGAGAAGATCGCTTTTTTTAAGGTCCTTAATTGATTATTGGCGCCGACGAAATTGGTTGCGTTATCGTAGTGAATGGTCTTGCATTTTCCGCGTCGACTCAAAAATCGTCGAAGAGCGGCTAAGAATGCATCCGTCGTCAAATCACTCGCAAGTTCCAGATGCATTACCTTTGTGGCGAAACAGCAAAACACTGCTATTTTTCCCACGGATCTTGTGATGAATCCAAATGGGCCCGCAGTAATCAACACCAGGGTGGAAGATTGGCCGCGCCTGTGTTACTCGGTTCTCTGGAAGGTTGCCCATAATTTGTTGCATTAATTTGGGTCGGTTCTTTGTACATTTAACACAGCAGTGTAAAATGCTACTTGCCATTGTTTTATCATTGACAATCCAGTACTGCTGGCAATAGCCCGTAGAGATTGCGCTCCACAATGCATGTTCTCTTCATGCATCTATCGCAATAGCACCCTCACAATCGGATTATTGTAAGGAAGCAGGATTTGGTGCTTCGCATTATATGGAAGTTGAGATTCCTCTAATCTACCTCCGACTCTGATAAATCCGTCCTTCCCTAGTATAGGGGATAGGGAGATGATCGAGCTCTTTATATCCACGGTCTCGTGGTTAAGAAGTTAAGAAGTGGTTATGAAGTTAAGAATCAATTTTCTGAATGGTGCGACAGATGATAATCCTTGCACGAGTCAACTCACCGACACATAGAGTGGTTGTAGTAGTTCTGTTCCTTTTGTTACATAATCGCATCATATATACTACAATACGTTGCAGTTTATGAAAGGAGTTGCTTTGGTTACAGTTGTAGAGTTCTCCTCCAATCGGATCTCGACATGTTGGCATACTTACTTGTTTTGACCGTCGTTCCAAATCGCTGGGACCGATGGTTGGTACTTTGGCCCACTTTTCACAGGAACCGTGTAGAAAAAGCGGTCCATATAGCCAGAGGTTATGTTCCGCTAATTTGCTGGGGGCATTTCCTCTTGATAGTACGTCTGCCGGGTTATTTTATGATGAGACATGACGCCATTGCGATCGGTCAGATACAGCTTGGATTTTAGCGATCCGATTTGCAACGAACGTGTGGTATGTTGACGCTGGTGCGTTTATCCAGGACAGAACCACAGTTGAGTCAGTCCAGAAGTACCCAGATGCCTTCTCACTAGTCAGGCGTAAGTCCTTCCTCACTCTGTGAGTCAGTTCAGCGCCCAATACCGCAGCGCAGAGTTCTAGACGAGGTAACGTTTCGTTTGCTGCTGGTGCCACTCTTGATTTGGAGCACAGGAGCCGGACAGAAACATGAATATTTTTGTAAGTGGCTCGTATATAAACTGCCGCTCCGTACGCTCACTCTGACGCATCGACGAACGTGTGTACTTCTTGAGTGATTGGCACTTTTCCATCAAAGATATGCCTCGGGATTTGCATAGTATTTAAAGCTTGCAAATCAGAACTATAATTCTTCCAATCATCCTGAAGGTAGGGTTGGTGCTCTTCGTCCCAACCCAGGTTCAGTCCCCACAGAGTTGGCATACATTCTTTTGAGTTCACTACAACAGGGGCAAATAGTCCTAGTGGATCGGATATCTGTGCAGATTCGGGGATCGCCAACATAGTTGATCCTTGTGTGGTATCCATAGAAGACCCAAGGTCTTCACACTGAAGTGTTTCAGTGTTTCGTCTAGCTTGACATTGTTGACAATGTCCTTTTTAGGAATTTCTGTTAACACTTGTTCGATGTTCGAGCAATATTTTCGGAGCTTGAATCCGGATGGCAACAATATTTGGTTTAGTTCTTTTTTCTATGTCTGCTGTGAACACATATTTGTGAGTGCGAAAGCGTAGCAAGATTCCAAACAGCTCGCTCTGGACAGTGGGTCCAGCATGCAATATATCATTCAAAGATTTATTGCTTGTGGTTTTACAGAAAGCATCAAATACTACCCTTAGTTTTGTTGTGCTGCTTTCAGGTTTAAGCACACAGTGGTAAGGGATAAAGTAGTAATCCGCGGGTATGTTTGAGGGATGCACTTTTTATACCCGGTACCCATAGGGTACAAGGGTATTATAAGTTAGTGCCAACCGAGAATGTATGTAACAGGCAGAAGGAGGCATATCCGACCCCATGAAGTATATATATTCTTGATCAGCGTCACTAGCCGAGTCGATCTAGCCATGTCCGTCAGTCCGTCTGTCCGTCTGTCCGTCCGTCCGTCTGTCCGTCCGTGTAAAACAACAGATCTCAGAGACAATAAGATCTAGAGTTACCAAATTTGGTGACAACATTGGAATCTGTTGCACCCAGATCAAGTTTATTTTAAAATTTGGCCACGAAAAATAGTAAAAAACTTTATATTACCTAAAGTCGTAATTTATATATATAATCGGATGATAAACATGGAAGTTATTAAACAATTAAGTTTGTATATATTTCTTCTTCTTTTTCTGAGCCACAAAGGCAGTTGCGAAAAAAAGTGTTTCGTGCTTTCGGGCGCAGTATTAATTCGTAATGCAGCTGCGTACAGCTGCAGAATTTGTCTTTTTTGAACATTGCTCAACATCACTTGCTCAGCTTCATTTGTCAACATTTTGTTTTTTCCATGTCCACGTGCTATTTAATTTAATGCGCAATACTTTGGGTACCGGGTATCTACAGTCGGTCACACTCGACTGTAGCTTTCTCACTTGTTTCATATGTCCAAGTCCTTCATACTCCTCCATAAAGTCCACGTACCCTTTCCAGATGTCAGGTGATGATCTCCGCTCCAGTGCCAGGAATCTTTCTGTTGCAGTTTTTTGTGATGCCCCCATGGCTGAAGATTGTTCAGAAAATGGGTTTGACAATAAATTTTCCATCAGCTGCAACTTGGAGATTTTCTACGAAACGTTGTTCGCAATGATCTTCATCTGTTGCTGCAGCTGCACAAATTGCAGCTGAGTTTTGCTCTGATGAAACTTTTCCGGCCACAATCCATCCAAGTTTTGTATTTTGAAGAATTGGGCCTCCTGTCTTTAATAGAGTCTGGTTGAATAATAGTGCTCGGCTCCGATAAGCATGTCAAACTTTCCTGGCTTGTCGATGTTTGGATCAGCTAAGGCAATGTTGCTCGGGACTTGCAGATTTGTAGAATTTATATGATGAGCTGGTTGATCAGCTATGATGTGTGGTAACACAAAAGCTTCAACTTGTTGAGTAAAGTCATTATGCATCGATTTCATCAGAACATTTACTATGGCTCTACTAGTTTTTGGATTGCCTCCAATTCCCTCGATACGTAGTGAAATACCGTGGAGTTTTAGTGATAGCATTGAAGCCATTCATTCAGAAATCAAATTTATTTGTGATCCTGAATCAAGCAGAGCTCTGAAGGTAGCAAGGTTGATTTTACTGCCACTTTGACGTTGGCGAGTAGGTTGTAACTTTTGTTGCTTGCTGCACCTACAGTAAGCGATTGTGGCTCGGTTGCTGCACCTGATGTGGTTCAAGATGCAGCAATGTATGGTGTTTTTTGTCACATTTAAAACACGTGCGACCTCGGCATTCCTTTGCCTTGTGGTCACTGCAAAAGCAATTTACACACAACCGTTGTTTTTGCACCCAATTGAGTCGTTCGGGTACTGTTTTGTTGCGGAAGTCATCGCATTTCTAAAGCGGATGATTCCTTTTGCAAAACGGACAGTTTGATACTTTTCCAGCGCTGGCAGAGGTAGATTTTCTTTGCTCCCGTTTTTCCTGTTGGCCTCTTTTTCCTGTCTCCAGTACTCGAATTCGTTGATCCAGGAAGCTGACCATTGTGTCCAAGCTTTGTAGCTCTAGAGACCCATCTAACGACTGTTCGTATAGGGCTCTAGTTGCAAAATCTAATTTTTGCTTCATGATGGCAATCAATATTGTATCCCAGCGAAAAACATCGATGAAAAGTCCCTTTACCGATGCCAGGGACTCAATCGTTGTAATGAGTAATGCTTTGAATGACTTCGGGTCGTCACTACTTGTGCGTTGTTGCAGGAGGCGATTGAAAAATCGTGTCTGCTACATGTCGGGGATTTTTGTAAGCGTCAACCAACATACCCCATGCATGCAAGTAATTTTCTTGCCTAAGATCGATATGCCTTATCAACCTTTCTGCCTCTCCGGTTACGGCGGTTTTGAGATACCACATTTTCCGTACGGTGGGCATGTTAATGTCATGGACCATTTTTTTTTTTTTTTTTGGTGGGTTAAGATAAATACTTTTAGTTTAGGAAGGCTATCTACAGATGAGGTAATTTTATACAAATCATTATATTTTGCACATAATACTCTAAAGGGTTCATGCATTTCATACGATGTTCTGCGGTGGTGCAAAACCAAAGGCAATTAGGATCTTGTGGTTCTACATGGTACGTGGAAATTCAACTGACCCAATAGATCGCTGCTTTCCACGTCACCACGGATCAGATTATACATAAAGACAATGCCTAACATCGTTCTACGGTTTCCTAAGGAAGGTAGGTTAATCAGGAGATGTCTACTAGAATAAGAGGGCAACCTAAGGTTTGCATCCCAGTTTAAGCCACGAAGAACGAAAAGTAAAAAGTTCTTTTGAACTGACTCAATGCGTTTGCTGTGAACGTCCCACTGGGGACTCCAAACGCAAGATCCATATTCTAAAATAGGACGTACTAACGAAGTGTATAAATTCTTCGTGACGTAAGGGTCATCAAACTCCTTCGACCACCGTTTAATAAATCCCAGCACACCCCTGTTTTTATTCACAATGCACGAAATATGATCAATAAACTCCAGTTTAGGATCTAGGCAGATACCCAAATCGTCAACTAGCGTGATCCTTTCCAAAGAGCAGCAGTTCAGCGTATAAGTCGCAAGCATGGGAGAGACACGTGAGAATGTCATCAGCTTGCATTTTGAGCCATTCAGGTTTAATAAGTTTACATTGCACCATGTTTGAAAGTTATTAAGATCTGTGTGTAAATCCGACTGGCAAGCGCTGTCCTTGTATTGCACACAAAGTTTAACGTCGTCAGCGTACATGAGTACTCTGGAGTTAGTCAAGACTTTGGGCAAATCGTTAATAAATAATGTAAAAAGTAAGGGACCCAGGTGGCTCCCTTGCGGGACACCAGAGGTCACCCGGAGAACATTTGACAAGTGGTTTTTAAAGAGGACCTTTTGCGTGCTGCCTTTCAGATAACTTGAAATCCACCTAAGAAGATCGACAGGAAAACACATTAAGTCGAGTTTCCTAACAAGAAGGGAGTGATAAACGGAGTCAAATGCTTTACTGAAATCAGTATAGATCACATCTGTCTGCAAATTTTGTGAAAAGCCCCTTATAATGAAAGATGTGAGCTCCAGAAGGTTAGTAGTCGTTGATCTTCGTTTAATAAATCCATGTTGGCATGGAGAAATTTCTGATCTACACAGGTGCTGCAAATGGGGAGTAATTACGTTTTCGAAAAGTTTTGGAATGGCTGACAACTGAGAGATTCCTCTATAGTTGTTAGCATCCACTTTGCTACCTTTTTTGTGGAGAGGAATCACGAATGATTCCTTCCAAACAAGGGGAAATTGGGAAGTTTCTAAGCATAAGGTAAACAATTTTAGAAGGGGACTGCACAGGGACTCGGCACAATACCTAAGCACACAGCCTGGTATTTCGTCGGGACCTGGCGAATAAACCGGCTTGACACGTTGAAGATCCAAAAGAAGGGAGCTTTCGTTTAAGCTAGGACTGAAGATTAGGTTTGAATCGGATGACGGAGAACAAGTAGTTTGAAAAAACTGAGCAAAAAGATCGCCGATTGCCTGATCATTGTTTGCTGTCGTATTTTCAAATGAAATCGAGGAAGGATTTGTAATAGGCTTACGTTTAGTGTTGACAAAATTATAAAACTGTTTTGGGTCTTGCGCAAACTGAACCCTACAACGAGTCAATCGTTTAAGCACGATAAACTTTGACCGAGCCGCTAAATAGCGAGAGTGAACAGCTTGAGAACCGTTACATTTAAATTTTGAATAGAGATTGGACTTGACATTTTTGAGGCGAGATATAAAATTATTCAGCCGTCGAAAATCCGCCTTGCGAAAGCAGTGAATTTTCTTTTCTGGCCGATCAGACTTATTCTCCATAGCAGTCCCAATATCGATAGTCACATCGAAAGTAGGATGGTATGGATCTTCGGGTAGCGTCAAGGGCGGGACCCTAACCAAACTGACTCTTGCCGGATCAGAGACAAAGCAGAGGTCTAGCAAGCGATCTAAGGACTTTCCTACATGGTTGACTTGAGACAACGAAATGTCAAACAAGCCATCAATAAAATCGTGACGTGCAGTAGTTAAAAGTATGTTAGAGGATTCAGTTGTGGTTCAAATAGCTCCAGGAATGTTAAAATCACCTAGAACAATTAAATGGTCCCTATCCGAAAGTCTATTGGAGACCGACTGGATAGCGGAAAGGTGGTTCCAATAAATAGGAAGTTCCGACAAGGGAGGAATGTAGGAACATGTAATAAAAGTAAAACTACCATTAAATGATAGCTTCACACAAATTAATTCAACATCGTTGCATTGCTCGAAAGCTAATACTTCAGACGTGAGGTTGGAGTCAACCGCAATGAGGACCCCGCCCCCTCGCCTGGAAGGCCGATCAAGCCTATACGTTGTGTACACAGCTGGAAAAACTTCGGAGCTTAGGATCTCCGGCTTCAACCAGGTTTCTGTGAACACAATCACCTGGGATGCCAAGGAAACACTATCAGAATACAATTTAGGAAGCTTACTACGTAACCCCCTTGCATTCTGATAGGTAAGAAGTAGGGAATTGGTTAGTTTTTTGGAGCTGGCACAGTGGTTTTGTCCGGCCTGGGTAGACTAATTCCTACAGGCCGTCTTTTCTTTTTCTTTGCTTCGTACTCCTTAACAACAACATACTGCGGCCAGAAATCGGCAGAGCATATTGTGCTAAAGAGGACATTTATTTTGAAAGATGAAATATCCCTAGCGTAAGAAAATTTAAATTTTTTCACCTTAATTTTATCGGACTTCGTTCTGTCTCGAATAAAGACAGTAACATCTTCAGATGTTTGAGATGGGTGAAGCCGAGAGACAAATATCTGCCTCGTTGGTGGTACTGCAATAAGGGCTTTTGGCAACACAGACTGGTTGGCTGTATTACCAATTTCGGCCGGTAATCCAGGCCTGTCACCCTGGGGAGCATTCGGGACGGGGATCTGAGGAGTCGTTAATTTGGTTTGGACCCGCCAGCGGACATGCATTTGAATATATCGAAAAATTGAGTCCATTTGAGCAGATCTCCATCGAATTTTGGGATGCTGACTCTGGGCTAGTGCACTTCTTCGTTGCTTGAAGTATTGCTTTTTGCCCCTTAGACCGCTTGAATTTCCTTTTCCAGTCTTAGGAAGGACTGCATATCATATCCTCCCTCGTATTCTTCGTGAACGGAAAAATGAATTTCTTGCGTCTGAGACCATTGTGATTTTATCAAATCACTTGTGATGGTCTTTCCTGTCTCTGAAAACTCTTTCAGAGCGCGTTTGATAGACTCGGATATCGCCCTTTGTCGTCGACATGCCGATCTGAGTTTGTCAGATGCTATCATGGGCTGATGTATACTTCCCGCTTTTGAATTTGCATCAGAGTGGCTCTGTATTCTTCGTATGTGGCACGACAGTCATCGTAAAACTTGGTATACTCAGTGGTTCTATATTTTTCAGAAATATTGAGATGGCTCGTCGCAAACCGATTCCACGCGTCATCGATGGCGGCTAATTTGGTTTGGTAATACTATAATCCTTTTTGTAGTTGCGGATATATTTCGAGATCTCTTGACTGATCTTTTCTTGAAAGTCTAACGTCTCGGCGACTGCTTGCTCTTCCATTGTATTAGCCATTATAGTGTTACTTCACTTCTGACCCGGTGGGAGTGTTTTATTCGCTGAAAAGCTGGATACGCTCCTGTTTGCAACCGTCGATGGTTGAAGAAGTTTAACAATGACTTGGAAGATTTTTTCAAAGTGTCGCCTTGTTGACAACTTGAGAGTTTGTCCAGGATAGTTTCCTGTAAGGATCACTGAATGTGATCAACGGTTAAAAGTTCTGAGCCAAAAGGATATTCAAATCCTTCAAAGTGTCGACTGATTGACAACTTTGAGATTGTGACCAAAGGATGATTGAAATCCTTCAAAGGTCGGATGCTTCCTGTGATTAGGAACGGCTAGAAATCTGAGTTCTGAGCCAAAGGATGATTGAAATCCTTCAAAGATCTAGGATATTTCCTAGACCGTCGGGGTCACCAAATGTTAATGTGTAGGCTTAGATGCCTGGCATACAGTACATGAACTGTCTGCCTTGTGTCGCCGCAACTAGAACGTGAACCAGTTGGACTATAGATGGTGCACATAAGGGTCTGAAGACCCTCTGACAGCCTCTGTTGAATGCAGCCAAATGAGTAACGCTTGCATTGTGGTCAAAACAATTACTGATTTTATTGAGGAAACTTAACGGTATTTATAGCTAAACAAAGTATAAAGAATACGCTTATGTCAACGAAATTGTGTGTAACAGAAATGTGGGTTACTGTGTATTATGATCTATGCAGAAATGGGAACGGTGCCCAATGCGACTTCTTCATGTCAGCATAATATCCACTTGCGCTTTACCTGACAATCGCTACTTTTGTTATTGCATATTCATATTGCTGAGACTGAACACTGTACAGTACTATACTGAGTATGAGCAGTATCTGTCAAATATAGACAATATTACAACATTCACTCACATTTATTTGGAGCTGTTGAGTATAATAGTGTACACCTTTTTGGATAAAATGATTCATTTGCTCATTTGAATGTATTCATGCAGGTCTCTATTGTAAACCTCTTTGAAATTGCACTCTTATTTTTTTAAAAACGGATTAGTTTAGGAGAAATGGGAGTGAAAGTGTGAAATTGAAAATTTGGAAAATTGGACCTGTCGGACCCGGTGGATAAAAAATTACCTAATTTTTATGATGTTGTGATCTAGTTTTAAATACTCGTCGAATGACACCTCGATCATCCTGATCCGATGGTCCGTTCAAAAGATATTCAATAAACAAGATTTTAACGGCCTTTCCGAAATGAGAACGTTTGTCCTGTTGTTTGTCTGTCTGTCTGTGTGTCGATTTTTGTGTTCAAGAGTCCTGGAACCATTTTTATTTTATTAAACATTTTTTGTTCTACAACTTTTTGGTCGCTAGATTTCCCGCGCCCATAACTTCTAAACGACTAAGGCTACAGAAACGTGCTATATGTCGTTAGAAAGGTATTTTGAAATGATAATAGCCTTGACTGGACATAATTTATATAAATATAATATTTAAGAATTTATAATAAAATAATTTTTTTTTTTTAGTTTTTGTAATTTCTTCAAAAGCGGCTCCAACGATTTTTATTTTGACTCAAGGCTATATAGCTCTTGAGCTGCCTCACCTTTTGGTGGATAAGACATATCTGGGAAAGTTCGCTTTTTCGAGATTAAAAATATTTTTTTTTTTTTTATACTTTACTGTTGTTTATTGAATCTTCTTCTTTACGAGACTAACAATATGTGTATCAAATCTTATATAAATAACCTAACTAACAGTCATATGACTGGCACAGAGTTAAATGTCCCTGATAATTATTGCTGGGTTGGATGGTCGTTCCGATGCAGGCGGGTTCTGCTGGAAACCCGAGTCAAGCCTATTGCCAGATGATTTGGGTGCACAGTAAGTTTTTTATTGTAGGTCTCCTTTTGTTTGTCTATTTCATCTTTTACTGCAAGAATGCCGAGATCCCTGTGGATGTTTAGGTTGCGAATACACCATGGTGCCCCAGTGATTGTTCTCAGGATTTTCGATTGTGCTCGCTGGATGATGTCGATGTTGCTGCTGCTCGCGTTCCCCCACTACTGGGAGCCATATGTCCAGATAGGCTTGAGAGTGGAGTTGTAGAGCAGGACCTTGTAGTCCAGACGCAGTGGCGATCGGGCTCTTAAAAATCAAGTGGATGCTGCTGGCTTTTAGTTTTAGATGGAGTTTCTTGCATTCGATGTGTCTTCGCCAGGTTAGTCGTCTGTCGAGGTGGACGCCGAGATACGTTACTTCGTTAACTTGGGGAATCTGCGTACTATTCAAGAATGTTGGAGAGCATGTTTGCCTGTTGAGAGTAAAAGTTATGTGTTTACATTTTTGTTCGTTTATTTTAATACGCCAGTCAGAAAGCCACTTCTCAACTACCATGAGGTGATTTTCTAGCAGTGTTGTTGCTCGGGTTGAGCACCTCGAGCGGCTTAGGATCGCAGTGGAACGTGGATGTTGTTAGCCGCTCGTTCGTAGGGATATCCGCTGTGTAAAGGACAAACAGAGTAGGCCCAAGTGCACTTCCTTGTGGAACTCCAGCTTCGATAGTGTACTCGCCAGATGTTGTTGCGTTGCACCTTACTGCGAAGACTCTGTTGTAAAAATACGACTCAAGTAGCTTATGAGTGTATGTAGGCAAGTGTATTTTGATTTTATGCATGAAGCCATTTAGCCAGACTCGATCGAAAGCTTGAGATACATCGAGGAATATTGCGCTGCAGTATTCGAGATGCTCGAAGGCTGTGCGTATCTCTGATGTTATTCGGTTGCCTTGTTCGATGGTTCCATGGTTTTGACGGAAACCAAATTGATGAGCTGGGATAACATTGTGTGCTTCCAGATATGGTATTATGCGTGTTAGCAGGCATTTCTCGAACAGTTTGGACAGACACGATAATATACTTATTGGTCTGTAGGATGACGGGACTGTGTGGTCTTTTCCTTGCTTCGGTATCATTATGATGACGGATTTTTTCCACTTCCTTGGGTAGTAGCCGAGACATATAATCCCATTGAAGATTTTACAAATAACCTCTATAGCAGAGTTTGGAAGTTCAAATATCATTTTTGGAGTTATTAAGTCATCGCCCGGAGCGTTTTTTGGTTTCAGGTTCCCAATGACTTTTGCGATCTCATTTGGCTGAAACAATGTTGGTAAAGCCAAAGAATTAGTTTAAGTTTGCGGTAGGACAAGTGAACTAGTGGCCGGGTTCGGCTGGAAGACGTTTCGGAGATGTAAAGCAAATCTTTCGGCTCTATCTTCGTCGCTGAGGGCCCAGCAACCTGATGATTTTCTTATCGGGGTGACTGTTTCGATTAGAGAGCTTAGGTTTGGGTGAGCCCTCCACAAAGGATGCCTTGTACCGGTTGGCAAAAGTTTTTCAATGTACCGTAGTTGTGCGTTTTCAGTGTCTTGTTTCAGAGCTCGATTTAGTGAGCGAGTGGCTTCCTTAAAACGTTGTTTTGAAGATGGCGATCTGTTGGTTTGCCAAGCAAGTCGCAGACCCCTCTTTTTCAGGACAAGCTGTTAAATTTGTTGATTAGTTTTAAATTTGTTGGGTTGTACGTCCTGTCCTCGTGGTGTTGAAATATTGGCTGCTGCAGTGAGTACGTCTTCAAGAGCATCAGTAGAGAAATCGATTTCCGCTTTGATGTTGTGCTGAGGCGTTAGTTCAATGTGGGAACTTACATATTTCTTATATTTAATCCAGTTAGTCCTGTGCGACGTCAGCCTGTGGGTATGATCGGTAATTTTTGGGCTTTAAAGAAGAGTTATAAGCACTGGCGAATGGTATGATGAAAGATCCGAAGATGTGGGGCTACCAGGGGAAATTTTTTGCTCAAGTTTATTATTGCATTATATAATTGCCCTTCTTTGGGGGTCACGAGTCGCGATCCCCAGTGCGTATGCTTGGCATTATAGCCTCCTGCAGCTATAAGGCGATCTCCAAGTGAGTTGTAAAAATCCATGAATTGACCTTCAGAAATTGTAAAGCGAGGCGGGCAGTAGACAGCAGCTATGGATAGCTTGCCGCTACCTGACTGCACTTTAATTGACGTAGCCTGCAAGTAATTAGTTGAATACCTTTGGTGAAAATGGTGCTTGATGCGTTCTCTGATTATCTGGATGATCTGTGCGGTAGAAGGCGTACCCTTTTATTTAAAAGTTGTATTTGCTTGTGAGGTGCGTCTCTCCAAGCAGCATAACGTAGATATGATGTTCATTCAGGAACTGTGTTATTTCAAGTTTATGCCGTGAGACGCCATTGGCGTTCCACATGGTTATTCGTAGACTAGACATCAGTTATTTGGACTGCTGAGCTACAAGCAACTGTATCACCATGTTCTGGTTTTGAACAAGTGTTTGCATGGTCGTTTTCATGAAGGGCATTAATTCCGTCAAACTTTGTTGCAGGGTAAGCATCATAACTTTCATCGTGCTTTCTGGCCGTCCTGGGGCTTGTTGAACGTTTTCTAGATTAGACTGGAGTAGGTTTTCCATTCCTGTTCGAAGTGCATCGGCGTAGGAGAAGCCCATCTGGGCGTTCAGCGGACCAAATGAGGATCTTGCAGCCTGTGCGAAAAATACGTCCTGCGTCGTTTGTGAATGAGTGAACACGTTTCGTGTATTCTGATGGCGAGTTTCTGTCACTCGTCGCAGGCGATTCTTCAGCTCCTTGTAGACCATACAGCCCCTGTAGTTGGCGGTATGGTTTCCACCGCAGTTTCCACATCTCTTCTTCTGGGGGTCTTCCCTGTTGGCCATACTCATACTGTCCATACTCGTGGCAGTTTGTGCACTGCACCGGGCCGTTCCTTTTATGTGGCTCTTCCACCGTAATTCTTCTGTGCAGTAGGAATTGCAGGTTATAGATGGGGTGCACTTCATTTTTTTTCAAGGCTCTGCTGTCAGGCTCCAGCTCGACCTTAAAGAGTGGTTGCGGCTTCTTATTTTTGTTTATAATGTTGCTAATGTTGCGATTATCGATTATCGAGTGAATAAGTTGTGCGCCAAAACAAGCTCCAAGAAATAATCAAATTATACAATAATTACTTAAAGCATAACTTCCAAAATCTAATAAGTTTTTGTGGGAAGTACCTAGAGTTTGATGTGAACCGGTATTTTTATATAAATCTGCGTTCCTGGTCATTTAAAACCAACACAACATTTTCTGCAAGCCGACACAAACAAAGTCTACATTGCCAAGCAGCAAGACATAAATCAACAACACCTGCAAGATAGCTCAACACACACACTTGCACAACATCCACTTTCTTACACTATCCAACAAAAAATGGCACCCGTTCCCAAGCGTACCCGGGAAAACTCATCTACAGACATTAAGGCGACTGCAGCCAGCGAAGCAGCTACTTCAATGGTAACCAAAATCCTAAACAAACGATTTGAGGAGCAGGAGGAGATTAACGCCAAGAGATTCCTGGAGCTGGCCGATTTCATATCTACCAAGATTGGGGAGTCGGAGCAGCGCATTCTTCAAATGTTCCACGACCGAATTGAAAGACTGAGCCGGGTTATGCAGAGTCTACTCCAGCCCGTTGAGCAGTTGGAGAAACAAGCTGATGATGTCCGGGGGCTACGGGCCCAAGTCGGCAATCTGGAGAAAAAACTTGCTGACCAGTCAACGTTAACTGTTGCGCATGACATCCGTCTGCATGGTGTGCCTTTCGTCCAAGGGGAATCGCTGCGATCGCTCTTCAACACCCTTTCTTTTTCACTGGGTGTAACACCGGCACCGAGGTTGCGAGACATCTTCAGGGTCAGGCCTGCGAATAGGGCGAAAACAGTTGTTGACCCTATTATTATTGTCAAGATGGACAATCAATCAGAGAAAATTCGATTTTTACACGCGGCTGCGACGTTCAGAAGAGAGGCCAAACAACAACTAACGCTACGTTTAATGGGCTTCGAGTCGGATGCTCTCATTTATCTGAACGAACAGCTCACAAAGCAGAACTACTAAATTTTCTAGGAAGCGATGCAGATGAAAAAACAAAAGTTATTGACTGCGCTATTCTGCCGCCGTTCGCTTGTGCATGTCAAGAAGAATGAGAGGGGGAGAGTAATTTGCGTTGACAGCTTGCAAAAGCTCTCTCAACTGCAAGCTGATCCAGAGCAAAGCTCAGCAGATGTGAGCAGCGTCGCGGAGTCAGCTACTCAGCAGCCAGATAAGACTCTTTTTCGCTTCTAATAATGTAACTTTTGTAATCATTTCTCTTTTTAATTTTACTCTTAAGAATTAGCTCATTAATTGTTTTGTCTCTCTTTCTGTGTGTTTCTATAAAGCCCTCTCTTCAAAAATTTGTTTGAATCTGCAATCTCAACATTATATGATAAAATTAATATGAAATGGTCAGAGTATTAGCAAAACAAAAACAAGGTCTACATATATGTCATATAAATGCTCAGAGTCTCGTTAACAAAATAGATGAATTTAGATATATGTTTGTCCAGTCCAATATAGATATAATTTGTGTGTCAGAAACGTGGTTTGTCCCAGAATTAAGAAATTCATTAATTGTTTGTGATGGTTTTAATCGTTCTGATCGTATGAGTCACGCAGGAGGTGTTGCTATATTTGTCAGAACGCGTTTAAAATTAAAGAAGTTCTTAAACATCCAGTGGACAGACCGATTGAATATCTGTTTCTAGAACTCATTAATATGCGAAACAACAATAAAACCCTTGTTGGCTGTATATATAGACCACACAAAAATACTGACAACTCGAACCTGATTGACACGCTATATAACCTTTCTTTGACGTATATGAACATTATAATAACTGGGGACTTAAACAGCAATATATTGGTGGAACGACATCTCTCGGACGAAATGGGATCGCTAGATTTACATCTTGTAAACTCTGGCGTACCCACTCACTTTACAACAACCTGCAATACTCTTCTGGACATCTTCTTAGTTAATAATAAAAATAACATATTGTTATATGATCAGATATCGGTACCTGCTTTCTCAAGACATGACCTTATTTTTTTGACGTACAAATTAAAACTTGACTATAAGAACCATATAATTCAAGATAGAAATTTTAGGGACATTAAATTTGACTTACTATCGAATGAATGTTGTCTGTGCAATTGGAATGTGATCTATTCGTTGACTTCGGTTGATGAACAGGTTAATATAGTCCAAGCAAATGTTAAATATTTATATGACAAGTTCGTTCCGATTCAGACTAAAATAAGAAAGCCGGCTGCCAGTTAATGTTTTAATACAGGGGTCGGCACACAGACACATACAGCTTTTTAGTGCGTATGTGTGCGAAGCTAACAGACCCGAATGAGATTAACAGACCTGAATGAGACTGACAGACCCGAACGATTTGCTGCTCTGGTGCTTCGAGAACCGAGCAATTGTGTACAAGCTACTCGGTAGCTTCTATGCCGCAGCGGCACCTGAACATATATATACGAAGTTGTTTTTACATAGCTCCGAAAATTGCTACGTCAGCCTAACAAAATCCCGAACAAACACGAAGAGCTTATACTATATATGTGTCGACAGCGCTGCCCGACAATTTTTCCTATGCACAGTGTATACGACCCTGCCGACCCCTGGCTTAATACATACATAAAAAGTGCAATAAAAAAGCGGGACTATAATTATGGCAAGTGGAAACGATATAGAATAGAAAATTTTTACAGACAGTACAAGAAAAGCAGACAAGAAGTAACATAAATATTTTAATTAAGAATGCTAAACGAGCATTCTATTCCTCAAAATTTGAAAATGCAACATCCTCTCAACAAACATGGAGAGTCATCAAAAGTCTTGGAGTAGGCAAAGCAGTACCTGAAAAAAATTACGATATTGACGTAACTGACCTAATTAAAAAATTTACTGACATTAATGGTCATGAACCTGTCTGACCAGTTTTGACTAATAATTGTATTAATATGTTTGATTTTGCATGTGTTAGTCAGTGTGATGTCCTAAAGGCTATTTTAAAAATTAAATCAAATGCTGTTGGCTTAGACGATATGAGCCCCAAGTTTATTTAAATATTGCAGCCCCACATATTGGGGCATATTACACATATAATAAATTTTGCATTTACAACTTGTATGTACCCTGAGCAGTGGAAAATAGGAAAGATTATTCCAATACCCAAATCGAACCGTGATTTTAGGCCGATATCTATTCTTCCATTTTTGTCAAAGACGTTAAGCAACTTATTACAATACAAACAAATAATTTTTTTACCACTAATAATCTTCTAAATAGCAAGCAATCTGGGTTTCGACAAAATACTTTAATTAAAGTTGTAGAAGACATCAGACGAAAATTATATAAAAACGAAGTAACATTCCTGACACTTCTTGACTTTAGCAAAGCATTTGACACCGTAAATCACAAAATTCTTCTGACGAAGCTGAAAGTTCTGTACAATTTTTCTGACACTGTACTAAGTCTTATGTACTCTTATTTAAGTAGACGTAAGCAAGCAGTCGTTACAAATGAAAACCGGTCAAACTATATGCCCGTTAAACGTGGTGTTCCTCAGGGCTCTGTCCTAGGGCCACTGTTGTTCACGATCTACATAAATGATCTGCCGAATGTACTGTCTAACTGTGAAGTCCATATGTATGCAGACGATGTTCAAATTAGTGATTGTGTTAATGTCTGTAATGATGAGTTGTTACATGTTAGTCAGTGGGCATGTAAAAATGGTCACAGTTTAAATCCGTCTTAATGTAAATGTCTTGTTATATATAAAAAAAACCTTAATACTGACAGTTTAAATAATCTTACCATAGGGAGCAAAAAGATTGAGTATGTTGCTAAGGCGGGGAACCTGGGCATCACATTAAATAATACCCTATCATGGACTGACCAGGTTAATATGTCAGTACGTAATACATATGGTGTGCTTAGGAACCTATCCTTATCGTAGCACTTCCTCCAATTGAATATACGGCTTATGGTCGCCAAGGCGTGCTTAACATCCGTACTATTTTATGGGGTTGAGATTTTCGGAAGATGTGATTCAGCCAGCCAACACAAATTAAATGTAGCGTTCAATAGTGTTGCCCGTTATGTATTCAATGTTAAGAGATATGACCATGTTAGGTGTTACTCATATAGGATTTTTGACATAAGTATGACGAATTGGAAGAAACTTAAAGCATAGACACTCCTCCACAAAATAGTTTATACGAAACAACCTGACTATCTATATGACATGATAAATCTATCTACTTCGCAACGCACCAAAAATATAATTCCTATCAAAACTAATCTGACTAGCTCTGACAAGCACTTCTATACTAACACTATTTGGCTTTGGAATCAACTTCCGCATGAAACCAAATCAATAAAAAATGCACTAGATTTACCACAAAAATTAGGGAACACTTTGCAAACACACAGTAAGAAAAATAGTAAAATAGTAATAATAATTACAATTAAATAATGTTAATATTAAGAAATTACATAAATTTTAGTAAATAAGTAATCAAAATTGTTTAAAATCAGTTGTGACTAGCGCTCTAAGATAATAGTAGAATTACTGTAGCGTTAGGAATTTATCGAAGTAATTAATAATAATAATGTTCTTTGCTGAAAACCCCTTTTCTTTAAGGGCATCTATACTTTCGTTGGGAGTTACGTCGGGCTCGATTCCTTTTAATACTACTTGCAAGCCCTTGCTGCTTTTAATTGGTACGTGTAAAAATTGTTCTTAGCTTCATCCAGGTATTTGGACACTGCTCGGAAATGTTTTTCAGATTTTGTTTGCAGTTTCGTTTCTTGTATATTCGCTTTAGTAAGCGGAACAACATGAAAATTTCCATCCCCGACCAGCGCCACAATTTTGCTGACCAGGGCATTCGAGCTTTTCTCCCTAATGCAAATTGGTGGGGGCTTCGGTTTCTATTGGTTCTCTTGACACAGTTCCGTTTGATCATCCACTAAAAGGAAAAATCTGTTGTCGTTAGATTTCCCGGGTTGATCGTTGTCTCTTTTGGCAGGATTTATCTTTGTTCTGCGGGCTAAACTCACGCTTAATTTGGATGTAGCGATCCATGGCGGTCTGTATGGCCGGGGCCGTTTGTTGAACATTGCCGATATTGGCTTGGAAGCTGGCAGTTTTGGTTGTCTTTGTATTTGCAGTTACTGTAGTTGCTGCTGTTGCTTTTTCCGCCGTCACTGTTGTTGTTGCCGTTGCTTTTGCTGCAGTTGCAGAAATTTGATCAGTGCTTGTTGTTGGGGTTTTGCACTGAGAACTCCATGATGTAGGTGTAGGAGTGAGTAGAGTGGGTGAGCAAGACCGTGCTCTTTGGCTATCGACCGCCAAACGGTTGCTCTTTTTCGCCGTTTCGTTGTTGTCGCGCGTTGAGAAATACGAGAAATAACCGTTACTTGGGCTCACGGAGCTTCTACGCTCTTTCTTTTGTTCGTTGCTCATTGAGCTATTTCGCGTGGCACTTATTTTTATAAAATAATTATGCACTTGTTTTAATCATATCACTAATTTTGTGTGTCGAAAACTATTACTTTTTTCTGTTTTAGCGTCTTTTCGCTTATCTTGGAATACTCCAGTATTTTAAACTTTAGTTTTGTCTTTAAATCATCTACTTTCTATAACTTTCCCGGAGCTCGCGCGAAACACGTCCGCTCTTAACGGAAGTACGAGTACGGGTTTCTCATGGTTTTTGTCTCAGTGTATTGATGCTTTCACCCGCCGCAGTCTGTGGTCAAAACATTACTTAAAATTATTAGCATTAATATTAATAGCAAAGATCCCATACACCTAACCTTTTACATGCACTATACATACATTTATGTAAAAATACATGTAGAGTCATATAGAGACGTGCACATTTGCAATAAACTTTAAAAATGTCAAACAAAACGTAAGATATTTTAAATTTGAAAAAAAACTTTTGAAATGTTTGTTTTTAATTTGATCTACTTATTGCTTTTTCCGCTGCTTTGGTGGGAAAAAGGAACAAAATCGATTTCTCGCGCCCATAACTTCTGAAGGACTAAAGTTACTGGAATTTAAAAAAAAATTTCTTATACGATTTTGCCGTATAACCATTAAGATTACTGTTCACCCTTTGGGGTACTACTCATATTTCCGAAAATTCGCTTTCTCATCAAAATTAGTACCAATCATCCCATACAGCAAACTTCTTCATATTTTAATTTTTTTTCACATTTGACACAAATACTTCTGATATCAAAAACACCTTAACGAGATACTAAATTTTGTGACGGTTACCGGCGTTCAGCTTATATTAGACGTCATAACTATGTGCTTTAATTTTTTAATAATAGCTAAGTCATATAGGAACGACCTCTGGACATGGTATTGAGCTATACTAATTAACACTAACAATTGGAGACCTACATACATATGACATTTTCAAAACTTCTGATATCAAAGAAAAACACCTCTTAGCGAGGTGAGATAAAAGTCACGATGGCACATTCAATTCAAACAATTTCTGATACCAAATATTGTGACAATTAATACATATTTAAACAATACTATTTAAAAATGTTTTAATTAGTTTCAAAATAGGCACGCTGCCTGTTTTGCCTTTTTACATTTTTCAGCTAAGTGCCGACTTTGAAGTATGTAGTACTTGTCACAATTGGAATTTTTTTAAGTTTGCATTATTATTATGATAGTGAAAAGGGTCCGAAAACAGCCCGAAAAAGATCATATATGTACAAGTTTAAACAAGTAACAAAGCAACAGTCGATTGTGCCCGACTATGAGATACCCGGTACCCAAACTTTCACTTCTTGAACAAACACTCTTTCGAATTAGATCAATCGTTAATTAAAACTAATCGCAATGAAAATTACGCTTTTTAAACTATTTATAACCTTAATATTCGAAAACTCGACGACGCAGCCACTCGCACGATCGAATAAAAACTTTTGGAGAGTGCCAAAAATAGAGCGATTGGGTCTTCTTTTCGAAAACATTTATTCGCTGCTCTATTATTCAAATAATGTCTTTTCTTAGAGCAAAAGTGTTGAATATATATACTGCGACAACTGCCGCTGATTACATAATATAGGTTGTAGCCTAGAGGTCTAAGTGACGGGACTGCGTTATTTTTGGCAAAATGAGCGTGAGTTCAAATACCGTTCAGTCCTAATTCAATTTCAAATTTCGTTTTTGTCCTTTCAGTTCTTTCGAAGTTGGGTAATGCAACGAAATTGAACAAAGTGAATTTAGTTATTTCTCGTTAATCCTTGTTTACACTATTTCCCTTCTCAGTTTTGTGCAACTTATTATTAATGTTATCAAATGGCTCAATGGTCTGAGTGGCTGTTGTGGTTAAGTTTTGCAAGATCGGCCCGTGTTCAGTTCCAACGAAAACCAAAACTTTTATTTCTTTTTTATTCTTTCAGCTTACAAATTTTGTTTCTCTTTATTCTATTTTTGGATAAAAAAAAAATAAAATAATAATAAAATAATAATTTAAAACAAGGAGGAGAAGTAGTATATCCGGTACCCAAGCGATGTCGGTAAAATTAAATTGCATATGGAAATGAAAAAAAAGAAAATCTCGACAAATGAAGACAGATTTTGCTAGAAACATGAAGAGCAACACCTAAAACAGACAAAAGTGACTAGAAACATGTTAAGCAACACCCAAAAAATACAAATGTTGCTAGGGACCTGTTAAGCAACACGCACTGGCATTCTCAACATAGAAGAAAAAGACGCTTACACAGAAACTTTATTGTTTAATAACTTCCACGTTTATCAACCGATTTTACTCAAATTTTCAGAAAACGTCCGCAAATGCCTACTTATTTATTTTACCCCTTTACTTTAAGCCGAAAATTTCGACTATAGCTTTTTAAAAGATATAAGCTTTTTATGTTTTTTGAGGCGGAAGTGGACGTGAAAAAATGTTAAAACAAACTTTATCTGCGTGCAACAGATTCCATTTTTTTCACCAAATTTGGTAATTCTAGCTATTATAGTCTTTGAGATCTGCTTACCAACTCTGACGGACGGACAAACGGACAGACGGACATGGCTAAATCGACACGGATGGTGACGCTGATAAAGATTATATATACTTTATTGGGTCGGAGTCTTATCCTTCTGGCTGATACATTCTCGTTCGGCTCTAACTTATAATTCGATAAGCTGATCATTAGTGTCAAGGCTAGGTATTGAACAGCTTAGTGCCGAAAACGAAACCAGTTAAATTATTTGTAATTTATTTTTGTTAACTTAACCATTAATTGTCACAAAATTTGATATCAGAAAGTTTTAACCCCTTCGACCCCAAATTTTTTTTGTGTAAACCTAGAAAACTTTGTATTATTTTTTTTATTTTGTATTGCTCTAAGAAGTATTTAAGCGAAATTTAAAGTCGCCACGCCCTTCCATGTGGGAGTTAATTTTTTTTTTTAATTTGTATGAAAAAATAAAAAAAAATGCTTAAGAAATTTAAAAAAAATATTACTATTTAGAAAAGACTTTTCTGTAACTTAATTTACATAATTTTTTTTTTTTATAAAATTAATTAAAAAAAAAAACAGCTTTTTACATAAAAAAAAACTGTTAGATGCTTTTTTCTCAGTTAGTTCTATTGTCTCTAAATCTATATCTTCCACAAACATCACATATATTATATTACAAATGAATATATATGCAGCTACAACTTAAATAAGGGAATAGCGAACCAAAGTGAATTGACCGCCGATGGTTAGAGTCTAAACTTTCAAAGATGCTCACAGGCAACGGTGGGGTCGAAAGGGTTAAAGTCGTAGGTGGCATCAACACTTCTTTCTCACCTCGTTAAAAGATATTTTGGTTTGATATCAGAAGTTTTAAAAATTACATATATATGATAGTCTCCCATTTTTAGTGTTAATTTGTGTAGCTCAATACCATGCCCAGAGGTCGTTCTTATATGACTTAGCTATTATTAAACAATTATTACACAATGTTATGACCCCTGATATTAGCTAAACGCCGGTTATCGTCACAAAATTTGGTAAATCTTTAAGAGGTGTTTTTAAGTAAAATCAGAAGTATTTGTTTAAAACTCAAATGGGAAAAATTAAAAAACAGATCCATATATGGAGAAGTTAGCTATATGGGGTCATTGCTACTAATTTTTATGAGAAAGAGAATTTTCGGATATATGTTTTGTACCCCAAAAGGTGATCAGCAGTCTCAAGGGCTATACGGCCTGAAGTGACTATCAAAACCGTAAGACATTTAAAAAAAAAAATTTTTTAAAACTTAAAAAAAAAAATTATATTTATATCTAAATACTTAATTAGAATATTTAGAAAAGTTTTGTCAAGGCGAAGTAATTCAGCAATTTCAAAATACCTTTCAAACGACATATAGCACTTTTCTGTAACTTTAGTCGTTCAGAAGTTATGGGCGTGAGAAATCGATTTTTTTCCTGTTTTCCCGCCAAAGTAACAGAAGCCACTAGACGTAGATCAAAATTAAAACAAAAATTATAAAAATGTTTTTTTCAAATTTTTAAATATTTTAAAATTTAAATTTTTATTTTGATTTTTCGTGACCTGTATTTGTATTATTCGTAATTTGCGCCATCCGAGGTCTATAGCAGGGGTCGGCACCCAGTCACTCACAGTTTTTTAGTACGTATGTATGCGAAGCTAACAGACCCAAATGATACTAACAGACCCGAATGATTTGCTTCTCTGCTGCTGCGAAAAAGCCGAGCGATTGTGCATACATTTTTGACAACGTACAACACTTTGGACAACAAAGCAAAGGACCCGAACGATTTGCTTCTCTGTTGCTGCGAGATCCAAGCAATTGTGCATAGGCTATTTGGTCATATCTCTGTCGCAGCGGCACCCGAACATTTTTGACATTTGATACGAAGCCATTTTTACATAGCCTTGACGCTTGCTACGATAGCTTAACAGAATCCCGAACAAAAATAAAACAAGTGAGAAAGCTACAGTCGAGTGACCGACTGTGAGATACCCGGTACCCAAAGTATTGCCCGTTAAAATTAATAGCACACGGACATGGAAAAAACAAAAAATTGACAAATAAAGTCAAATGGTACTAAAAACATATTGAGCAATGTTCAAAAAAGACTAATTCTGCAGCTATACGCTGCTGCATTACAAATTAATACTGCGCTCGAAAGCACGCAACACTTTTTTTCGCTACTGCTACCCAAAAGCTAAGTGCTCAGACACGCGAAATTATTCCTAAGCAGTGCGATAGAGCGAGAGAGCATGAAAGCATTAATTGTTTAATAACTTTCATGTTTATCATCCGATTTTACTCAAATTTGCAGAGCACGTCCGCAATCGCCTACTTATTAAGTATATCTATTTACTTTAAGTCAAAATTACGCCTATAGCTAATATACCGTTTTTATTTTTCGGGGGCGGAAGTGGCCAAACTTTAAAACAAACTTGATCTGCGTGCAACAGATTCCAATGTTGTCACCAAATTTGGTAACTCTAGCTCTTATAGTCTCTGAGATCTGTTGTTTCACACGGACAGACGGACAGACGGACATGGCTAAATCGACTCGGCTGGTGATGCTGATCAAGAATATGTATACTTTATGGGGTCGAAAATGCCTCCTTCTGTCTGTTACATACATTCTCGGTTGGCACTAACTTATAATACCCTTGTACCCTATATACCGGGTATAAAAAGTGAAAAATGTCGTAATTGCATCGCGAAAACACAGTCTTTAAATATCAATATTAAATAAACGACTTCGAAAATCGCTGCAATTTTCTGCAAATAAATTGTAGGCAACAAATGTGGCGTAAATTGAAAATTTTGCCAGCTAGAACCGTTTTATTCGAATTGCAGACATATAAAAAGTTTTTTTTTTTCATCGGGAAAGGAACATGTAATTTTACCGTTAATCGCGCTCCCCGCCTTCTTATTTTAGTTTTTTCACATTATGGAGCTATTTCAGGAAAAAACTGTAAGCATGTTCTATCCTTTACTATTCCACTGAGAAATGAGAGTCTGAAAAAGACATTTAAAGTAACAAAGAACAATTTCGACCGATCGTTCCTATGGCATAGGATATTATTATTACATGGGCCTTGTTGCACCGCGACCAGATGTTAGGACTTTTGTGCCGGCATGTAGGATTAGGGTAAAGCCTCTATTCCTAGGCTTCTGATAAAGGAGAGCACTTTGGCGGGGTCTATCTGTTCCCAAATCCTGTAGGGCGGCATATGTTCACCTCCTAGTTGTTGAAGTCGACGTCTGATTAGTGAGGGGCATTCACATAGAACATGTTCTGATGTTTCTGGCTCCAGCTCACAGAATCTGCATGTGTCGATTTCTGAAAGTTTTAATTTTTTAAGGTGATACCTTAGGTTGCAGTGCGTTTAGATCGCGAAATCTGGGGGAGGAGAAATTGCAGCCCTGCACTGTCGGTCCGGTGGCGACTTCTCTTCATTTCCTCCCATTTCCTGAACATTTCTCTTTTGTGTCCTTTCGAAAGTCCATAGAACGGTTCAGGGCCGATTAGTGGTGTCATCGCCCCGCGTTTACCTGGGGAGTCTGCCACATCGTTTCCTATATGGCCTTAATGCCCTGGCACCCAACCCACCGTTAAAGTGTTTTTGTAGGCAAGGGCGTTCAGCTGCTGGGAACAGTTCTCTACAAGTCTGGAGGAGATCGTGAAGGATCTCAGCGCTGTGAGCGCTGCCTGACTGTCAGAGAAGATGAAAATCCGTGCGCCTTGCATTTTTCTGCAAAGGAATTCACGAGCACAGATTTCTATGGCGTATATATCTGCTTGGGAAATGATTGGAGACTTTCCCATCGCTATGGACTTGTTGAACATTGGTCCGAAAATACCAGCTCCGGTGTCACCGTTTTCCAGTTTCGTCCCGTCAGTGTACCACGTTTGTGATCCACTGGGCAGAGATATTGATTTTGTTTTTCAGTCGTGTCTGGTGTACAAGACTACAGAGAAGTTTCTGTGGAAAACAAGTTTAGGTTTCTGTTCGTTAGTTATATGCAGAAAGGGCTCGTTTATTAGGGGTTTAAGAACCCGTAGATGCCGGTGAGGTCACCACTTTTTATATTGGTCATGTTTTAAAGGCGAAGTGCCCCCAGGCAGGCCTCCTTTTTCAGGGTGGTGGGTAGAGGGGGTGTGCCAGTTATGACTCCAGTTGTTGTTGAGCTTTTACAGTAGCTCGTCGATGACCAGAGTCCACAAGAGAGGAGAGAGTACTCCCCCTTGAGGGCGCCCCCTTGTGGCTGTGATTGAGGTCATGGTTCCTCCTAGGTCTACAGTTATGATTCTGGATTTGAGCATTTCCAGAATCCACCTAATAGCGGGTGTGGAAAAATTTTTTTTTTACAAGAGAGGCACGAATAGCCTCATATGACGTGTTGCCAAAAGCTCCTGAGATGTCTAAAAAGGCACCTAGTGCTATTTGTTGAGCGCCAGTGGCCTTTTCAATGGTTGTTCCAAGGCAGTGAATGGCAGTTTCGGTTGACTTACCAGCTTCGTACGCGTATTGGTACATATGTAGGGGAAGATGCTTGATATTCACCTCCCTGATGTCCTGGTCAATTATCTTCTCCATAGTTTTAAAAAAGAAGGAGCTAAGACTTATTGGTCTATAGGACTTAGGCAGTTGGGAATCTTTCTACCCTACCTTAGGAATAAACACAACTTTTACTTTAGCCCATTTGCTTGGTATGTGTCCAAGCACGAGACTAGGTCGGAATAAACGGACCAGGGGGACTGCGAGTTTCTGCAATCCCCGCTGCAACAAGCATGGATAAATTCCATCTAGTCCAGGGGATTTGTATGGACTAAAATTTTGTATGGCCCATTGTACGCTATTTCGATGAAACAATCTAAAGGGCATGTTTCTAACACGTTCTGATTGATAGGGGGATTCCCTTCCCTCAGCCCCATTGGAGTCTGCCACAAAAGCCACGCGCAGGTGTGGGCACTCTCTAATCTCAGAGAGGTAGGTTGGTGCCTCACTTTCTGAGATGGGTTGCTCCACAGCCACGCACCCAAGAAAGTGAGTAGCCAGGAGTAGACTACTCGTTTCTATGGGTTGTTTGTGTGTGTTCCATCTGGTTTTTTCAACGTACAAATGCCGTTTGAGTGGTCCTTGGAGAGGGCTTTTTGTAGCCTGACAGCTTCCGGGAGAGTTGAAATCTACCCGCAGTGTTGGCGCCACGTAGCGGGTTTTGAACTTCTCAGCTATTTATTGTAGAGCGTTAAAGCAGATTTGTAGGAATCCCATGTGGCCTTCCCACTCTTTGCTTTATTGAAGGGCCTTTGCGCAGCCATTTAAAGATCGTTAATTCTCTTATACGAACTTTTTGTTCGCAGCTAGCATGATATGCCGATTCAATATTTCTATGAAGCACAGTAGCCTTACGCTCTAACTCGTCTATGTCCGATCTTTCCTATGGCAGCTTTATTATAAAGTTCGATTTGAGTGAAATTTTAAAAGTATATCTATTATATAATCAAACTAATGGACCATATATTTCATTTGAGTCCGCTATCATTCAAAACAACGAAAATCGACCTATTTGGACTAGTCTTTTGTGGGAGTCAGTATATTCGGCTAAGTTTACATTCCTAGTTAGGACATTACCCATGGTAATTAACATAAATAGCCCAGATGCAACCCTTCAGTAGCAAGGATCCGATCCTCGCTCGAATACCAAAAAATACCATTTTTATGGATTTTGGCATTTTGTGCATCCAACATTCACTCTAGACGCGATGATTTCCTCCTCTTTGCCGCAAGCTTCTCCCGAGATCGGTTCATTCCCTGCATAAAGTGCTATAATTTTCAAACCCGTCCGCATCCACACATCCGCGTGTAAAATTCTTGGAATTTTGGTTAACCAGTACTACTGGTTATCACTCCCAATATTGGTGGTAAGATATTTCGACGATATATTGAAGGAATCTAATCGCAATTCCCGGAAAACAGCAGTGACCAGAGACACGTGCGAATTCTCGGAATTGACGGAAGTTTTACAGACCTCCCTCTGCGCACAGCAAGGAACAGGTGCCGCATGCAGCCGTTCATGAGCGGAACCATACATTTCTTCAGCGCCAGGCCATAATCGCCATTTGGGATTCTCATACCGCACACCGCGTGAAAGGAATCTTTGATATTTGCCACACCTGGATAAATTTCATCATCGTCAACCCATAAGCGACTTCAAGGATCGCCGCCGTCAACCCGCGTGAGATTTTGACCTTGCCAAGCCCGCACCACAATCTACAAGTCGGATCACGTTGCAGTTCGGGCGAAGATCGCACCGCCGCCGATTCGGCGTAATTCTGGCAACACACCGGAGGCAGATGCCGCATCCCAATTGGAATTTGGCTTCCAGTTAATTTTGGCCGGGACTGCCAACTCGTTTTTGTATGGCTGAAGCGATTGTAGTTTAATTTTCTTGTTCTAAATATTTGTACGACAAGTTTCTTATTTAATTTACGATTCCTATTTAGCCATTATACTTGCGTGTGTGCTTACGACATAGTATGATATATATACACCTATATTAAACTATTCTACAGCGCACATCGATCGTCATCAGGCCTGCTGACTTCGTTGGAGAGTTCGAAAATACGGCATAGCCGTAAATCATTTACATTCCTACATATATATATTCATTCTTGTCTGAGCCCGCACACTTTTGGTAAAAAGATATACATGTAAATTTTCCCACACTCGCGTATTGACAAATATTAAATAAGAATCGTTTGCCCATATATAATTTAAAGTAATCCGCCTAAGTGCTTTTCTGTAATTTTTGAATAAGTTTGACGCATATCGATAAAATATGTAATCAGTTTCGTAATACTTTAACGTAAACAAGATATACATTTCTTTTCCTATTTGATAATCTTGTACTGACACACGATCATATAGAGAGTCGTTTGGCGTGAAGAACGCTTAGCTTTAAGGTTCTAGTGTTAGGATTTTTAGTATTAAGAACCATGAACCATATTATCGTATTTGCCTTATTAAATGAATTTTAAGATGAATTAATGTGTGATCTTTTAAGGGCACGTTAAAGGATGTAGCGCAGCGGTTGTTTTGAGGGTGGAGTCTAATGAGACTTTACAGGTAGGGTGGTAATAGCATCTGGGCCTCCGTCTTCGATAGGTACAGTCTCTCGTCCGAATTTTAGAAGATGGGTTAAAAATCCTTGTCGTTACCGTCTCTCTGTCTACTATTGTTAGTTCTGTGACACTCTTGTTTCATCTTAACACAAACCCACACCCATCTCCCTGAGCAGGCCGGTCAAAGCCAGAGACAGAGGTGTTAGGGTGGACAACGCTCATAGAGTGTGTTCGTTACATTTTCCTTTGGAAGCTATAAGATACAGTGGTACGAATTTGCCCTTTCCGTAGGAATAGAAAAAAGGCTATCTGAAAAGTTTCGTTCAGATAGCTAAAAAAGTGCCAGACTAGTTGCGTAGAAACGGACAGACGGACGGACGGACAGGGCTAGATCGACTCGTCTGGTGATGCTGATCAAGAATATTTATACTTTACGGGGTCGGAGATTTTTACTTCACTGCGTTGCAAATTTCTTGCTAAAGTTAAACCTGCATGGGTATAAAAACGATCCTAGGCAGCAGTCTTAATAGCAATCAATTATCAGCCTGACGAAATTCTTGCTTTAGTTGACACTCAGAAAAATTACTTAAAGATTGTAACGTGGTGGTGTCGTTGTGCCTCAGTCCTTGGAGGACATAGGGCTGAGGAGTGGTCGCCCGGATAGCAGACACGATTTGTGCAGCTGAGCTCGCCGAATTTGGGATGGGTTCTTTGCACTATCCTCTCCAACCGTAATCAGAACAATTTTTTACGTCCTTGAAAAATAGAAGAAATCGTTTCGTCAGGCAGTCTTTATGTCCACATTGCCCCACAAGCGGACTTATGTTTGATCGTAAAAACAATCGGGCTATGTTCTGGCCGTTTTTCCTCCCAAACTTCGTGCGCCTTTGAATCGTCGCGGGCCGTGCAATACGATCCACGTTGTTCATGCCGTTCGTCAAAAGTTAAGTCATTTTCTTGACCCAGTCTTCCATTCGTACCAATGCCCCCCTTTTAATGGGTTTCTACCAATGCATTTTTGTTGGTTTAAGTTCACATTACAAGTTTATTATAAAGGTT